>OW386292.2:77499008-77923508 GCA_936432065.2 Rutpela maculata | reverse complement strand
TATAGGTATACACAAAAACTATTGTGTATAAAACTTATTTTGTTTGTCAATACATTATTAATAGACTAATAAATTTAGCATAGGAGAAGCATTAATATGAAGGGAGAAAAAAAGTCATAATGCAGATACTTATTTTTATTTACAAATACATACATTTTTCATAAAAATATTACATTTCTTATGTTTATTTCATTACTTATCTACTACTTATACATTTAAGATTATATTAAACAATTTATAACATAATATAAAACAAATTTTAAGCAATGAGTTCTGTTCAAAGTGTATTTTTCATAAGATTAATGTAACCCACTGAGAACAGAATCATGGCCTGCCATGATAAGTCAGGGAAAGTCATAAAATGACAGATCTCCAGGTCATATATGTCCTTACAGACGACTCTAAACGCTTCGAAAACATCTGTGAGTAGGAGTACTCGGATCTATATTTAAAGACGGACGTACTCCTCCTCGCTGATGTTAGTTTCCGTTAGCGATTTATTCTTTTTGATTAACATATTTATTGTAAAATTGTCTAGTGTAGTTCTACTTAGCTAAGATTATCCTAGTCTCAAATGCAACTATAATAATATTTTATTTCAAACACGTATCTAATATCAAACTATTGAAAGAGTCTAGTATCTTACTAAAATATGATTTCACATAAAATTTAAGATAGACGACAATCAAGATATTTTTCAATTTTTTTTCCTAAAATAGTTACTAAAAGTTTCACTAATAAAATTATTCTTATATTCTGCTGTCTGAAAAGAAATATATGTATATCTAAGAAAATATTAATTTCAACTTTGTAATTACCCAGACAGCACAATATAATAGAATATTCCTGATATATACTCTAAAGAATAAAGAATCATTCTTAGAATAGGCCGTGAATATATAAATTCTCCAGGGTATATTCTCAGAATCGGCCAATGGGAATATCCTACACTTACATAAACCTAGATCATTCTTTTAAGAATACTCACAAATTATTCCAGGAATAATCCAGAAATATTTATATGTTACAAACATATTCACAGCTTTTACCTGGAATATATAATTATATTCCTGGAATAATCTAGGTTTATATAGGATATTCCCTTGGGCTGGTTTCAGGAATCTTCCCATGAGAATGTATACATGGATGAGGGAAGTCACTCGCAATTGTTTACAGCAGCTCCTAAAAATTCTAAAAATATGGGAAAATAAAATATTGAAAATATAATATTGCAGAATTACTTATTAAGTATTTAATAAATATATCTATATTTTTGAATTATTTTTTTATATCTTAAGACTAATCTTCTTTGTCCGTTTCATTGTTTCTAAAACAAAAGAAAACATTTTAGAGGATTTTTATTTAGAATTTAAACTTGTATATTGAAGAAAGCTAATGGTAAAACCAAGAGTCAACTCATATTTTTGTATTTTGTAATTACTTGGTAGTGTAGCGCAAAAAAATTTTGAAAAATTTTATTATTCAAATAGGCTTAGAATGTCATGAAACGTCGAGATTTTAAGTTTGAGCAAAAAAAAAATGTCTGTCTGTCAGTAACTTTTTTTTGTGCGCAAGATTACTCTCGAACCGTTTAAGATATTGACTTGAAATTTGGTACATATATTGTGTATTTCAACGAGACCTGCAACTAGATTATATTTTGATCTTATTCTGTTGAAGGGTTGAGGGGTAAATTGTGTTAAACAGGGGTAAATAGGTAAATCAAGCAAGAGCCCATAAAATTGATATTTAGTACACATAAAAGAAACTAACGTTTAAAAACATTTGTTGGCATTAGCCACCCCCATGACCACCCCATCCCATTATTAAAGAGGGTGAAAAAAATAAAATTGTGATTTAGTGTGTGTGCAAGGATTCAAAATTTGTTTTTACTTCATCATATACTACCACCCCCTCCCTCACTACCATTGTGGCAAATGGTTTCATGGGTTTTTGGGGTCTAGACAATATCAAATATTATATTTATTAAAGTTCCATAAACAATTATTTCCACATTCAATTTTTTTTCGTTGTGATAGACTTGGATAGAAAATCTGGATGTGGAAGTATAGTGATTTCTTCGGCAGCGGTTTTTTGCATTTTGTTGAGAAGAAAGCATAATGTCCATTTTAATATTGATTCTGTCATTTTGTAATAAAAATCATAATCAATTCGAACTTAACGTGATGTTGTGATATCATAACAATTTAAATCTAATTTTAAATTTAACATTTATTCATTTATTAAAAAAAGAGCAGAGGAGGAATAATAATATCCCACACAGCACAATCGGGATATGGGATGACAAATTGACGTACCTGGATATCCCGGTACGTAAAATGAATAGAGAAGCGGATGTACCTTTTAGGATACCCTATTTTAGGACGTCCTCAAGACAGCCCATTTTAATACGTCCCAGGATATCCTTTTTATGGACGTCAATGGGCTGTCCTGAATAGGTTCCATTTTGGCATTAACTACGACGACTAACATCGGGATTAAGAACGGACATCCAATGAAGAGACCCAAATCTCCTTAAAATGTACCCTAATATTAGGTCTCTAATATATTTAAATAAAGCGCCATTTTGATTTCCGGCAGGCCAAAGTAACTAGAAAATACCCCAAACACACAGCAACCATGCTTTATTAGTTTTTATTTTCTCAAATATTCAAATAATAATTATTGTTAGTGGCTGTATGAAATATTTTAAAGTTGTATCTTTGTGTTTTATCTATTTAGTTCTGCTTTATTCGAATATTCCAGACTATAAAAAGTGAGTATAAATGTATAAAAATATAACATAACCTATTAAACTTCATGTTATGAAAAACTTATCTGATTATTCTGATTATGACTGAATATTTAATAGTTATTAATGTCGAAACCACGAAAATTTAATATGATTTTTTATACTTTCAGAATGCCAAAGGAAGCTAAAAAAATGAGGATTTATACTCGCATTCCCGTATTTTAATTAAGTACTGAGAAACCTACAAAATAAAATATTAATTTGGCTCAAGAATTGAATACTGAAATCAGCTTGGAGAGAAAATGTGAATCACGTGAAAGTATTGTCAAATCTATAAACCTGATGAAATTGAATTTAAGAATGACGACAAATAATGTGCCTACTTAGTTAATAATTTAAACCAACTAGCAACTAATTGTGGATGAAAATAAGTAAGTAAATATTATGCTTTAAGATAATTTTAAACTTTTATTACACTTTTAAACGAAAGATATGATACGATATCAGGCCGAACACAGGTGGACAGACTGCATGAAAATAGTTTGTCCACTGTACAATTACCTATTACAATCTTTTATCTTAAAATTCTATTTGCCAGTGTAGTACTTTATGAATTTTAATTTATAATTCGGTAAAATATTATTCGCTGAGTGCTATAGGTCCTTCAATAATTTCTATTATTTTCATCTGGCCCATTTTTCATATATTTTTTTAATAATACTGGTTCAAATAATAATAACTACGTTTATTTTAGCTGCACCCAAGAATGAGTATATTATGGAAAACGAAGCAGAGAAGCTGGTGAAAGATTATCCGAGAAGTGCAAAAGAGAAGAGCGTGGCAAAGAAGAGAAGAGTATAACGCCCTGTCTCTCTTGGGGTTATTTAAAATAAATTCTAAATAAATAAAAATACGAAATTAACAATAAACTTTATTAACAAAGTGGTAGAGCAAATGAGAATAACACTACAGGGTATGGGCGAATAAATTTGTGCTAACAAATAAAGAAGTACAAACAAATAATCAAACAAATGCACAGATATACGGAGAGACAGACATAATGGTATAAAATACAAAAGATAAATAGGTAAAACGTAATAAAGGGAGATTGGCCAATTCCGCAAGAAAAAAACGATTAATAATAAATAAATGATTGTTCATTCACTTATCAGAATTACTTTCCGAGCAAATTATCCAAGAATGAGCAATTAAATATTTATTTAAGTTTAAATGCAAAAACAAGCTAGAAGACTTAACTAAAAGGTACAAATGGGAGTATTTATACACCCACAAAAATTTACATAATTCCTCGAACGAAATACGTAAAGATAAATTTTAATATTAAACATATAGTACTCCAAAAGTAAATTTGAGTGTTTAGTCGAGATAAAAAATTAGCAAGTACAAATTAAGCTTGCTTGAAGTGTTCACGAAAACGTAAAGGTAACGAACACGCACTACACTGTGATCAACTTGATAAACTATTGGCTCAAATCTTCCCAAATTGATGACTCGTGCATAAACAGGAAAATATAAAGTTCGGATCGGTACTTACATAAGTTCACTTTGGACATTACCCATAAAACTGCAATCCTATTTAAAGTTGAAAACGTAGATTGAACGCACTATTATTTAGCCACTTTTAGGTAGATATTACACAAAACAATACTTATTTCGAAATGTACAGCTCGCAAAAGCACACATAATCTGGCTGTCAAATTCCTTAACCAGCTTAAACGAAGGAAAGAGACTAAATAAATAATTAATTTATAATTTTTATGGTTTAACTAAACCATTTAAATTCTGGAACTTTTAATATCTTCACTCAAATTTGGTTAAAAGATTGACTGTGTTTCGCTCAAGGCGGCCGTAGAAGTACTTCTCTGTCATGTCTGTCGCTTGGTTCGGTATTTATCTCTTCCCCCACTAGTAGTCAAAATACCTCTAGTCCTTAAACCCGCGAATTTAAACTATGGTTTCTCATTGGAGGAAAGGCATTATTTTCAAATATTTACCAGTAGAGCCGAGAACTAGGCGACGGTTACGTTACCTTTTAGAACCTTACAGTAGCGGCGATAATTTATTTTTTAAGAGGTAACAAAATAGGTAATTTATGTACGGAAAATACGAAATAATGTAATTTAAGGGCTTTTATTCCTGGGAATAAAAATGACCGTTACACTCTCCCTCTCCTTACTAGCGGGATCCTTCCCAAAAGGATGGAGACCGGAATAACTGAGGTATAGGAAAATAATAGGGAATATCTCTTTAGCATTTTCAAACATACTTCATTCGTGTCACATACATCAAAACATACTTAGCTAAAGAGAGGAATTAACTCAATCAATACCGAACGTTCGGATTTCACACATACTTCATACAAAAGGAATAAGGAAATAGTTAGGGAAGTATAGTAAAAGGTAAAGTAGTAAGAAGGAGAATGCAATTAACGTTATTCAAAAATAAAGCTGAACAAAAGTGAACCAAACCAAAATGGAAACGAACCAATGGACAAAGTCGAACCCACAAGTAAATATAAAATTTTGACTTTAAAATTTATAGATAAGGTCTACTAAATAATTAAGAAGGGTTAAAATTTATAATACGCTAAACAAATTCCTCAGCTTGACAAGCTCCAAATGTTCATAATATATAGAAGATAAGTCTGACTACATAAACAATGTCTCATTAAATAATACCTAAACTAATATCATAGAGATATTCAAAGGAAAAGGGAAGATAGAAAAGGGAAGGGAAAAGAAACAAAATGAAGGCAAGGGATTTTTATATAAGGCCCCCAACGAACCCGATGTCCAGAATATACTGACCCTGTTACTAAGGAATGGAGGTACGCACACTACGCCGGGGTCGAGGGTGGTATGTAGGAAAGAGAAAAAACAGAGACTGCCCACCTTTCAAACTTCCCTCGGCACCGCCGTTAGAATGGACCGACCACCAGTGCATCACGTATAATTTTTTTTATTCTGGACATTATGTTACATGTAATAAAAATCAAAAATGTATGTGTTAGCTATTCACTAACACATACTAGTCTGGGCCTAGTTGAAACTAGTCCGGACTAAACATAAAAAACGGAACACCTAAATAATTGAAAACAAAATAATGCAAAGCAATGTTGGATTCCAAATGACAAGGGAAGTAGATCTATAGAAAAGAACCAAGTCATTTGAGGACCTCCAGAGACTAATACATAGGTAGAGTAACAACAAAAATATTTGGCCTTAAAATTTCTTAACTAAGACCATTAAAGCAAATATACAAAAACAAAGCGGTGCAAAGATAAACCAAGACAAATTCACTCAGTCTGCTAAGCAACGAAATTTTTCCATCAGGAAAATAACACTATATGCAGAAAGCAACTTGTTAGCTTTTAACTACCTAAAAATCATAACTATCCCAAACTAGGCAAGACTAGTCAAGATAAAACGCATTTAAAATATTAGCCTTTAGCCAATAACATCACTAAAAAATCCCATACTAGACTTAGCTAGACAAGAAAGAACGGAAATATCCTCTTCTAATATATTTTAGCCAAGGAAGCGAAACGTAAACTAGTATAAAACTAGCCTGACCCAGCTTGCAACTAACCCTTTTGGTCAGCCAAGACTTACATGGACCTCTGCACTCAACTCTTTGAGCCAGGAAAAGGTAAAGGTAAACGTATATTCTTGTGCTAATTATTATCTTAGCCAAAAAAAGGTAAAGGTAAACGTAAATATGACGCACGAAAACAAAACGTACGACAAGGGAAATCGCACATATCGTATGCACGACAAGATAACCTGCACTAAGTAAAACTTAGCCAGTAAAAAGGTAAAGGTAAAACATATATTATCCTGCACTAAGTAAAACTTAGCCAGCAAAAAGGTAAAGGTAACGTATCGCACGAAGAATTCGTACGAAAAAAGTAAATCTGAACTAATGCTTAGATTAGCCAGAAAAGGTAACGTAAGGTAACAAATATAAAACATCACTCTGTACTTACGCACAGAAAACCAGAAAGGTAACATGAGATACATAACAAAATGTACGATAAGCTAACGTACATCAAAAGATAGAACAAAATAAAATCCACATTTGCACACAGCAAGCGGGAAAGGTACTCTATACAGATAAATGTACGACAAAACGTACAACGCATAATTATACAAAAAGATAAAGCATCCTGTGCTAATTTTAGCCATCCAGGAAAAACACTAAACAAAAAGGTACAAAATGTAAGCTATATAGAAAAATACTAAAAGCAAACCTGCACTAATATAACCGCAGGCAAGGAAAAGGTATATACATAAAACATAACGAAGAAAACCATAATAATCATTTCAGGTTACCAAAACTGTAAAATGTACTTAAAAGGCAAAATAGAAAATATACAAAAGGGCAGAAAAATACAAACTAGAAAGGTAAACACATGTGAAGGTAAACAAATGAAAAGGTAAAATGCAAAAAGAAAATGAAGGGCGCCAGGTATTTTAAGGACAAATACCAACCAGAAGGGAACGGAACAGACTCAAAACTTAATTTCTTTAAAACGGGACTACTAAAAAGAGAAATTAATTATTTCAATTAGAAAATTAATAAAGAAAGGGACTAATTAATACAAGAGTTTAGGAGGATTCCTCTTCGAAATCACATTGATTTGGTTTTAAGTCTTTAATATGCCAACGACCAAGGGGTTTACCATACATATCTACCAATTCGTAGACTAAGGGGGAAATAACTTGAGTAACCATACAAGGGACATATTTAGGTGCCAATTTCTTAGTGAAGTTTTTAGAGGCATCAGATAAATAATGTGTACGCTTCCAAACTGTATCACCTAATTCAAAACGTAAAGGACGTTTGCGCAAATTGTAATATTTGGCATTTTTTTCATATGCCTTATGCAAACGCTCTTTAACCTCCGTATACAGTTCAGGCAACATAGACATTTCTTTTGCCCAAAATAGATTGCTTTGAACTTCAAAATCATTTGAAGTCGCGGAAGACGAATAGAAATCACCGGAAACTGGGACATGTCTGCCGAAGACAAGATAGGTAGGGGAGATGTCGGTAGTGTCATGTTTGGCCAAACGCAATGCTTGTGCTATTTCAGGAAGTTTTTCGTCCCAAACATTTTGATTGTCGGTAATGTAAGAAGAAATTGCCGTTTTTAAGACTCTATTGACTCGTTCTGTTGGGTTTACTTGGGGATGGTACCTAGCATTAAACCAAATTTTAGGGATAGAAAAAGACTTCAAAAATTTCTCAAATTCTTTAGAGGTAAATTGTGATCCATTATCAAAAATAACAATTTCTGGAACACCAAATATAAGAAAAACTTGTTCTCGAAGGAATTTGATTATGGGGGCCGTAGTGGCTTTACGCAGAGGTTGAACTAGGACAAATTTGGTAAAATAGTCGGTAACGACAAAGACATACTGGTTTCCTTTTTTACTTTTTGGAAACGGGCCCATTAAATCCATAGAGATAGCCTGGAAAGGAAAACTAATATTCTTTTCAGAACCCATTAAACCAGGACGAGCAACATTTTCACTTTTTTGTGACGCACAAATTTGACAGTTTTTAACATATCTACTTACTGATTGTCTTAGCCTCGGCCAGTAGTAAAATTCTACTATTCTGGACATAGTTTTGGATATACCTAAATGGGCAGCAGTAGGAGAATCGTGCATTTGCTGTAAAATTTGTAGGCGATTATCGGTAGGGACAATTTTAATTTCCAATCAGGCACATTAGAATTGTTAGGTAAAATCGAAGGTAAGTGTTTATACAGGCAGTTATTAACTACCTTAAAATCGGGATATTTATCAGGAAAATTATTAACCTTAGCGATCATAGTTAAATACCAAGCATCAGGTTTTAAAGAAGTCATATCAAGGGAACTCACATTGCGGGACAAAGCATCAGGAATTACATTTTGAGTACCTGGCCTATGTTGGACATCAAAATCGAATTGAGATAGACGTAAACACCAACGAGATAATCGTCCAGTTGGCTCTCTGAGGCGATGTAACCAAGTCAAGGCAGAACAATCTGTAATTACAGTAAACTTAGTACCTTCGACAAATCCACGAAATTTCTCAATAGCATGTATGATTCCAATTAATTCACGCTCGGTGGCTGAATATTTACGTTCGGCAGATGTTAAGGCTCGACTAGCAAAAGCTATAGGATGCTCTGCACCATTAATTTTCTGAAAAATTACCGAGCCTACACCCACATCGGATGCATCTGTCTGAATGAAGAAAGGCTGAGTGAAATCTGGAGACGCAAGAACGGGAGCCGTAGTCATCCTATGTTTAATTTCAGTGAAGGCGACTTCTGCCTCATCAGTCCAAACAATAGCCTGACCTTTCTTTCGTCCTTTCAAAAGAGAAGTAATGGCGCAGCCACTGTCGAAAAATCTTTAATAAATCTTCGGTAATATGAAACTAAACCAATCAAACGTTTTATTTCCGTTGTATTAGTGGGAGTCTTAAAATTCAGGATGGCGAAAACCTTATCCGGATCAGTTCGAAGTCCATTTTCATCAATTATGAAACCAAGGAAAGAGAGAGACGATCTACAGAACTCACATTTATCTAGATTGATGCGGAAGCCAGCCGCAGCAAGGCGTTCACAAAGAAGTTTTAACGAAGCGATATGACTCTCAAAAGTCGAAGAAGCAATTATTACATCGTCTAGATAAACGAAGGCAGAACCATTTAATAAATCAGGGCCTAAAACCCGTTCCATAGTTCGTTGCAACATTTGTGGACTATTAGAAAGGCCAAAGGGCATGACCACAAATTCAAACAGACCCATACCTGGTACGCAAAACGCTGTCTTTTCACGAGACGATTTCTCTAAGGGAATTTGCCAAAATGCTTTACGCAGATCTATGGAAGTTAAGTAACGAGAATCACGCAAACGATTCAAAATAGAATCTATTTGCGGAAGCGGATAAGCATCCTTAACGGTAACAGAATTTAATTTACGACCATCAAAACAGGCACGTAATTCACCATTTTTCTTTTTAACCAATAAAATGGGAGACGACCAAGGAGAATTTGAAGGTTGTATTACACCTGAACGGAACATATCATTTACTTCTTTATGTAAATGCTTTTGCATTGCCGGAGATAACATATACTGTCTTTGCTTAAATGGTCGAGCATCACCAGTATCAATAAAATGCTCCACTAATGTAGTTCTACCTAGAGTATCAGAAGACAAATTTTTAAATTGTTGAATGGTTTCATTCAACATACTCTGTTGCTCAGGAGACAAAGATTCACGAGGTTGAATAGCATTTATTGAATTAATATTACCTTCCGGAACAAAAGACCATGTATTGTGTGAAAAATTTAAACAAATATTGAAAGCAGCTCCGAAATCAACTCCCAAAGTAAATGCATTCTTAATGGCAGGAACAACCAAACATTTAATAGCTTTAGTCACATGTCCCAAACTAAACGACAAAGTGGTTTCACCCAATACATCTTGGATGACTCCATCGGCAGTAGTAACAGCAAAGGGTAAATTATCGATTTTATAAGGAATTTTATTTTTATCTAAAAATTCAAGCCCATCCCAACCAATGACTGTGTCAGAAGCACCACTATCCAATAAGCAAGTAGTCGGAACTGAATTTATATAGACCTCGAGATAAGGACGGGAATCACCAGGCATAGTATTACAAATCGGAGATAATACAGACTTTAAATAAAAATTGCGTACTGTAGTCAACCAATCATTCCATTCCTCAGCAGTAGGTATATATGAATCATTTAATTTTGGGCGATCTTTTATCGAGGAAGAAGAAGAAGTAGATATATTTCTTAAAACTTGCTTTTTAAAATGACACACTACTAAGGTAATATCCAAATCAGAAAAACATAAAAATAATAAAGATTTAACGTAAGACCAAGACAAACCATCCAACCCACAGCCTAAAGCTGGAATGGCTAAAAATTCTACATCATTATTTATAATGTGCTCCTTAAGCTGACAAAACGATAAATATAAAGTCTCATAAGTGGGCTTATCAAAAAATTTATCTTTGGTAACCAGATAATAAATAAAACGATTAGAGTCAACTAAGTATGCCAAACCACCAGGGCCTTGTTGTTGTGCTAAAAGTAAATCTCTAGACTGAAACGTATCACGAAATCGTACTGCTATACCTTGACCCATATGAAAATCAGCGGAAACGCAATGAGCCAATGAAAAGAAATCAGGTAATGAGAATAAATCAGCATCAATTTCAGCAAACTGCAAAGGAGAACCTTCTGGTAATGAGGGATAGAAAATAAAGGGAAAAAGAGAACCTTCTTGATCAGGAATAATAATTTTACACTCATTAAATTTTACTTTTTGTTGCCTGATGGGCTTGACACGTTGGGAATATTTTCTTTTGGCTTGTAAGGTACTAACTTGGCTGTATTTGGAGATGAAATTGGTCGAAGTACAGCACTGTTTGCTGCCTGATTCTGTTTCAGATTTGGTTTCATCCGATTTTGGTTTGATGTGGCGGGTATCGTGCCCAATGGACATGACGTTACAGAATTTTCTAGTAAATTTGGAGGATTTGGCAAGATACCCACATACTCGTTTTTTGGACCGCAATTGACACAAGTAGTACTATAGTTATCCTTAGCACCACACCTAAAGCAGAAAAGAACTCTAGGTTCCAAACATTCACGATGCGCATGACCAGACTTTTGACAATTCCAACAGATTACTTGGGAAATACTACTGATAGGTTTAGTTGCAACCACTGGCCTAACCACAGGCTTAGAAATTGAAGGAAAACCAGTAAGAGATAGGCAAGCCAAATCTGGTTCTAAAAGACCTTGCTGTTTAGATGGAGGGGGACGATAACGCTCATTTCGAAGCTTAAGTTCTTGTATAGTTCGACACTTGTCCTTAAGATCACTTAATGAATTAATTTCTGTAAGAATTAATTTGTCCGAAAAAAATGGATTTAAATTTCTACGTATTTGTTTAATAATCTCTTGTTCTGTACGAGGTATAGTAAGCCGATTAAATAAAGCTTCCATGGCAATTATAAAAAAGATAACATTTTCAGAAGGACCCTGAGTTCTAGCCCTTATTTCGGATAATAAATCTTCCTCATAATCTACCGGTAAAAAATCACGTTTTAGACAGGTTACTAACTCAGCCCACGTATGAACATCTTTCTTTATATTCCTATACCAAATTAAAGCCGAACCTGTAAATAAGTCAATCGCCGAAGTAAATAAAGCCTCTTCACTAACATGTCTAGCTTCACAAAGCCCTTGTACTTTCTCTAAAAATGACATAACACTTTCTTTGGATGAAAGTCCAGAAAATTTAACTCCCCATTTGTTAATAGCTATAGGTTTAGCAACTACAGTATAGGTAGATGTGTCTAAGACATTTGACGCTCCCATTGTGGAGGACGCCACTGGAGTAGGTAAACTATTTTCTTTTAATTCTAGAAAAAGGCCTATTATTATTAATAACGAATCCTCAATTTTATTTAATTCACTTTTCTCAGCCTCACTAATTGGATGTAAAAATGTGCAACGCCTCTGCACCTGAGCTAATCGTGAATCAATCCGGCGAATTTCTAAGTCGGACAATATTTGATCTTTACGCGTTACCAAAGTGGTTAATTTTGTCAACGTATCATTTATTTCCAAAATTTCATTATCAAATTCGAAATTATTTATTACAGGATACTTAAAACCCTCTTTTTCTTTTGCTAGCGCACCCCTTAATTGTGCCCTACATAAAATCTGTGTTTCCTCAGGTTTAATACCACGAGAAAGTAACTCAAAATTTATTTCTGGAGTTAGCAAATCATTAGGCTCCATTTTTGTATTTTCTATATTTTACTATAAACAATATTTATCTATACCGAAATTTAAAACCGAATACTCCAGCCCAAAAGACAAAATTTTTCACGACACGATTATGTTTGCTTTTTTAACTTTGAGCAGTACAATTTCTTTACACAAAAACGGAACATAAAATACATAGGTACATACAGAAAAATCACAGATAGGTAACCTGAAAAAAAATTTTTCGAAAGCACAAATTTTATTCTCTAATTAAAATTTTTAATTAGACCTAGCGCCACGTTGGCACCGCCAATTATAACGCCCTGTCTCTCTTGGGGTTATTTAAAATGAATTCTAAATAAATAAAAATACGAAATTAACAATAAACTAATTTATTAACAAAGTGGTAGAGCAAATGAGAATAACACTACAGGGTATGGGCGAATAAATTTGTGCTAACAAATAAAGAAGTACAAACAAATAATCAAACAAATGCACAGATATACGGAGAGACAGACATAATGGTATAAAATACAAAAGATAAATAGGTAAAACGTAATAAAGGGAGATTGGCCAATTCCGCAAGAAAAAAACGATTAATAATAAATAAATGATTGTTCATTCACTTATCAGAATTACTTTCCGAGCAAATTATCCAAGAATGAGCAATTAAATATTTATTTAAGTTTAAATGCAAAAACAAGCTAGAAGACTTAACTAAAAGGTACAAATGGGAGTATTTATACACCCACAAAAATTTACATAATTCCTCGAACGAAATACGTAAAGATAAATTTTAATATTAAACATGTAGCACTCCAAAAGTAAATTTGAGTGTTTAGTCGAGATAAAAAATTAGCAAGTACAAATTAAGCTTGCTTGAAGTGTTCACGAAAACGTAAAGGTAACGAACACGCACTACACTGTGATCAACTTGATAAACTATTGGCTCAAATCTTCCCAAATTGATGACTCGTGCATAAACAGGAAAATATAAAGTTCGGATCGGTACTTACATAAGTTCACTTTGGACATTACCCATAAAACTGCAATCCTATTTAAAGTTGAAAACGTAGATTGAACGCACTATTATTTAGCCACTTTTAGGTAGATATTACACAAAACAATACTTATTTTGAAATGTACAGCTCGCAAAAGCACACATAATCTGGCTGTCAAATTCCTTAACCAGCTTAAACGAAGGAAAGAGACTAAATAAATAATTAATTTATAATTTTTATGGTTTAACTAAACCATTTAAATTCTGGAAGTTTTATAATATCTTCACTCAAATTTGGTTAAAAGATTGACTGTGTTTCGCTCAAGGCGGCCGTAGAAGTACTTCTCTGTCATGTCTGTCGCTTGGTTCGGTATTTATCTCTTCCCCCACTAGTAGTCAAAATACCTCTAGTCCTTAAACCCGCGAATTTAAACTATGGTTTCTCATTGGAGGAAAGGCATTATTTTCAAATATTTACCAGTAGAGCCGAGAACTAGGCGACGGTTACGTTACCTTTTAGAACCTTACAGTAGCGGCGATAATTTATTTTTTAAGAGGTAACAAAATAGGTAATTTATGTACGGAAAATACGAAATAATGTAATTTAAGGGCTTTTATGCCTGGGAATAAAAATGACCGTTACAAGAGAGAAGTAGGAGTGCGCTACATCCTAAAAATTCATGTTCGGCTATTGTTAAATTTGCAAAAGTAATATAGGTATTTATTTTACATTTTTCTAAGAAGTTTGCTTTTAAATATTGAATGTGTTTAGTTTATTTCTATTATAAAATATTATTATTATTTAAGTAGCACTTATTTCCATACATACAAAATATTTCTGTTTTTTTATAAAATTGTAGTATCTTTGACGATGCTTAATAAACCGAATCGTATAAGAAAATAATATTTTATTTTTTAACTGACCATAAACCCAAGAAACTACATATAAGTTATAAGGAATAATAGACAAGTGCAAATATTTCAAAAATGTGCATATTTGACAAAAATTCTAAAAATTTTACAATTCAATTCTTTTTAACATTATTGTCTAAATGTTGGTTGTGGCATTTTCTTAATTTTTATGTTTCTTGGTGTGATTCTTTGCCACATGTTATCTTCTAAAACGATGTCCGTAAAATCTATAAAATAATGCAATTATCCAGTATTTTACTCGAAAATAACCTCTACACTCCTATAACGTAAAAGTCGCAGGCATAGAGGTTATTTTCCAGTAAAATACTGGATAATTATAACATTTTGTTGATTTTACGGACATTGTTCTAGAAGAAAACATGTGCCAGAGGATCCCACCAAGAAACAGAAAAATCAAGTTGCCCGTGGATATCTATTTGCAGTCCGTAGGATATCCTAGGACATTTCAGTATGTAATTTGTACAGCCTATTCGTAATACTTAAGACATCCTGAAATATCCCGGGATGTCCTGGTACGTCCTTAGTACAAGCGCCGGTATATCCTTCAGGACGTCCCTCGTACTACTTTTATCTGATACTGAGTTGTGACATTGGGATGACCAAAACAGTGCAGAAAAGCATACAAACTGGGATATTAGGATGTCCATAGGCAAGCCCAAATACTAAATGGGATTTGCCATAGTACGTCCCTCGGACAGCCTTGTGTTGTGTGGGATTATCTCGAATATTATATTATATTTTTTGGAACAAAAAAGCAATTTATAATTTTACACTGAATCTTACCCCTCGTCATGTTCATCTGTCTTCTTTAATCTGTCTGTGGCCTTAGCTAACCACTACCCAATGACAATTTCAATATTTTTGCTATTGCCACTTTTATCATATTTTAATATAGTACCTACCTATCTAAAAAAGTATTCAAAATTCAGAACAGAATTAGAAAGTTATTCCTCTCGCCAAGAAACACTAAATCATATTAGCGATTTCTTTTCAAGTAACTGATTCTTCTTCAGCATGCCATATGTCTTGATAGTAAGTTGATAGTAAGTTTCATCAAAATCAAAGAAAAAAAAATACATTAAAAAAATCAAAATAGAAGGATATCATCTGTTTAAAAAGAAAATTGCTAATATGATTTACTGTTTTTGGTGAAAAAACGCTTGGTAGGAGGCCGTGTATGTGAATTAAAACCAAATTAATGTCACCTACACATAGAATTTTTGTCACTATACATTAAAAAAAATTATTCAAATCGTGCAAAAAACAGAGTTAAAGGCTTGTTCTTCCTTTAAGCAAGTATATATCCGAACCGTAAACAAATATATTATGTTGAATAATTACCTGTAACTGTTGCGAAAAGTGCTGTCTTGGAAAACACTTTTTTGTCTTTGTCAATCTAAAAAAAAAAAAAAAAATACAAAAAATAATAGAGAAAATTGATTAAAATGAAAACTTGTAATAAAAGTTACTACAAATGATTTGTCCATTGTCTCTAAGCACAGAGGTTTATCATTTGCTAGTCACATACCCAGACAGCACAATATAATCTTAGAATATTCCTGGAATATACTCTTGAGAATAAAGAATCATTCTTAGAATAGGCCGTGAATATATAAATTCTCCAGGGAATATTCTTAGAATTGGCCAATGAGAATATCCTACATAAACCTAGATTATTCCTTTAAGAATATTACCAAATTATTCCAAGAATAATTCAGGAATATTTATATGTTTCAAACATATTGACAGCTTTTACCAGGAATATATATTTATATTCCTGGAATAATCTAGGTTTATATAGGATATACCCTTAGGCTGGTTTCAGAAATATTCCCGTGAGAATGTATACCGGACCTCTGGTATACGTGGGTCACTTTTGGTAAAAGCAGAAATAAAACTAATACATCATCAAAATGCACCTATATAAGGGAAGACACTCGCAATTGTTTACAGCAGCTCCTTCAGCTTGATATCTGATTATCTTACTTTTCGATTTAAATAATTAAATAAAAATTAAAATGTAAAATAATAACAGTAATCACCTGAAAAGCTTCCACTCCTAGCATATTAGTGCCTTCTTCCTAAAAATTCTAAAAATACGGGAAAATAAAATATTGAAAGTATAATATTGCAGAATTATTTATTAAGTATTTAATAAATATATTTATATTTTGAATCTATCTTAAGATCTTCTTTGTCCGTTTCATTGTTTCTAAAACAAAAGAAAACATTTTATAGGATTTTTATTTAGAATTTAAACTTGTGTATTGAAGAAAGCTAATGGTAAAACCAAGAATCAACTCATATTTTTGTATTTTGTAATTACTTGGAAGTATAGTAGCGCAAAAAAAAATTGAAAAACTTTATTGCTCAAATAGACTTAGAATGTCATGAAACGTTGAGATTTTAAGTTTGAGCAAAAAAAATGTCCGTCGGTCTGTAACTTTTTTTGTGCGCACAATTACTCTAGAACCTTTCACATATTGACTTGAATTGTATGTATTTCAACGAGGATTATATTCTGATCTTATTCCGTTGGAGGGTTGAGGGGTAAATTGGGTAAATAGGAGTACATAGGTAAATCAAGCAAGAGCCCATAAAACTGGTATTTAGTACATATAAGAAAAGCTAATATTTCAAAACATTTTTTGGCATTAGCCGCCCCCATGATTTAGCGTGTGTACAAGAACCAAAGGATTCAAAATTTGTCTTTACTTTATCCTTCATCTCCTACCCCCTCCCCTCATCAGTTTTTATTTTCGAAGGAATTCTTATTTATTATGGTTCGAGTTAGGAAAATCAAGCTTCAAGTTGGGAAAATTCGAGAAAAATTTTACCTTCCCCCCCCCGCTCATGATTTATTTGAAGAAAATTTTTTTGAGTTGGGAAAATTCCTGTGTCACCCCTGAGTATCTAAAAAAGTATTCAAAATTCAGAATAGAATTAGAAAGTTATATTCCTCTCGCCAAGAAACACTAAATCATATTAGAGATTTCTTTTTAAATAACTGATTCTTCTTCAGCATGCCATATGTCTTGATAGTAAGTTTCATCAATATCAAAAAAAAAAAAATTACATTAAAAAAATTAAAATAAAAGGATATTTATTATATCATCCGTTTAAAAAAAAATTGCTAATATGATTTACTGTTTTTGGTGAAAAAACGCTTCGCAGGAGACCGTGTATGTAAATTAAAACCAAATTAATGTCACCTACACATAGAAATATTGTCACTCTACATAAAAAAAAAATTATTCAAATCGTGCAAAAAATAGAGAGTTACAGGCTTGTTTCTCATTTAAGCAAGTATATATCCGAACCGCAAACAAATATATTATGTTGAATAATTACCTGTAACTGTTGCGAAAAGTGCCGTTTTGGAAAACACTTTTTTGTCTTTGTGTCCGTGTAAACTGTAAAGCTTGGCCAAGTCATCACTCATTACTTTTCACATAAAGCGGCATGAACATTCCTTGTAATTATCGCCACCCAATCTACACATACTATCAATCTAGAAAAAAAAATACAAACAGGTAATTAATATCTTTTTACAAAAAATAATAGAAAATATTGATTAAAATGAAAACTTGTAATAAAAGTTACTACAAATTATTTGTCCATTGCCTCTAAGCACAGAGGGTTATCATTTGCTAGTCACATATTCCAAGTAGTATATGTACCTGAAGTTTCGAACGTTCAGTTGAATGAATTTAAATTGAAAATTTGAAGTTAATCGACTTGAACGTACAATTTTTCTGGTAATATTTGCTGGCAACGGTACTATCATTGCCAACAAATATTACCGTAAAAGTGGTACGCCTCAGTCGATTTATAATTTTTATTATCTTTCCTTTTCAAATGAAATTCGTTCAAGTGAACGTTCGAAACTTCAGGTACATGGAAGTAGAGTAATTTTATGTTTTATGTCTTATTTACTTTACTTTCACTGCCACTATTTGAAACATTACTGCTAACAATATTCTCTAAATAAACACTACTTATTAAGTTCGTGGTGCCTGCAGTACTATGATTAAAAGTTTGGGAATTATTTTGACTGATGCATAAGGACTTTCTTGTAAATGTGAAGAATTTGTTGGTAAGCTTTGGTTCAACTGTAATAACTGTCTCTGATTTATATCATCAGTAATATGGTCTAATGGAGTTTTAGAGTTCTATTAAGTTCTATATGAAGCTGCGCCAGTACCAGTAGTATTTCTATTCCTTTTTCTTTTCATTTAAGTAAGAAAATGTACAAGTGACGTGATGCCCTGTTAAATTTTGCCTATAAAAAAGATTAATGTACTTACTTATTGTTCATCGGTCCCTTATCACTTATACTACACATAGAAACATTTAAGTATCTCAACAATAACAAACGATTAAAGTACGTAAATTCTCATATTGAGGTTATGTTATGAGATACGTAAATAGGAAAAAATCGCGGGTAGTTTAAAACACTATATACATGTGCATGGCTTTATTTCTGAAGTCTAGCCTTGGCTGCACTGCTCAAACCTGATAACCTGATAACAAAAATATGGATTGAGCTTTTGTTTAAAACTGGGAATAACATCATTGTATAATATAATCATTATAATCATATTAAATATTTTTTATTAATTGAAATAAATAATAACACGCATATATCTAAGTTACATTTTACAGAAAAAATTAAAAGCTTTTATAAAACGCTGATTTGGTTGAGTAACAATTAATATTATTCTTTCATTCTCAAAGTGTTAGAATATTCTTGACCCAGGAGGGAATATATATATTCCAAAATTAATATTACTATCATATTCATGCCGAATATTCCAGGTATATGTTTAAAATTATATTACTAGAATAATCCGTTATCTTATATATATTCCAGGATTATTCCAGAATTAATCAGAATATATTCATTCTTTTTTGCATAATTACAGAATATTCTTAGATTATACGGTGCTGTCTGGGTAATTTAGGAAGTACAGTAATTTTATGTGCGACAGCCCAGTTACGTAATTTATCAATAATATAATTTGAATTTTAATCGTGTTGCTGCACAAATACTTGATTAGAAGTAGTGCTCGATGAAAAATTTGATGATATGTCATGCTGCTCATCAAAACTAGCGCTACAATTAAAATCTTCGCCAGAATCGCTTTCCAATAAATTTCTTTCAGTGCCACTATTTGAAACATTCCTTCTAACAATAGTCTCTAACTGAACACTACTTATTAAGTTCGTTGTGCCTGCAGTACTATAATTAAAAGTTTGTGAATAATTTTGACTCATGCTATTATACTTTCTTGTAAATCTGAAGAATTTGTTGGTAAGCTTTGGTTCAACTGTAATAACTGTCTCTGATTTATATCATCAGTATTATGGTCTAATGGAGTTTTAGAGTTCTATTAATTTCTCTATGAAGCTGCGCAAGGCGAGCAGTATTTCTTTCCCTTGTTCTTTTCATTTTAGTAAGAAAATGTACAAGTGGCGTGATGCCCTGTTAAGTTTTCCCTATAAACAAGATTAATGTACTTACTTATCACTTATCACTTATACTACACATAAAAACACTTAAGTATCTCAACAATAACAGACAAACGATTAAAGCACGTAAATTCTAATATTGAGGTTATGTCATGTTTCGATTTCAGTTCAGTTCAATTGCTTCAAATTACGTTTTCATGCTTTTCAGAATATTCTGAGAATAAACTAAGAAGTATATTCCTAAGTGAATATTATTAGTATATTTATTTAGCACATTGCAGGTATATACATAAAGAATATTCTAGGAATATGCTTTGAGCACGTATATATTCTAAGAATATTCTAGAAATATTCGGAAAATATATATTCTTCTTGGCACATTTACAGATTATTCTTAGAATATATGGTGCTGTCTGGGTAACTAACAACCCAACATTTAGCTAGAGTAAAACATTTTAAATTAATTAATTTACAAAAATAAAATAACCATATATTCAAACAATAATGAAAATATAATTAAAATATCAATTGTTAATCTCCGTAATTCTCTGACAGCCCAACATTTATCTACACCGCCCGCTGCCGCTCTTTCTCCAATGGACGAATCCCTAGCAAATACACGCTTCAGGGCTCGTTTTGCCAATTCTTTATCGGCTAAAAAACTTAAACTGTGTGTAAAATGCCTAAAGAAAAATCATTTTGTGAAAGATTGTTGAGGAAGAAAATGTTTTAAATGTGGCGAAAAGCACCACACCTTATCACACTTTGTTGAAAGGCCAAGCATAAGCAATAGGTTACCGAGTAGCACAGAGCATAAGGCTCGTGATACAAGTGTAAATAGTGATTCTGAAATTACGTCCAAATAATTTTAATTGTAATCAAATATTACTTTCTACAGCTCGCATAAAAGTGTTAGATAAAAATGGGCAGCCTCACGACTGCAGATGCCTATTAGACTCCGGATTCCAGTCCAATTTCGTAACAGAAGAGCTTTATCGTACTTTAAAACTAGAAAAATCTGAAATAAACTCTGTAGTTTTTGGAATTAATTAGGGAGTTTCTAGTCCACTCAAATTAGGAAAAAAGCGGGAGAAAACTCTGAACAGCAGTTTCTCTTCATAGGAAGTAAGTATTCAACTTTTAGAACAAGATTTTGCTTATGCGCAGAAAAAAAAGAAATGATTTTTGAGATATATACATATTATACGTTTTTCGTGTTTTTCTTCATTTAGACGTATATATCTCGAAAAGTACGTGTTTTTAAGGCTAAACGAACTTAAGTAAACGTGTTCACAATACGACTTCCTACAAAAAAGGTTTTATACATTTTCCGATTATCTCATTAGCTTTTACGGAAAAGCGACTTGAAAAATATATGTTTTTTTCGTGTTCTTTTGTTTTGAATGCAAATATCTCGAGAAGTGAGTGATTTTAGGGCTAAATGAACATAAGTAAACTTGTTCAGAATGAGATTTCCTACAAAAAAACTCCTATACATTTTCCGATTACCCCAATGGTTTTTCCGGAAAACTTCTTGAAGAATATATGTATTTGCTTTTTCGTTTTTTTTTTCATTTTGACGTTTATATCTTTTAAATATATACACCTTTTCTGTAGGAAATCACATTCTGAACAAGTTTACTAATGTTCATTTAGTCTTAAAAATGCGTACTTTCCGAAACATATACGTCCAAATGAAAAAAAAACGAAGAAGCAAATATATATTTTTCAAAGAGCTTTTCCGGAAAAACCAATGGGATAATCGAAAAACGTATAACAGCTTTTTTGTAGAAAATCTTATTCTGAACAAGTTTATTTATGTTCATATAAAATCGCGTGCTTTTCCAGATATTTGCATTTAAAATTTAAAAAAACACGAAAAAACAAATATATATATTTTTCAAGTCGCTTTTCCGGAAAAGCCAATGGGATAATCCGAAAAATGTATAGAACCTTTTTTGTAGGAAATCGTATTCTGAACACGTATACTCATGTTCGTTTAGCCTTAAAAACGCGAACTTTTCGAGATATATACGTCTAAATGAATAAAAACACGAAAAAACATATATATATATATATATATATATATATATATATATATATATATATACATGCATTTAGTACTCATACACCTCCGAATGTTATATGGTTAGGTGGTGTTTGCCTCCGATTTTACGCGTTCGCCTCCGATTTCGGAGGCGGAGACGTTTTGTGTTGTTTTCATCGCGAATGTCTTGATAATTAGTAAATTCATGACTCATTATTATCAATAATGATCAGCTTTATTGGTGCGCATATAAGATTATGACAAAAAGGGAAGAAATAGAGAGATAGAAGCATTTAACGACACTTTTTTTGGAGGCGGAAAATACCTATAAACATATGTAAACATACACCATAGTCCACTACATTTTTTACCAGGTGGCGCTGCTATTTTAAACACTTGATGTATATAGGTATTAAATGCTTCCTTACAATAAAGTAGCGATATCGCCTCCTAAACTTGGCAACATAGTAAAGAGGCATACTATTCCTAAATACATCTATAGATATGGTAACTAAAATTATCTTACTAAAAATATAAATAACTTTTATACACAGAAATAATACTTTCTAGAGATCAATGGGTTTTTAAATTTTTTCAATTTGGGAATAAAAAAACGTTTATTTTGTTCAGAAACAAATATTTTTGTACCCCTTTATAGCTTAGAGCAAATTAAAAAAGGACACGAACATTCCTTAACGTAACTAGTTGCCCTTAATCCACTATTTGTCACTGCTGCTGGCCTTATATAGTAAAAGTAAAAAAAAATTAGAAAATAAAAGAATAATAATAACACAGGCCAACATTTAGTTTAAAAAAATTCACAGGACTCTACCTAGGTACCCAGGGGTTTTTGGGGTCGCTGATTCCGATGCCGAGGTCGGTTAAGCTCTATCACGTCAGGTTCAAGGACATCTGAAGGTCAAACTAAGAAAAGGTGGTTGAAAAAATCTGAGAAAGTTTACACATAGGTTTTTTGGGGTCGCTGAGTCCGAATTCGGTGTTCGCTTACCCTTAAAAGGCATCCGGAGGTCATTTCAAGGTTAATTTGAGAAAAACGGAGAGGAAGCTGTTAAAAAATCTGAAAAAATTTACATATAGGGTTTTTGGGTCGCTGAGTCTGTATCCGATGCCTGTTGACCTATTCAGTTTCAAGGTCACTTGAAGGTCAAACTAAGAAAAGGTGATTGAAAAAATCTGAAAAAATTCACACATAGGTTTTTGGGATCGGTGAGTCCGAATCCGGTGTTCGTTTACCCTTAAAAGGCATCCGGAGATCATTTCAAGGTTAATTTGAGAAAAACAGAGGAGAAGCTGTCAAAAAATCTGAAAAAACTTATATATAGGTTTTTTGAATCGCTGAGTCTGCATTCGATGTCGGTTGACCTCTATCACGTTAGTTTCAAGGTCATTTAAAGGTTAAAGTAAGAAAAGGTGGTTGAAAGAATCTGAAAAAATTCACACAGGTTTTTCAGGTCGCTGAGTCCGAATCCATTGTTCGCTTACCCTTAAAAAAAAGAGGCATCCAGAGGTCATTTCAAGGTCATGCTGAGGTCATTTCAAGCCGACATTCATCCGCCAGCTTTAGCTGCACATAAAGATTCTTCGGCTGTCTCAGTGCAAATATATTTAACTCAATGAATCACCTACCTATTTTCTTCTGTGAAAGGATGGCCTTTAGGTATAGTTGCAGAAGCAGAGCGAACATGCAAGTAAAGAGTACCACGGGCGTTGGCTTCACTCACTTGGAGCTCAATCAGTGCTGGTTTTGCCTATAAGCTGAGTAAACGCCAGCTTAGGGCCTCGCATTTAGGGGACCTGAGAACTCAGATTTCATACGCAGATATGCACGTTTATTTTATTAGAAGAGAAAGCTTCAACGAAAAACATACCTAGAGCTTAGGGCCTCCGGTTACCTAAAACCGGCCCTGAGCTCAATCCTGTCAGGGTCAAAGTAATTTAATGGTTTCCTGAGTCAGACAAACTGACAAGGAGGCAGACAGACTGTCAGATAGAAACATTTAGTCATTCAGTCAGACAGAATTACTGACAGAAAGGCAGGATGTCAAATAGATGGACAGAGAGAAAATGCAGGCGGATGATAAATACAGACTAACAAGCAAACAAACAGGTGTGCAGGTATAAGGGCAGACAGATAAACAGACAATAAGTAGGCAGGTGAGCATTCGTATAAATTTTTTCTAATTTTTTTTCACCTCCTATTCTTACTTTAACCTTCAAATGACCTTGAACATGAGGTGATAAAGGTCAACCGACATCGGATTCGGACTCAGAGACCCCCCAAGAGCCTATGTGTGAATTTTTTTAGATTTCAAAAACCTTTTCTTAGGTTGACCTTCAAATGTCCTTGAACCTGACGTGATAGAGCTTAACCGACCTCGGCAACGGAATCAGCGACCCCAAAACCCCTGGGTACCTAGGTAGAGTCCGGTGTATTTTTTCAAAGTGAATGTTGACCAGTGTAATCTTCCACCTTCCAAAGATATTTTAAAAACCTAGATTATTCTGGAGCAAAAATATAAATATTTCCCTCTAGCAAGAAATAAAAATGTTTTAAAAAGCATTCGAGACCAAAACTCTAGAATATATTTGTTGGTTAATCATAAATTTTGCTATACTAATTAATGATAGTTTGTTGGAGTCATCTCGAATGCTTTTCAAAAATGTTTAAACAATTCAAAAATTTTTCTCTTGCTGGAGGGAAATATTTACATTTTTGCTCCAAAATGATTAAGTTTTGAACATTTTACTTCTTTAAGTATATCATCTCTTTGAAATATTTTATATTATTTTCTGCTTTTCTGCATTCCGTTGGTTCCAAGTTTTCTCCTCGTCAAACATGAATTTGGAGAAATACTCTGTAAGAATGTTGACGTAATGCCTCGGATTTTGCTGGCAGTCTTCGTAGAATCCCGGTAGTACTAGATTGGCGGACTAACTTATTGAAGATAATGAATCTTTGATGATTCAAAGATGTAATTTCTTTTTTCGTTGAGCTACGGTTGTTGAATATACGGACAACCTCTTCGCGATCTTTTCTTTTATTGACGCATTCCACCGTTTGCACTTTTCCTTTACCAAAGAAAGCTGAAGTGTTATCGCATCCACTGAACGTGTGGCCATATAGCTTTTTAAAACTTCCGAGGACTGCAAGTCACGAGAACTGTAATCTTTATTTTTTATTTATCTCTGAGCCTCTCTTAAGAAACGGATATCTTTATCTTCAGGTGAGAGAGCGATAATCAATGCGAGAAGATCAATATCTTGTCCGAGGATGACCACTGTATCGTTTCCATGAGATTCGTTTAAGGCGGTTTGAACTATGAGTTTTGATTCCCTCGTTTTTAAATCTCTCCACCAATTGCGAAATAAACCGTTCCTTTTTGTGAGATTGTTTATCATTTTATTTTGCGTTTCAGTCAGTGGCGTGTTCTCATGAAAAACAATTTCCGGTGAAATGCGTTTCAAAAGACGCTGCTGTCTTTCGATGCTCTTCATACTGCAGTCAGCATATCCGTCAAACACTACAGTCACTTTTTGGCCGTAATGTTTACGAATAAAGCTGCTTCGGCCATACTACACGATGAATCAAATTGCCGCCATCAACAATGAACTGGCAATCGGAAAAATCTATTGGCCTCTCTCGTACAGCATTGAAAATATCATTCAGACGATTTCTTAATTTTCCTCATTAACTCTTTCTTATTGAAGAGAAGAAGTGGAATTGAAGCAAGCTCAGAGTTGAAATATGACTGTAAATCTTCTTTTGTGTGAACAGTACAGATTATCCACTAATATAATTGCAAAGAAGGGGAAAATACATAAACTACTTGCGACAAAACCCTCTATATATGCATCTAATAGAGAAAATTCTGCTCAATAAATTCACTCCTGAGCATTTTTCTCGTTAAAGTAACCGGTTTTAAGATATTCGGAGTCAAACTTGGAATAGGATGGATTTTTACCTCTGCGCCCCAAACTACGCCTCTGTTCGGACGCTGTTAGCGCGAAATAGGTGAGGATAAGCTACAAGGTTAATAGTACATTTTTTATGCAGAATTTAACATGACGATTTTTTTATTTCCTATACTTTTTTCTCTTTCGACTAACGGTTTACAAGATAAAAGTGAAAAACCAGCGTTAAGTCCCCGTAATATGGCCGAAGCAGCTCTATTCATAATCATTACGGACGTTTCACCCCTAAATTGTGGAGAACTATTCGGGTATCTATTTCGAACCCTATCTAGATTACGCATCCCAAATATTATTACTTTATAAATTATTTCTTCTAAAATATCTAATTTACGTGGACTAATATGTAACAATTGTGTAACAAAATTGAACTGATTCAGTGATGTCTTTTGAAAAGCATTTTAAATAGTAATAATAATTCCCTTAAGAACATATTTTGAATTACATACATTATTCTACAATAGATATTTAGCGTGAACGGTTCATTTTAAAACAGATAATCGCACATTATCGGGTAAAACACCAAGGTAATCTGATAGAGTATAACTTACACAATATGAATCATCATAATAACAAACGCACACGATTGCATAGCGCAACTAATTGCGCAAGCGCTAGAGCATTTTACACTATAGAAGTCTGGCAACCTCGAAGGAGGCAAAGTCTACCGTTATATATAACAGTTTTAAATACATTGAGTCAGAGAGGTACTATTTATATAACGAGGTGTAAACATACCAATCGTATGAACAAAAAAGTGTATGTAAAAAAAGATAAAAATCCTTTCCCCTCTCCGCGTGCCCTTGGTAAGTGAAATTTGGCGGTTATGTATATGTAAACAGAACTAATCTATCTATATTATTTCTAGTGGAGGTGCGGGCGCCACAAATTTGTAAGGAGGCGGACACGATACAAATGCACATATATATATATATATATATATATATATATATATATATATATATATATTTATATAAGGTATTAATTGGCATCTCACAATGTAAAATTTTAGGTTCAGTTGGCATCCACGAGTCAGATGGCATCCGGTATTCGGATGCCATCTGACCTGCTAGAGATATTAACGCAGGGGCATCGTAGATGTCGTATTATGCCATTAAAACTTATTTTAAGTTGGAGGTCAAGTGACCCATTTTAACACCCTAGTGAATATTTTAGTTCAGCGGTTTGTTACTAGCTGCCGTGCCTGTCGCTCGAAAAATATTCATTTTGAATACCTGCTGACCACAGAAGCGGTTTAGATGGCATCTAGTCAGCTGGCAACACCGTGGAAGTAGGTTATTATATACCACATGTTGATCCAGATGTTTTAGTTTGCTCGAATATATTACTACTAGGAAAAGTAAACTTAGTGGAGACAATTCGTGTAACTGTTAAAATGAGGACGGAATTTGTACCTACCTCTTGATTGTAAACAACTTTTGTTAAGGATGGTTCAGTAAGGCTATAAGTAAAATAGTGTTCTGTAGTTTAATTAAACTACAGAAGTAAGAGAAAAGTTATTAGCAAAAATATTTTAGATACGTGATAAACTACAAAATTATGTTAATGTAAAAGAATCTTATTTAGTCTAATTCACAAGTTCAAACACGTGTTAATTCTTGAAAAAGCTTGTAAAAATATAAGTGAGGGCTCATTGGATTCGGAATGACGTCTAGAAAAATGTGAAAAAGTTATAAACAAATTAAGATTGAAAAAAATGACGAGTTTCGTTTCTTGCAAATAACTCGAAAACTATTAATAATTGAGAAATTAAAAAAAAGAGGTTCTTAAAGAGGAAGAAATTTCCAATAAAAAAGTCTGGACTTCTGGAACTATATCTCTACTATTAATAACTTTAATTTAATGTTGAAAATGGGGCTTCGCACGGCGAACGCTAAACCGTTACGATACTCTGAAACCGATCGTAAGAAGCAAAACAATTTTTTTATATTTTCAAGTATTAATATAATTTTTTTTTAAATTGCGTTATTATTTAGACACTTAAAGGAACAATATCCCGTTGGAAAAATTTTTTTTACCGATTTTTCATAAAATGAGCTCGTTGTTAATTAACAATTTTTTTTTTGAGTTTACGTTTATGTTTCAAGTCGGAAAATTGTTAAACAAAAGCCACTAAAATTATTTCGCTTCGTGAGGACCTTATGTCAACTATATTTTATTTGATTATGACATTGCGATGTTTTTAATTGTTACAGTCTATTAGTTATTAATTATTTAAACTAACAAGAAACTAAGAAATTAAATAGAGGTTGAAAATTTTTTTTTATTAATTTTAAAATTATTATTATTACTGTTTTTATATTCAAAAATACTATTCAAAAATACTATAAAATTATATAAACTTTAAATTTTGAGTGCTATTTGCTTAAACAAATTTTATAAAGAAATAGATAAATTACGTATTTTTGAAAAAAAAATTTTTTCTTAAAACATTTTTTTAATTGTTTATAATTATTTTTTCCCGTTTTTCTTCATTTAAACAAATTATTAAGAAAAAAAATATTCTTAAAATTTTTTATTTGCAATTCTCTACAAGGTGGAATTTTTATAAAATATTATTTTGGGTATTCAGCAGATAACTTTCAAAGAAATCATTCGTTCCTTTCATATATTATTGATCTAAATCTGATCAAGCTAGAATATCAACGAGTAGTCCTCTTACAAACAAACTTGTCAATTTCTTTATACATTTACTACGTCTAACATTCAATATGAAAAACAAGGAATTTTTGTTATTAATTAATTTGTTTATTTAATAAACAATTTCTAATTGTTTATTTAATAAACAATTTCTAATTAACAATCGCCGAATGTGTTTATATTTTTTTAGATAGAAAAAAATAACCAGAACAACCGTATACATAAATATGTCAAAAAACATTTTTAATATTTAAAATTTAAAATTCTATAAGAAATATTAACATTTTTTTTTATGTGTTTATGTATACGGTTGTTTTTTTTTAATTTTTTTTCTGTCTAAAAAAATATAAACACATTCGGAGGTTATTAATAACAAATTATTTATTAAATAAACAAATAAATTAACAACAAAAAAAAATTCCACCTTGTAGAGAATTGCAAATAATAGGTTTTAAGACTAAAATTTTTACTTAATAACTTGTTTAAATAATGAAGAAAGGAAAAAAATTATTATAAACAATTAAAAAATGTTTTTAAGAAAAAATTTTTTTTCAATTCATAATATTTTATAACAAATAAAATGGCAAAAAACGTTTTTCAAAAATAAGTAATTTATCTATTTGTTTATAAAATTTGTTTAAACAAATAACACTAAAAATTTAAAGTTTATGTAATCTTATGTTATTTTTGAATATAAAACCAGTAATAATAATTAAAATTAATAAAAGAAATGTCAACCTTTTTTTTTTAATTTAATAAAAGAAATGTCAACCTTTTTTTTTTAATTTTTTAGTTTTTTGTTATCTTAAATAATTAATAACTAATAGACTATAACAATTACAAATATCGCCATGTCATAATCTCGTAGAGTATAGTTGATATAAGGTCTAAAGGAAACGTAATAATTTTAGTGGCTTTTGCTTAACAATTATCCGACTTGAAATATAAACGTAAGCACTAAAAAAAATTGTTAATTAACAATAGGCTCATTTTATGAAAAATCTGGATTTTTTTTTCTTTAAATGTCTGAATAATACCATAGTTTTTTAAAATTTTTAAATTAATATTTAATACATAAAAAAATATTTTTACTTATTACGGCCGGTTTCGTAACGGCTTAGCGTTTGCCGCACGAAGCTTTATTTTCAACATTAAATTAAAATTATTAATAATAGAGATAGAATATCGGGAGTTCTGACTTTTCTATTGGAAATTTCTTCCTCTTCAAGAATCTTTTTTTTAAATTTCTTAAATATTAATGGTTTTCGAGTTATTTTCAAAAAACGAAGCTCGTTATTTCTTCAATCTTAATTTGTTTATAACTTTTGCGGGTTTGAAAGTTTTGCACATTTTTCTAGACGTCATTCCGAATCCAATGTGCCCTCACTCACATTTTTACAAGCTTTATCAAGAATTAACACGTCTTTGAACTTGTGAACTAGTGTATGTTGGAGATTATTTTAATTCGTTTTGTTTAAATTTTTGGATTTCTTATTGGATTCTATTTAAGAAAAGTATAGTAGGTGACCCAAGAACAACCTCTTGTAGAGAAATGCATGGTTGAAAGAGTTGTAGAGTTACTAAGACACCGTTAAAGATAAAGCTGTCGAATTGAAACTAACAAGATGGAAAAAATTATACGATAAAGTTTGATAGCTTAAATTATAATATATTTTTTACTTTACACTTGCCACTGTGCTTCAAAATTAATCAGTTTGGAGCATCTACACCTCGTGATTTTAAATGTAAGTTCATAGATATCTGTAAAACTATAATTCATCTAAACTAACAAAGTTTTTTCCAAAGTATATATTTATATAAATAAAATTAAAATTTAATTGCAGTTTACTTTAAGTGTTCAGTATTCTCCGATTTTTCTCTTTAATTTTAAGTTTAATTTAGTTAATTATTTAAATTTCATTCTTCAGGTGCATTACTTCATTGTTTGATATAATTTAAAAATAAATTCCTTTTTTTTTCTTTTGCCATAAAATGGATTTAAATTAAATTTTTTGTTTACTTGCCCGCGTGATATACTCGGTTTCACAAAAAACCTGCTGCTCGGCTATTGAAGAAGGATACCGAAGTGGTACAAGAACAGTAGTTCGATTTTGATTGCGAACGCGCTACAACTGTAGTAAATTTTCTCTAATTTTCTCGAAATATCTTTATAATTGTACTCATCCTCTATTGTGTGTGATTTAACTCAAACGATAAACAATTGTTCTACTTGTGCAATAAAGTCTACAGTCCGCTGCGCTGCCGAATCCTGCCCGATAGACGACAAAACCAGGCTCCTGACATCCAGCCAATAAAGGTAGGAAACGTGCAACCGAGTACGAACAATTTAAGTTAATTCTCATAATTTTCTCTTACTCAAAATATTACATTAAGTAAACATATTGTACATATTGCACGTAAAGTATATTTTAGTTTTAATTCGAGCTAGTTTTTTCGTTGATAGTGTTTAAGTAATTCAACAATTTTTACTTCTATTTCTCTCATGATATTAATTATTATAGGTCACTCAAACAACATGTTATAATTAGAATAATAAAGTTGATATAAAAGTCATACAATTTTGTTAATATTTCCGCGCAATTTGTATAGTTTGAATGTAAATGACCGTGATTTTTGATTCGTTGTATCTAGCAATTCGTTAAAAAATGGGTTTCTGGAAATATCTTGAAAATTACGAATTATGTCAAAAACTGTTATTTGTACGACTTGAAACATAAGAAATTAACTTTACCTTAAATTTCAGATTAGTCCCGTTCAAAGATTGTTCGAGATATTATTTTTTTAAGGTTTTGTGTTTTTTCGTCCCTTTCTAAATGTCAAATTTTTACACGTATTTTTCGTGAATAACTTTAAAACCGAAGGGTCTGAAATTGGTTATTACAACGTTGAAAGGTAATTCAATTTAATACATTCCGGTTCTTCTACAAAATTGTCAAAGTTATGGCTATTTGTTAAAAGATTACTTTTTTTATGAAAATCGAAATTGGAGTATTACTCTCAATTGAGTTGTGATAAAATAAATCATTCAAAATTTGTTGTAGCTTTTGGAATAAAACCGCTGCCTAAGGAATCAATATTTCCACATCCAGATTTCCCATCCAAGTCTCTTTAAAGGAAAACATCTTGACCATATTTGCACTCTAGTATGTGGAAATAATTGGTCACAGAATTTTAATAAGAGGGCGTTGCCGAATGCTAGCCAAACCTCCAGAACTTCAGGACGCTGCCGAATACGAAGGCAAATTCTGGGCGTTTCCGTATCCATATTAAGATAGTGCCAAATCCATATCCGGGCGCGCATGAATACCAAGGTAATTTCTGGGCGCTGCCGAATCGATATTAGGATGCCGCTGAATCCATTTTTGGGCGCTGCCGAGTTCCAAAGTAACTTCCAGGCGCTGACAAATCCAAATTAGAACGCCGCCGAATCTATATTCGAGCGCTGCATAATCCATATTCGGGAACGGTTAAACACCAAGGTGACTTCCGGACCATGTCGAATACCAAGGCAATTTTCAGGCGCGTTTCTGGACTGTTATTAGCTTGCTTTATTGTTTTTCCCTATTTACCCTATTTAACTCACAACCCTTCACCGGAATTAGCGCAAGACATAATCTAGTACCAGATCTCGTCATGGAACACATGTGTGCCAAATTTGAAGACAGTATCTTAGACGACCGTTGCGAAGAAAACGTGCGCACAAAAAAGTTACAGACCGACACACAGACAGAATTTTTTTCTCTCTTAAATTTAAAATCTCGACGTTTTATGACATTTATTATTTCAGCAAAAAACATTTTGAAATTTTTTTTAAGATTACTATACAGGGTGCGCCACTTAAAACTCCCCAGGCTTGCAACTTTCTTATTTTTTAAACTACGACCATGTTGGGCATATCAAATTGTAGATAATTTTAAGGCATTTAAACATGTGTACAGAGTGATTTAAAAAAAAATTAAAATAATTGTTAAGAAAGAAAACTTAATTTCCTTGAATATTTGTTTACCTCATCCTGTACATGAACTGCGTCAATGTTTTCTTATAAAAGTTTTAATTAGCTTCAATTTATGTTATGTTTATTACGTCATATCCGAAATTCTTTTTGGTTTTAGAGAAAGAAATTAAAAACACTCCTTCCAACTCCTGATTTTTTTAAAATAACTGAAAAAATGTAAATAATAATTTTATGCTTTATTTGTAAAAGACATATCACAAAAAATCCTCAACGTAATAAAACAGCAACAAGAAACAAAAGAAATAAATATTTTTAAAAACAAACTTTATTAAAATGTACTAAATAATAGGAATTTTTATTCTTAAAACTTTTTTTTTAACATGAATTGAAGCTAATTAAAACCTTTATAAGAAAACATTAACACATTTCATGTACAAGTTGAGGTAAAAAAATATTCAGAGAAATTAAGTTTCCTATCTTAACAATTTTTTCAATTTTTTTTTAAATCACTCTGTATGCGTGTTTAAGGCTTTAAAAATGTCTACAATTTGATGTGCCCAACAAGGTCATCGCTTTAAAAATAAAAAAGTTACAAGTATGGGCAGTTTTAAGTGGCGCACCCTGTACATCTTTCCACTCCACTACGTGGATGTGGAAGTAATAAATCAAATGGCATATATTTCCATTAAAAATAATGTATGTTTTTATCCGAATTTGTTATAAATAAAAACAAGAAATGAAATGTTTCATATTTCTATTGTGAAATATAGTTCATTTAGTTATCCTTAAAATAAAATCATGGAAAAAAACATTTTATATTTATTACAAAAAATGTTTTGTAAGACATACAAAGAAAAATATTAGTGTAGTTTTGGTGAATAAGTATACCTACTAGAAGCCTCAGAATTTTTATAATATTTACACTACTATAAAGAAAACTACCTGTTAAACTTGAGGCATGTTCAATTTTATTAACATTTAACATTACAAATTGTGTTTTTATAATAAGAAATGTTTCTTTTTATTTAAAATACACTTTCAGATGTATCAATAAACCCTCATGTCATAATATTTTAGCTTCATTAAATCAGTATTTATAATTACTTAATAATTTTCGCACAATTTGTATCCCAATTTGGGACATTGGATGATTTGAGTCGTAAGTTTTAGTTCCACATCCAAATAGTGGATTGGAAGTATAGTAATCGTAAAAAAAAACTTCAATTTTTTTTTTGTTGAAATCGGTTTAGAATGTCATGAAATATCGAGATTTTAAATTTGAGGGCAAGAAAAATTGTATCTATCGGTTTGTCTGTATTTTTTGTACGCACGTTTCCTGTGGGACGGTTTAAGATATTAACTTAATAGTTGTTACGTGTATGTATTATAAAAAGATCTGGAACACATTGCTATAAAATTACACAAAAAATAATCGTTTTAGAGATTCTAGCATTTTACTTATTCGCCAGAATGTATTTACAATAACGGTGTAAAAGCCGCTCGAAAAGTGGCTTATATTTGGTAATTTTTTAGTTTCGGAGTCTGTTATTCTAGTTTCGGTTAAACAGACAATAATGGGTTGTATCTGAAACTAATTGACTTGTCTTTTTGAAATGAAGGATTGCTAGTTCTGAAAGACAGTTTTATTGCGTCTTATTATGAACGCTTGTGGGGTAAGGCCTCTATTGTAAGAAACCATTTCCGAAATATATTTATTTCAACCATATGTTTTGTTTTTTAAATTCATAAACATTTTCTCTAGATATTTTAAAGGATGTCTATTGTTCAAAATAAGTAGACTTCATCGACTTACAGTCCAATTTACGTCTTTCTATTTGAAAGGGTAAAGGTGGTTTAATATTTGCTTACGAGACTGCAGTAGAAATTTTTTCGTTCTTTCTTTTCTTCACAAATTAGATATTTTTCTATTAAATATATATAAATTAATTACAATTTTAAAGATTACATGCATTTTGTGTCATGAAAAAATTTAGATACATTTTGATAGTAAAAAACTGTTGAAAACTCGGAAAATATGTACGTCACAAAAAAATTAGAACAGAGCAAAATTGTAAAGAATATACGTTTGAATTTTTCCAGATTTTTAAATTTCATAGTTTACGATATTTTCCGTTTTCGGATAAGGGCCTTTTTTTTCGGTTTTTTCCAGGAAACTTGGACAGAGTGCACTTTAGGAAAAAGTCATAAAGGAAAAAAATCTTGTAGTTTAATAATATATTCACTCGAATTTATGGATTTTTCTCGTCACTTTTTTTTCCACCTTCAGCCCTTTTTGGAAAAATTCAACCGCTATATCTCGAAAAATATGCATTTTTCGAAAATTTTACGAGAGTAAAAAGTTGTTATTTTTCATAAAATTATCTAAAAAGACATTTCATTTTTTAATTTACCTCAATTTTACTAGTTAACAAATTAGCAACAAGATCATTGTTTATAATAATTGCGAGGCAATATTAGCGGCCATTTTTTTTTTTGGAGTTTGATCTAGACTTCACAACGAACAGAATCCACAAAGTTTTGTGAAAATCCATTCATTCGATAAACTATTTAGTCAAAATGCTAATTTGCCTACACTATAATGTGTTAGAACTACAAAGTACACATAACATAATCCTGGGATTATATAGACAGAGAAAATAAATTTCCTTTTAAGAGTTGATGTTCTGTTTTTGTTTCATTTTACCATTATTGTATTATTTTGGTTTGAAATACGTATGTTTACATTTTCATAAATGCTAAATATTTGTGTTGTATTCATTTTTTTAAAAGCTTTTATTTAACTTGCAATGTGTTATGTATGAATGTATGTTTGTTTGGTGAAATCTTGCCAGCTGAATTTTGACTAGTTATTATACTAGAGCTTTGAAATTTGGTACACGTGTATAAGTCCGGTGACAATGTAACATAGTATAGCCACTATCGGTCTAAATCCAATATGGCGGACGTCCCAAGATGGCGGACCGGCTTTTTAGTCACAACCCTATTGATATGGGTATCAAATGAAGGGGTTTTACGAGTAAAATACGATAGACAATGTGACGTCATTCTAAATTCAATATGGCGGACGTCCCAAGCTGGCAGATCGCCTTTTTCTTCACAACCCCCTTGATATGGAATCAAATGAAAGGGTTTGACGAGTAAAATACGATGAACTATGTAACGCCATTATAAATCCAATATGGCGGACGCCCTAGGATGGCAAATTATCTTTCTTCACGACTCCCTTGCCATTTGTATCAAATGAAAGGATTTTGTCTGTCTGTAAAATAAGTAGACTAAAAAGTAAAAAACAAAATTATATAAAAAAAATATTTTTAAGAAAAAGCCTTCATTTGAAAAAACTGTACTAAAAAGTTTAAATAATTTTTTAAAATTCATTCACATGGAAACCAAAAGCTTTGGGGGCGGTCAATTGAGCAAAATAACTATGCAATAGTGCTATATGACCGTCCGCAAAGTTTTTGGTTTCCAGGTGTATGAATTTTAAAAAATTATTTTTACTTTTTAGTACAGTTTTTTCAAATAAAAGCTTTTTCTTAAAAATACTTTTTTTTATATAATTTTATTTTCAATAAAAACGTTTTCAAATAAAGCTTGTCCTGCTACTTCCTTTTTAGATTTTAAAACTTAGTCATTTATATTTTTTAAATTGGAATGTGGTTTAGGTTTTTGACTTTTTAAAAGTTTTTATGTAGAAATGAAACACCGTGGTCTCTTTGCCGATTTTCATTTTTTTTTACGAAGTTGTTACTGGTCTATAAAATTGGGAGGTCTAGTTATATAGCAAACAGTATGGGCGTATGAGTTTCGAATACATTTCGGACGCAGTTTATTTGTTGGAATCAGTTCTGGAGACACTACTGATTATGAGCATCCATGTTACCAGACGGTAACCCGGTCTGATATTGTTTAAAACAATTTTGTTTACAACAAAAGGAAATATTACATTTTTTCAATGAAACTATGTTTTTAAATATTTTTTTATCGATTTCCAACAAGAAATGTTCGATAATTTTTTTCATAAAGTTGATATTTTCAATGTTATTATGTTTTAAAAATTAAAAAATCTCCAATTTCTCGTTTCAGTAAGAGCCTTACATTTTCTAAGAAAGCATATATAGTGTGCCAGGGAGCGACGCATGATTAAATGAGCAATTCATATGTCTTGGAAATTTACCAAAAAAAAGTAATTTCTCTCATTTATAAAGTACTTTTTCTGAAATCGATCGGCAATGTCTACATTTTCGGCGCGATTTCAGATCGAAAAATGCACAATTCCAGTATTTTAGTCCGTTGCTAAGAAACTATCAGAAAACCGACCGGAAAAGATCCGTTGCCAAGCAACGATCAACAAAACCGTACGGGAATGTTACTTTCAGTAGTAGTAACATACAGTAAGTAACATTCCCGTATGGTTTTTTATGTATATTTTTGACAGTAAATAAATACACGCAGACAAACAATCAAACTTACATTTACACTTACACATACATCAAAATTACATTTATTAGTAAGCAGTTAGATTGTAATGAAGAAATGTAATGAAGAAATGTTAGATTATAATGAAGAAATGTTAGATTATAATGAAGAAATGTTATTCATTAATGAAGAAATTTTATGCATTAATACAAATTCCTTAATTTATAATAATATTGATTGTGATTTCAGAAAAAATAGTATGCGTATTTCGGTGTGAAAGCACATTCCCGAACTTCGATGCATCGTCGTCCGGGAATGTACTGCTTTCACACCTAAATACACAATATACTATTTTCTGTAAGAGATAGGACAAAATCTTAGAAAGAATTATTCAGAATGAGATTTTTTTATAGAAATAGTTTTGAATTGGTCAGATTTCAGTTTGTCTTAATATTTTAAGGTTGTTCAAATTGTTTAAACAATTTTAATTTACTTAAATAATTATAATTTATTTAAGCAATTACGTTTTGTTACAAATTTGTAGCATTTCCATCTTTTTTTAGTTTCACAATTTTGTTTATTAAGAGTTTGCTAATGAAACCTGCAAATTATTTAAGCAACTTATTCCTGTTTATTGCCAACTTTCTTCAGAATAGAGCTAGAGTTGTGCAGGTTTTAAGAAATTTTGAACTTTTCATCGACTTTCTGCTCATATTTAAAATAAAGAACATTCTTGAGACTAATTTAAAATAATTTCTGCAAAAAGAGTCGCAAATAAATAACAATAAATGCTAGAAATACATGATACTCTACTTTTGTCCTTATGGGGTCATTTTGAGGCCCAATAGTTCTCATGGGGGGTGTAATTGAAAAAATAATTATTAATTCGTATTCTTTGAACTATTGTGAAATTTAAAAAAAGTTGGAAATGTTACAAATTTATAGCAAAATATAATTTTTTGAATAAATTATAATTGTCTAATACACTTGAAAAGCATTAAAATATTAACACAATCTAGAAGGTGATTAATTAATAATAATTTGTGTAAAAGAGAACTCAAATAAATAATAATAAACGTTAAAAATACGTGATACTCCAACTTTACCCTTATAGGGTCACTTTGCAAGTGAGCAAAATTTTAACAAATTTAGTTTTATTTTTCTGAATAATATTTCTTTACAGCACCCTGTCCTATCTCGTACAGAAAATTTGATAAATTGACAAATAGCAGAACAAAACTATCTGTGAGAACTAAAAAGAAAAACTATCTACAAAATTAATTTCCAATCTTTGCAGATAGATTTTCTTTTTAGTTCATACAGATTGTTTTTTCTACTGTTTGCCAAATCCCATAAAGAATATGTTTTATAACAATTATAAGCAAATAAAAAGTAATTCACTTTTACGCGAACTTCATGTTTCGAAACTTAAATTGTGACATAAATTAGTATTCTCACAGGATGAGATTTCCTTATTTACTTATACGTCGACAGACTGCAGATTGTAATAATATTCTTCTAGACAAATACGATAAAGCAGTATAGCATACATCTGACAACGCCGCCGGAAGTCAGTTAAACCTGTAATTTTTATATTCGGGTGTCATTTTACGCATCGATTAAAATATTCATAAGGACACCAATTAAACCGTAAAGTAGGTAGGATGCTAACTTAGCCTTTAAATAAATTTTGTGTATATCAGTGTGTATATTAGTGGATGCCAAGTGAGAACGTTATTAGGTAGGATGCCAACGGATACCTTATATAAATATATATATATATATATATATATATATATATATATATATATATATATATATATATATATGTTAGATCACGGTTCACATGAATGACTTTTTAAAAACTTTTATTTAGTTACATGGAGCCACCGTTGGCTCTTGGAGAAGGAATATAATAATAAATTAGAAGTGTTGCATTCTAACTGAGTTTAATATCTGATTCAACAAAGCGTGTTTAGTCATATTTATAACATTCAGAACCTGAGTAAGCAAAATATAGAACAAAGGAAATGCAATTCGACAGTCATCATAAAATGTGAGAAACAAAGGTGAAACATAATATCTCTAAGATAAGCAATTAATAAGAGAAGTCGTTATCATGTAATATGATATACCTGTGAAGGTTTGTTATGGCTAAGTCTTGGTAATAAGCGTATAATTTTATATAACAACTTCCCCCTTAATAAAAAAGTTGATGTTATGCAGCAACTTTTGAAAATTGTTAGAAACGTTAAATGAATATAATGCAAAATAAATTGAAAAAATGTTGAATGAATACAAAGCAAAATAATAAAATACATAAAAGTTAAAATTGGTAAATGATAATAATAATAAGCAAGTAGTACATTACATAAATGTGATAAGAATAAAATACAATGGTCTAAATTAATAGACAAGGGTAAAACTCCACATATGAAAGTCTATGTTAACTCGATGTCCTCTTCTTCTTGAGGTTTAATACCGGGTCGCTTTCTTGGAGGGATCAGTCTAGGAAATTTGGTAAAAACTCTGCTTCGCTCTGAAGGAGGTGAAGGAGGGTTGTCCGTTGAGGGTTGGATTCGCAATGCTCCACATCTTCTTCTGCATTTACAGGTTATGTAAAGTAGAACTAATAGAATGATGAGAGTGATTATGAAATACGTGAACCAAGATACGTGTTTGGTCACAAAAGGCTCGTTTATGAGGTCATCCAGGTCTTTGGAATATTGGTCCAATTTGGTTTTTGCAATATCTAGATCATCTACGTCGAGATTGTTTAATTCGAGTGGCTTTAATTTTGGAATTTCGATTTTGTCGGGCATGTGATTACAGCATTCAAAAGGAATTTGGATAGGATGTGAATTGTCCTTAAGTTCGGAGAAGTCTTTGGCACTGGCTTGTATTCGAGTAATGCCTGCATAGGCGTAACATCCTGGTTGTAGTTTGATGATGGAATTTTTGTTGATCAATTCTGTCGTGGATTCTCTCTTTGGACAGTTGATGGTGATGTGAAGTGGTTCAGAATTAATTACTAGCCATGTGTTGTCTTCGAGTTCTTGGACGTTGTATCCCTGACTAATAATGAAGGAAGTTTGACAGTTCTCTGGAAGTTTCGGCAACGGTTTTAGTATTCTGGCTTCACATATGGCATTTTGGTCGATAGGATAGGCAAACAGGTTCGAACATAGTTTGGTTCCAAAATAAAGAGTTTTGCATTCTTTCAAATTTTGTATAGGTATGTACATCAAAGAATCATCATCTCTCGCGATATATTTTTGTGAAATAGATAAAATGTGATGTAGACCAGTTCTGTTATCAAGTATCGGGATAGGATATAGGCGATAGGTGTTATAATTTTGGGGTTCAACAAGTGGTATTGTTAAAACAAATACTAAGTTAGAATCCATTTGAAACGCTTGTAATTCAATAATATCCAAATACTGCCGATAATTTAATGGGGAGAGGCAAATTGTTCCTTCGTAAGCTCTGTGAAATTTCTTGTAATGCTGTTACCAAATGATTAGGGGTTATGATTGAAGTGTGAATGATTCCTAATCTGGCAAATGTTATTGAATTCAAAATGTCGTTCAAATTATCTTCGATATACAAATAGCTTGCCATTAGTTGTTCAGGAATGTATATGAATTTTAGTTTTATGTGAGCAGCCTCGATAGCTTGAGTCATTGTTTGAATTGTGTGTTCTATTTCTTCGAGATCTTTGTTAAAGGTTTCCTCGTCAATTTGTAATTTTTGTATAGTCGAGTTGAAGTTTTTAATAACAGAAGTTGTAACTGAAATTTGATTTTTGATTAAGTTTTCCAATTGATGTTCGTCATTATTTAGTTTATTTATACAATTAGTATAGTACTGGCCATCTTCAGCATCTAGGTTACCAGTTATGGATTTGAATATTGTACCGATACCGTTAAGTATTCCTCGTTTATATCTTTTTGTATCTGAAAAGATTTCGTCAAATTTCATTTTTATAGAGTTGGATATTTGTGTTAAAAGGTTAAAGTCTGTTTTAATTTCACTCGTAAAAATAATTGACTTATGATCACCATTATGGAGAGTGTATAGGATTCTGTCTAAGATATTTTGATTTTTGTCAAAAGCTAGTTTGAGGGATGAAATGTTTTTATGCACTAGTAGAGTCCATTTGTCATTTGTCACCACGATGTCCGTGTCTTGGTGGTAGTATACACCAACGGTGTTATTGATTGGGATAATTTTGTATTGACAGAGTGCTGATCCGAACAGCAGGAGAAACCTGAAAATAAATTTAATTTTCAGTATATGGTTTCATTCTATCAAAATTTACTTTGGTTTCTTGTTTCGTTTCGAGGTTTAATAAGGTAGCAGAATTTTGAAAAATTTCTTTTATTTTAAAAGGACCGTTAAATTTGTTTTGCAATTTGTTTTTGATTTGTGATTCTTTTACGTAAACTAAGTCACCTATTTTGTATTCGGGTCGTTTTTGGGGAACATTTCTATCAAAGCGAACTTTCGCTTTCTCCTTTTGAGCTTGCGTTCGACTACGGGCTATTTTATAGTAGTGAGATATTCTGTTGTTTAAATCCCTAACGTATTTGGTTATTAACTCTTTTTGGTTATACAAAGTTTCAGGTGGTCTGTTGGACGTATGTCCAAATGCAAGTTCGTATGGGGTGAAACCGTGTGTTTTATTTACTGAATTGTTATAGCATATTACTGCATATGGTAAAATTGTGAAAGGATGTTCGTTCGGATTTTCAGTTTTATGAATTCTTATCATTTCAGCTAGAGTAGCATGAAATCTTTCTATGGATCCGTTCGATTGGGGATGTCCTACGCTTGAATACGTCAGTTTTATGTCGTAGAGGGTGCAGAGATCTTTGAGCAAACGGTTGTCAAATTCGCCACCGTAATCGCAATGGATTCTTAGCGGGGTGCCGTAATGTTGAAAGTATAACAACAAGGTATTTACGACGGATTTTGCGGATTTGTCCGGGACTGCATAGGCTTGTGTAAATTTAGTTAACTCGTCGCGAATAGTTAAAGCGTAATTTCGAGTTGGGAATTCAAATAAATCGATATTAATTCTTTCGAATGGTGTTCTTGGGGTTTTTGGGACTACTAGAGGGTTGTTAAGGTTTTTCCGGCATACTTTAGTCTTTTGGCAAGTTTCGCAATTTTTTATAAAATTTTCAACGTCTTTAGTTAGACCTTGCCAAGTGTATTTTTCTCTAATTCTTCGAATCGTTTCATTTATTCCACGGTGTAGATTATTTTTACCAAAATGATTTTGCTCCAATATAATTGGAATTTCATCTTCGTCGGCAGTTCTGACGATATCTTGACAAATTACTACTTTTAAGTCTTTTTCCGCAAAAATGAATGATAGGATTTCAAGAATGGGGAGGTCTAAGTTATTTTCGACAAAGTATGTCTTAGAGAGATCTAGAACATCTTGGTTTTTAAATAATACCAAAAATAAATGTTCAATTACGGATTCGATATCAAACGGTAGGGGAATGATAAAATATCTCCTATGTCTGACTGTTTTGCTCGATACAATATTGATTTTATCGTTATGAAATTCGGGGTTTTCTTCGAATATGTCCTCAATAATTTTGTGATGTAGGTCTTGTAAGTTATTTTGTTGGAAGAAGGTTATAATATCTTTATGTTCTCGATACAAAAGTTGTTTGTTCGAGGCTTTGATTTTCGAATAGTCAATTAAAGATGTTGTTTTATATAGGTTGGTGAAAGTTTCAAATTCTCGGGAAATTTGTTCGTTAGTGATTTCGTTGTTATCGTCTGGGTTTTCGTCGTCGTCTGACTCTTCGTCATTCGCGGCTAGAACTTTTGAATAGAATTTGGAACATTCGGAAAAATGATTAATTTTGATTCTGGAAAGTGCGTCCGCGTTCTTATTGATTTTACCGGGTTTGTAAATTATTCATAGTCGTACTCTTCTAATTTGAGTCGCCAACGGGCAAGTCTACTTCCTGGATCTTTTATAGAGAATAGCCAGGTGAGTGGTCTATGGTCGGTGACAAGCTTGAACTTTCTACCATACAGATATGGTCTAAAGTGCTTTACACTCCATACTATCGATAAAAGCTCGCGTTCAATCGTTGAATATTTAGTTTCTGCACTGCACAAGGTTCTAGAAGCATAGGCAATGGGTAAATCTTTGCCAATAGGCCCCTGGCTCAGCACCGAGCCGACGGCAAATGCGTTCGCATCAGTGGTTAGAACGAAAGGTTCATCAAAGTTGGGGTAGATTAATATCGGAGTGGTCGTTAATGTTTGTTTTAAATTTTGAAAAGAATTTATACAATCATTGTCGAAGAGAAATGGTATGTCTTTTTGTAGTAGTTTTGTTAAGGGCTTGGTAATCTTGGAGAAATTAGGAATAAAGCGCCTATAATATCCGGCTAAGCCTAGAAATGATTTAATTTCTTTTGGATTTTTCGGTTGAGGAAAATTTAAAATAGCGTCAACTTTCGAAGGGTTTGGTTTTACGCCGTCTTTTGTAATTAGGTGTCCTAAATAAGCGACTTCCTTACGGAGAAACTCGCATTTGTCTGGTTGAATTTTGAGGTTGGCTTTTTGAAGGCGCTTAAAGACTTCAGTTAGACGGGAAATGTGTTCGTGAATTGTAGGAGAGTAAATAATAATGTCGTCCATGTAGACGAGACATCGTTCATTTTGAATACCTAACAGGATGTTATCCATAACTCTTTGAAAAGTTGATGGAGCGTTTTTGAGTCCAAATGGCATTCGCACGAATTCATAATGACCGTTCTCAACTGTGAAAGCAGTCTTTTGAATATCTGCGGGATTAATTTCGATTTGGTGAAAACCAGAAGCCAAGTCTAAGGTCGTGAAATATTGGCATTTGCCAAGTTGGTCTAAAAGATCGGAAATGTTGGGCAGAGGATATTTGTCGCCGATTGTAACCTCGTTGAGTTTGCGGCAGTCGACTACAACGCGCCATTTCTGTTTACCAGAAGCGTCCAGTTTTTTGGGAACTACCCAGACAGGAGAGGACCAAGGTGAGATTGAAGGTTGAATAATACCTTGACTTAACATTTTCGATACTTGGGACTTAACTTCTTCTTTATGGACCTGAGGATATCGATACGATTTCGTAAATATTGGTCGGGAATTGTCGGTGTCAATAGGGTGTTTGATTTCGTTGGTAAAGGTCAAATTGTCTCCTTCTAAATAGAATATATCTTGAAAGTCTAAACAAAGCTGCGTTACTATTTCGGCCTCTTCTTCGTTTAGATGATCCAAGCGCAAATCGTTCCTGATTTCAAAGGATCTGTCTGTCTGTAAGTGTTGGACAGAATTTTGAGTATTTAAATTAAAAATTGACTTAAATTTTTGTAAAGGTTCTAAATTTAAATTGGAAAAATCGACAGTCTTCGGGATGACATTAGCATTGATTATTGTTGTTAAAAATTCTCCGTTTTCGTTTACTTTAACAAGAGCATTAGGTAAACGGACTTTTTCATTCTCTTGCGCTTGCAAAATAGCGTCAGTGTTTCTAAGGTTACATTTTAGTTTATAAATTTTTTCGGTACGGCCATCAATTTGAATCTTATTTTAATTAGGGTTGTGGTTTGGTTGGATTTTGTCGCATTCGGGTTTCGACGAATCGTCGGTTACTTTGAAAAGTGGAACTGTTTTAAAATTGGTTATTAATCGTTTATTTCTTATGTCGACGATACAATGATAGTGCTCTAGGAAGTCAGCTCCTATCAGTCCATCAAAACTGATATCTAGGTCGTAGATGTAAACTTTATGTGGGTCGTTTTCCGTAAAGGGTATAAGAACAGATTCACTAATAGTAATTTTCTGATCGGTTATGCCTTGTATAATTACATTTTCTGAAAATCTCCGTTTGTAATTTTCCGCTGTTTTTGGTTTAAAAATAGAGATACCTGCGCCAGTATCGATTAGAATTTTGAATTTGTTTGTGATATCTTTAATGTAGTATAGATTTTTTGAATTTACGGTCAACAATGAATGTGATAGTGTTTCTACATGAACCCTTGTTCCGGGAAGTTCAGCGACGGGTCGAAACTGTCGTTGAAATTCATCGTTCGTATTTGATTTGTTATTTGGTCGAATTGGTCTGTTTGCTGTGTTGGAGTATCCGTGGGGTACTCCGGATCTATGCGAAAATCCTGAGGATTAACAGTATAATCCTCCTGTGGCGTTTGAGAATTAGCAGTATAATTCTCGTACTGTTCATATTGGGAATTAGCTGTATAATTCTCTGAAAAGCTTTGAGCGTTTTCTAAATCGTAATTTTCATAACTGTCACTTACATTTTGATAATCGGGTGAATAGTCATTGTATTGATTAAATTGATCGGCATAGTTATCGTAAGGTTCGTAATTTAAATGATGAGCTTTTTGCTGGTTAAAGCGGTTAAAATTCGGGTTAGGTTGAATAGCTGACGGTCTTTGTTGGTTAAAGTTTGGATTTGGCCTTATAGCTGAGGGCCTATTTTGGGGTTGATTAGGTTGGTTTTGAGGGAATGTCCTCTGACTAAATTGATTATTTTATGAAAAGTTTTGGAAACTTGAATTTCCTGGGTAATTTGGTCGTTGAAAATTTTGTGAGGTTGACGGCATTGTTTGTGTTTGTTGCCTTGTACGGCATTCATTTATGACATGTCCGTTTCGTTTACAAAACGAGCAGAATTTCTGCTGAAAATTTGAAGTTGGTCGTTTTTGTTGCATACTAGGATTTTTGACCGGACTATTTTTGGGAAATTTTTGCTGCTCGAAATAAGAGAGTTGTAGCTCTCTACGAATTCTACTTACAGCTTTCAATATATTTGGAGGGTTGCTGGCACGTATGATACGGCCTAAGTTTGGTTCTAAACCCGTTAGTAAGTTATTTAAAGTCATCGTTTCGATGAGGTCAGATTGTGCGGTTCTTTGTGTCGAGGTTAAATTTTGCTTTTGCACTGCAGCGTGCATTTTCGCATTGTGCGTTTGTAAACGCGAAACAAATGTTAAAGCGGATTCACCGGGTAATTGATGAATTCGTTGTAGGTCCTGAATTAGGGCCGTTAGATCTCTGGAATCCCCAAAGTGGGTTTCCAATAGTGCTTTGATTTCTGGCCAGGTGCCAGGGTTACGTGAATTGATTAATTCGGCAGCTTTGCCTTTCAATTTATTTTTTATGTGGACGGTCAAAAGAATTTTTTGATCTCCAATTGCCATGCTTTGGGCGCAATGACAGGAGTTGAGGAATGTTTGTAAATTAATGGCATTGCCATCGAATTCAGGTATTAGAGAAAATATTTCAGAGAGCTTGTAAGGCTCAATTTGCTCTGGTTGAGGTTGTTGTTGTTGTTGTTGTTGCTGTTGTAGTTGTTGTTCGGTTGGTGCCGGTGGCACTGGTTGAACTGGCTCTGGTTGAGCTCTATCTGGCATTTTGCTTTTTGTATTTAAATATTATTTGGACAAAAATTGGTTGCGTATCAGCAGTATGATACGATCTTAAATTAAATTAAAATTAGCTTGTTACGTTGCGTGCGTAAATGGATTGTATATTAGCTGTATAATACACAATGTTTCGTATTAGCAGTATAATACGAAAATAAATAAACTTAAAATTAAATGAACTTGTTTCGTTGCGTTTGTAAAGGAATGGATTTCACTTTGACAATAGAACTGGCTTTGTGCGCCGAGTGTATTAGCAGTATAATACACTTTTAATAAAATAAGTTGCGAAAAATAATAAAATGGTAAAAATGGTACGAGATGATTCTTAAATGACTTACGCTAATTTCATCTCCATGAGTAGGTTCTTCGTCCGTCAAGGGATTGGGATCCGCCACCACCAGTGAGGTCTCCTTGTTCTCGTAGATGTACACGCACTAGTTAGGCACCTTCTGCAGATGTTCTCCTTGTTCTCTTACGCTTCACTACCAGTTAGGCTTCTTGTTCTGATGATGTTTACGGATCCTACCGACTGCGCCAATGTTAGATCACGGTTCACATGAATGACTTTTTAAAAACTTTTATTTAGTTACATGGAGCCAACGTTGGCTCTTGGAGAAGGAATATAATAATAAATTAGAAGTGTTGCATTCTAACTGAGTTTAATAAAATAACTGATTCAACAAAGCGTGTTTAGTCATATTTATAACATTCAGAACCTGAGTAAGCAAAATATAGAACAAAGGAAATGCAATTCGACAGTCATCATAAAATGTGAGAAACAAAGGTGAAACATAATATCTCTAAGATAAGCAATTAATAAGAGAAGTCGTTATCATGTAATATGATATACCTTTGAAGGTTTGTTATGGCTAAGTCTTGGTAATAAGCGTATAATTTTATATAACATATATATATATATATATATATATATATATATATATATATATATATATATATATATATATATATATATATATATATATATATATCAAAAATCATGTCTTCTGTATTAAATTACAATTTCAATCCACCAATATATTTAGATGATAAGGTAGATTATGAAATTGGATTAACAAATTTTGATACTTTATTATTCCAAATATTGATCACAGCAACAATAAATTTGCGTGGGGGAAAAATAATGAACATATAATTGAAGTCCCTGAGGGTTGTTATGAAATTGATGACATTATAAAATACATCGTAAACAAAATAAGTGAAGAAGATAATGAAGCAGTTATCAGAATTACTAGACATTAATACTTCCAAAGTCACTATACGCACAAATATGAAAATTACTTTTAATGTAAAGGACTCGATAGATCCGGTATTAGGTTTTGAGAAAGGAGAGTTAAAAATTAACAATACTTCCGATGAAACTGTAAAAATATCTAAAGTTAATACTATTTGCGTCGATTGCAACATTGCAGTAGGTTCTTTTTTAATGGACAACCTGTACATATTATTCATCAGTTCTTTCCAACAGTGCCTGTTGGGTATAAAATAGTGGAATCACCTTTAAACATTATTTATTTCCCATTGAGTGTTAAAACTATCAGCAACATCACTGTCAAAATAGTCGACCAAGAAGGGCATCTTGTTAATTTTCAAAAAGAAACTTTAACTGTTAGACTTCATCTTAGAAAATCAGTCAAATAATAAAATGGCGCTGATATTTAATTCAATGTCATCCATTTATAGACATCAGCCATACTATACAAGAGTGAGGAAGAAGGAAACCAACAGTTCTAAAAAGAATATTGAACGATTAACATTGAAAAACCGTCAGTATTTAGAATCACTCGGATTGGAAGTTTTAGTATAATGGAGTTACTGAATGTTACTGATCTGCCCTTTAGCGACAACTCTATTTCGGAGTATCAGTTCCATACATATCAACCGAATATATCCGGAACTTTGGAATACAATGATGAAATAAGAATTCCCATCCAAGATTTAGATGCTTATACTGCACCGTGCATCGAAGGAAAACTAATGAAAGAAGATGGAGCTGAAGCTAAGAAATTGGAGTTTATTAATAATGGTATTGCTTTTTTTGTTTCGCGAAATTAGATATGAAATGAATGGAATTGTTATAGATGCAGTGAGAAATGTTGGATTAGTTTTAACCTTAAAAAATTATATATCATACAATAGAAATTAAAGTATTTCCATGCAAAATGCTGGATGGTTTCCAAAAAATAAAAAAGGTGACACAATTATAGCTGATACAAATGGAAATTTCATTGTTTGTATTCCATTAAAATTACTAGTCGGATTTTTGAAGATTTCCGAGATCATTAATATGAGACAAGAATTAGTATTAATACGTAACAGTGATGATCTAGATAGCATTACATGTGATGATGATACTGAAAAACCAAAACTTACTATTAGTAAACTATTTTTTCAGAATATGTCAGAACAACTTAGATTGAATAAACCGATAAGTCGAAATATAGATTTCCCTATAAAATTAGAAGTTGGGAATTAATTGAATATCCATCTCTGCCTCCCTCAAGCAGACATACGTGGCCTGTCAAGACGTCTACTAAGGTAGAAACTCCTAGGCATGTAATAATAGCGTTTCAGAAAGACAGGGAAGGAAAAATTACATCTGATATGAGTAAATTCGATGACTGTGGACTTATAAACATAAGTGTTTTCTTGAATTCCGAAAGATATCCATATAATGATCTATACCTTGATTTTAAAAGCAATAAATATGCCACATCTTATGATATGTTTGCAATTTTTCAAGAATCCTATTATCCTCATAAAAGAAATCAGCCTATTCTTAATACAAAAGAATTTAAGGACTATTAGTCTAAGATACGTACTAACGTCGACCTTCACCGATCAGGTAACCGAATGAAATCTATTTTTTATGAAAAAAAAAAAAATGCTAACAAAAGTAACGGTGATGGGTTGCTTAACGAAATATGTTCAAGGCTTTTTTGTTTTTTATTTTTTTTTAATTTTTTAAATTTTATTTATGCTTATCGTTTCGCAATAAAATTATCGTTATTTTGATATATAATTTATTTGGTTACCAGATTAGTAAAGATACCACTTTCGATTCACCTATTTAAATCTAGCAACCATACAGCGTTGAACGCAAAAATGTAAGCAACCCATATTTTATAGATTTCTTACTTTCGATTAGTCTTAAATTTTTTTGGTTAGAAGATCAGTGAAGGTATGGAAATAAAATTAATTATTGAATTTTCAATTAAATATGGCCTTGAACATATTTCGTTAAGCAACCCATCACCGTTACTTTTGTTAGCATATTTTTTTTCATAAAAAATATATTTCATTCGGTTACCTGATCGGTTAAGGTCGACTTTAGTACGGATCCAGTACTATATGCAGCAATAACGTATATTGATTGTTCCCGCCAAAAAGAAGCTATACAAACGGGGTCAGTGGTCATGAGAATAGAGTTTGAGACAGATAAGCCCACTACTTCGGATATTACTGCATACTGTCTTATATTATATGAAAAACATTTCACTTATAGTCAACTAAAATTGTACATCAACATGGAACTGCGCATTACATTTTTTTTCTTTACTGGCATAAGCAAAAATAGTACGAAGTAAGTTAGTATGCTAATGAGATCAGAATATGCAGGACTGTTGAAAGAACACAAAGAAAGTGAGACTTTAAAAAAAATAGTGGAATTATATTGCATAAAGAAAAAAGTTTTGAAAAAACTACAACATTTAAAAATGATGATGCTTGTGGATATTCAAGGGTTTAAAATAGAAAACAATACATTTATTGTTAAGGAGCTAGCAGGATATGATGGAATGAAAACGGGTCACTATATCTTTAAACCACCTTATCCATTTGAGATGCTTTCACCGGAATTACAAAAACAAGTTCAATGGTTAACAAAAAATCACCACGGTATTAAATGGGGTGATGGATTTACACCACTGTACTTATTCAGCAAAATTATTCAAAATTTGACTTCAGAGGTTCATTGTGTTTATGTAAAAGGACATGAAAAGGTGGACTACATGAGACAATTTATCTCCCAACCTGTATTAGAACTTGAGGAACAACCAACTTTAAGAAAGTCTGCTCCAAAATGTTTTTATCACTCAAATAATAAATGTATGTGTGCACTTTCTAATGTCTATTATTTGTGTGAAAATTTTTATTTCTGTGTTAATAAATAATACTAAAATGGATTTTTTGTTTTTTTTAAATTTTAATAGTTGAAAATAATAAAAAATATTGAATACAATTTTATAATATTTAAATATTATCTATTCAATTCAATTATCCTTGTCTTGAAGATCTACCATGTTTGCAAGATCTGGCTTCAAATACTGTTTTATTACTTGTAGAAATTGATGCAAACCCAATTTCACCAGCTCCTGGACAAGATGCTTCTGCCATATTCTTTCTTTTAAAAACTTCTGACAAACTCCGTGACCCACTTCGTATGTCTTCGCTAGTTCGTTACTTTCGTCCTCGGAGTAAAATTTTCCCATCCCATATACTGTCTCATGTTCTGCATCAAACTGAAGATTTGAAAACTTCTGGCTTAAATGTCTGACACCACTTTCCAAATCAGTAATCTCAACTTCCTTAACGTAACACATCCACATCTTTCGTTACTATTTTTTCTTTTTTTTTTTCGGATAAGATGATACGGTCAACTAATCACTTCAATTACTGTTCATGTTTTATAATGAAAGATCATACCCCCCACTTTACTTCAGATACACATGAAATACCTCACACCTGTTTCACCACATTTGTGAAGTCAGCAGTTCATTCAACTTGCAAAGTTAACAGTTTATTTTACTAACATATCAGATATTTTATTCAACTTATGTCAGCAATTCATTGTACTGACAGTATTACATAGCTGCAAACACAGCAGTTCATTCAACTTGCAAAGACAGCAGCTCGGTATTTACTCCACATTGTATATTGTATAATATGTTCAAAAATAGGAAATATATGTCATTACTATAGCTAATGGGATATGTGTAATAGAATATGAAATATAAAACTAAATAAAATTTTAAAAAATAAATCTTTATTTGATTAATTTCAGACATTACCTAAGTACAGTTCGGCTGTCCCAAGTCAAAACACTGCATGAGCCAGTTTCATCAAAAATCATATTTTTACATTTTTGGATATACAGTATCAACATCTACCAATCCGTGATTGAGGAAAACTAAAATTCCATGTCCAAAGTCCATGTGTAAACAATAATATCCACTGTATATCCACTAACCGAATCAGGTTACTAATTTAAAACACTGAATTCCATAATTTTTTAAATGGCTTATACAGTGTTTTGACTTGGGACAGCCGAGTTATTTCATATATCTTTATACAAACAAAAAATGGATAATGATATAAAAAATAACAATTTTTATAATTTGAAATTACAAATAATTTTTACATTAAAACAAAAAACTTAAAATAAATCCAAGTCAAATCGATATCATGATTTTCCTGTTCAATAATCGCTTTAGCTAATCTTAAAAGAACCATTAATTTATGTTCAGCTGTATTATGGTCAGTGTTATCGTATAAATTACGAATAGAGTAATGCCCCATACTAGAGTTTTTGTGCTTCCAGGTATAACATATCGCTTATCATCTTGTGCGGTATATATTGTATGCAGATGTGCAGTGAATACATACATTTTTCGATATATGAGATCGCCGTCTTCTACTATTTGTTTATAATCAACCAAATGTAATTGATTCTTTTGTAACACCCTTGGCTTTCTTTGTTACGCTATCGTTTACTTTAACACAGTAAGCTTTTGCACCGGTACCAACAAAGCCTTCTATTGGCATACCTTCGTATTCATCCTTCATTTTACCTATGACTGATTGCGTTTTCGGAATATTGTGTACATTTGGAATCGAAAAATTTGATGTGTCGAATAATTCTATATTTTTTTGAATATCGTCATAAACATTATTTGTGTAAATTTCTAGAATTAAAGAGTCCGTGTCAGTGTAATACAGAATAGCTGTCATCATATTGCTTCTTTATGAAGTTATAAAAAAAAGGTATAAATTATTGTTTTAGAGATATCATCCAAAATGGTGAACATTTTTTGAAGAATTTCTAAGTTCAGTGTTCAAATCTATGTATGTTTTTAACCAAGCAGATTGCGAAAATTCTATGATTCTGTATATTTTCCTAAGTATTAACCCATGTTCCAAGCATTCTTTCAAATTTCGATAATGGAGAACATATTTATGTTTATCATACAAATTTAGAATTCATTTTGAATTTTTGGAGCCAGGAGGCACAATGTTTTCAGGACAAAATGGTAAATCATTATGATTATCATGCAAATGTTGCGGATATTCTAAATCAACTTGTAGTACATAACCTTTTGGTGAATCCAAAGTTAGTACAATCGAAGTTTTCGATTTCATAATCATTTAACCATCTAAAATCTTCTGTGGCCAAACATTGACTCATCGATGAACCGTACATATTGGTGACGTCTAAATATAATATATATGACGTTGGTTCTGATGAATTATAATCGGAAATGAATGGATTGTTTGCTTTTCTGTTGCTGCATTGACTAACACCACCACGTATTCCCTTTCTAAAATAGTGAAGCATATCAATGTCAGTTAGAAGTTCCAGATCAATGCGAGTCTTTGGTAACATGGCAACCCAACTCAAGGATGGTGCAGTTAAATACTGTGCAGGATCTAATTTATATGTCTCTAGACATATCTGTCAAAAATGTTCAAAAATATCAGCAAGAAGCAATACAGCTGATACTAAATAAATGTCTGAATATTCACCAAGAGTTCGACAATTAAATGTATGCCACACATCACAAGCCCGATCATAATCTTCCTGAGAAATTGAGTCGCCACTTAAGATATTAAAAAACTCATTCTGTGATGGTAGTTTGCCCTCAGCCAATTTTTCCAGCGAATCTACGTAGGAATATGGAAAGACACCTTTACGTCTTAATAAATTGAATTGTTTGTCATCGATATAAAATTTTCTTACTTCGAGACATTGATGTGTTTCTAGCGTTTGATTTAGTTTATCCAAAGATGCTGGTAAAAAGCGAAAAGAATCGACAAACCTTAATTTTATGAAAATTTTCTTCGGTTTTTTATCATTAGATTTATATACAAGAACTTGTTTGGAAAACGTAATATATTTTTCTTTCTTTTGTGAAAGAACTTGAATACTTTCTAATTTTTTAATAAATAAATGAGAATCGTAATTAGTTAAGTTATGAAAGGATACTGGTATAAATTTAGGTATTTTAAAGTTTAAATTACAATGAGAATGAGCAGCTCCTCTGAAATTACCGGTAACGTGGCAATGGTCGCGACCCTGTCATCACCATTCTTAAAAGGTTTATCGCAGATATGACAAATTTGACTATTATTGAAAATATCTTCTTGTTTCTGTGATAATGGTTTCATTTCAACTATATTTTTTAAGTGATTTTGATATAAATGTAAAACAAGTTCATCTAATCTTTTCACAAATACTTCCACAGCATCAGCACCTCGATAATATTCAAATTTGGAAAGATTATCATCAAAAGTACACTTTAAGTAGATGCAAAATGAGTACGGCTCATGTTGGTACGTTTTAACGGAGAATGATTTACTATCAGATGGTTCATTGTAATGAATTGGTTTTAATAAACTTTCAAAATCTGCATATACAATGAAAGGAACCGGCAATTGTTTCTCAAAATTAACAAATTTCAGAATATTTCCTGCAATTAATTCCCTACATTTATTGATTTGTGGATCTGTATCGGGGTAAAATGGTACATAAATGATTACAGTCATTTCTTTCGTGAGCATACAATTTCTCAGGAGAATTAAAAAATAGTAGGCAACCGTCACAAATATAATTTCAACCGTGATGTTTAGATCTTTGGCTAGAGGCTAATCGTGATAAGTCTTTAATAAGGGTGTAATGAGTATTACCTTCAACATCAGCAATGAGTAATAAATTTACATGTGTATTTTGTTTTTTATTTGTGAAATGTAAGTGGCCTACAATCTCACTGACCATTTTACCATCTTTATATTGATTACCCGGAATACATTTACAGGAATATTACTTAAAATCTCAAATTTATGAATATCATTTAATTTAACAGGAAAATCGATACCCTCAAAAAAATTTAGCAATGTTGCGTAATGAGGATAGGATGATACTTCATGTGGAGGCCTATTGGCTGGAAAAATCGCAGCATTGACGGCATAAGCAAAACACTTGTCATCATTATTTTGAATATTTAAAACAGCTCTCATATTTCCACTAAATTTAGGTAACTAATGTATGATGATGCGAATAATGGGTTGTATTTGTTGAGATTGACTTCAAGAAAACTAACGTGCTTCAGAGCCCATCCTAAAAAATAATTGTAAAAAAAATGAAACTGCAGAAATCATACGATAACTGTAATTGACATAAATTTGTTACACATACCTGAGTCTCGCTCCTGAAAGGTTGATGCTTTCTCCATGATCTCTTCTTTGAACTCATTATACAGATTTAATACGTTCAGTGAGTGCGTCACAACTTTATTTTCAGTATTGAATGATTTTATATCTGACATTTCTTTCTCCTCAATAACGTATAACCCAAATAATTCCATATTAATTTTAAAGCTGAAGAATGTTTTAATATATGTCTCAATCACTGAGATAACTTTCATTTTTACTTCTTCCAAAAACTGGGTGATATCTGTGCACTGATTCTTTGTGGAAAAAGGGTAGCTCGAAATTCGGTTCTTGAATGCGCTCTGAAGTTTTTCTACCCCATCTTCCACAATATTGATCACTTTCTTGTGAGATGAAATTTTTCCCATTAATTTATTTTTACGAATTTTTTCATAACATTGTGGGCAATTAATAATAACCTCCTGAGCTTTTATATGATCACCATCGGAGCTGCGTAGATTTTCAGATTCCTTATTACATTTTTTAGCATGATACTGCACACCAGAAGGGCCAGGAAGACTTTGGGATTCCTTATTATATTTTTTAGCCGGTGAATTGTTTAGTTTGATTCTTTTAGGGGCTATGTGCACCTATTTCTCTGTAGGGACAGCTTTCCCGAAGATGACGGGAAAAACTACTGTTTGATGAAAATTGTTTTCCACACTGAGGACACAGCATTGTAGATTATAGTTTTACAAGGAACTATATATTCGATATTAAATAACTGTATTTAAGAAATGTCTGATATTAATGAGTGAATCCATTACACATGTTTCTTTATATACCCCTCCCCCCACTTAAGTAATTTGAACGGATGGGGAAAATATGTTTTCAAGGTAAAGCCTTAAAAAAAATTATTGTGTTGGTAATTTGAGTCTCCATAAATGCTTTCAAGATTTACAATAAATTACTAAAAATTAATCAGCTAAAAATGTCTCTAGGGGATTGATAATAGTTCTGACATTCAAAACTGTTTCGAAATAAAAATGTAATCTGTAAAATAAAACGACTAGGCAAGCTTAATAATATTAATATTTTTATTTAATATTAATGCCTTAAACATCTTTCGAAAATCAATCTTAACACCAAATATGATCAATGAGATAGGATAGCAGTAGAATTAAATTTAAGTAGTGGAAAAATATTTTCAACTCCTAATATTGGTTTACAGATTTTGTACAGGAATATGACAGTTATAAATTAACAATTTCGTCAACTAATAATGTGTCATACTTCTTTGTTCGGATAACTTCTTGAAAATTGCAGCGAGACAGTCTTCACACAAGTATGTTTTTGTGTATTCAATGTTTATATGATTATAGAGCTGGTCAAAAAATAGTTAAATCTGAACAAAATGTGCAGTCCCCAAATTTTATTTGTTTATTTTGTTATATAAAAACATAAATCAAATCAAATCATTTATTCATCAATAAAGTTACACTATATATACAAATATAAAGTTAACTTATCTGACTAGTCAATACAATGAGAAGTAAAATACATCTTAAGTAATTATAAATAAAATTGACAATACACGAGAAAAAAAAATTTGTAATTGAGACAAACATTGAGACATAATAACATATTAAAATTGATAGTTTAGGAACTCATCCACCGAGTAAAAGGCTTTCTCTGTTAGAAATATGAATAATTTATTTTTGCAAATAGCAATAGTATCCGTGCTTTTAAAGAAATTTATTTTATTATAGCATTTAATGCCCATATATACAGGGTCATTCTGAGTCGTATTTAGTCTTGCAAAAGGTTGATGTATCATACTACAGTTTCTTGTATTATAATTATGAATATCATGGTTTTTGCTGTAGCTATGTATATTCATTCTTGTGTGCATTATAAGCTGGAATATATTTAAGCACGGTAATGTCAGTATTTTAAAATGTTGAAATAATGGTTTGCAACTGTTTAAGGGTGGTACGCCAGCCATATGTCTTACTATCCTTTTTTGAATAACAAATGCTTTATTTAAATGTGCCGAGGAACCCCAAAAGAGCAAGCCATATTGTAATGTAGATTGAACCAGTCCATAATACAGTGTTTTTAATACCGACTCACACACTGTTTTCCTAAGGTGAAGTATTATATAATTAGCTTTGCTAAGTTTTAAACAGACAGCGGAAATATGTTCTTCCCAAGTAAGCTTGTGATCAATTGTTATTCCCAAGAACCTAATATTATCAGTCTTCTGTATAGATTGATTGCATGATCTAATCAATAGGCTAAAGTCTGGATTAACGTTTTTTGGCAGGAACTGCATATAGTGTGTTTTTGTTATGTTTAGTAGAAGGCCGTTACCACTGCACCAGTGCGAGAGTTCAGTGGAGGCTACATTGGATTTTTCAACAAGTGTGTTAATATTTGCTTGGCTCATAAGAATGTTTGTATCATCTGCATAAAGAATCATTCTATCAGAACTTAGACATATATCTGTGATATCACTGGTGAATATTATAAAAAATAAGGGTCCAAGAATTGAGCCTTGTGGAACTCCAAGGTCATTATTTGTAGTTTGTGATTCAATTCCTTGTATTGTTACGATTTGTTTTCTATTATTTAGGTATGAGGTGGCCCATTGATGACATATTCCTCTTACACCAATTCCATATAATTTATCTAGAAGCAGCTGATGATCAACGGTGTCAAATGCCCGACTTAGATCATAGAATAAAGCTAATGTATACTCTTTTTCATTTAATGAATTGTATATCGAGTGCAGACAGTCAAAGACAGCAGAATCGTTGGATTTACCACGTCTAAAGCCATTCTGAGCTGTTGGAATTATTTTATATTTGTCGACAAAGTTAGTTAGTCTATTTGCATAAGCTGCTTCAAAGATTTTTGCAAACTGACACTGCAAATGAATTAATCGATAGTTGCTGACCTCGAACCTTGATCCCTTATTTTTATATACTGGAATACATTTTGAAATTTTTAATGTTTGTGGAAAAACACCCGAACAGAATGATTCGTTTATAAGATACGATAGTGGACCAATTATGCAACTTCTTACTGTTTTCAAAATGTTGCCTCTTATATCGTCTGAACCTGCAGCTGGTTTAGATGCTGTTTTTAAAATAATATCATTTATTTCCTCTGGTGTTGTTGGGGACAGATAAAAATTGTGTTCATGATTTATTATTTTAGCGTTTCGATTATTAGGTTTAGGACAGTCATTTGTTAAGCTGCCAAAGAAGTCGCTAAATATATTAACAATTTCTGTTGTATCAGTTATTGGGTTGTCTTTATCATTTAGCTTTAATTGTATTTGCTTATTCGTTACATTACCATGTCTAGTCTCATTGATTATTTTCCAGCTTTCGCGCATCATATTATTAGACCGAACCAATCTACTATTATTTATATGTTTTCTATGATTGTAAATGCTACTTTTATATAATGTCTTAAACTCTTTATATCTGGCAGTATAAATTGGATTTTGTAAGTGGCGTGCTAATTTTTCCATTTCGCAAAGTTGACTATGCATAGCTTTAATTTCAGGTGAAAACCACCTTTTTTCTGTTCTATGTTCCTTTCTTTCTACTATTGGAAATGCACCATTGTAGTGATAACAAAATTTTTCATAAAAGCAGTCAAATTTGTTTAAAAAATTTTCAGCCATGTACATTTCATTCCAGCTTTCTGCATTAAGAATGTCTATAAACATCTGAATATTATTTGCACTGAAATTTCGACTATAGATATTACCAACGTTATATGATTTGCTTGTATCTAATATGAAAGTACAAATCTGATATGTGTGATCAGATAAATAAGAGTTGTGTACCTCTGATTTAGTTACCTCACAATTTGAGAAGATATTATCTATGCAAGTTTTAGTAGATTCTGTTATTCTAGTCGGTACATTTATATGGTGTACGATACTATGTGCGGCAAAAAAATGTATAAGAGTTTCTTTTCTGTGAGAATTTATAAGGAAATTAATATTTACATCACCACAAATAATATATTGATATTTTGGATTATATATTTGGTGCAACATTACCTCTAACTTGTGAATGAATACCTCAAAATTACTATCAGGAATCCTATATACTACAATAATGTATGTTTTTAAACCATTATTAGAGTGAATGACACCTGCACACATTTCAAAATGTTGTTCTACTGAGTAATTTAGCTGTAGCGGAGTTAAGTCCAAACCATCTCTTGCAAAAAGGCACACTCCTCCCCTTCCTAAGGTTGTACGGCAATAACTAGATACTAGTTTATATCCTTGGATAGTTGAATACTCCATATCGGCTTCCCGGCACCAATGCTCTGTTACGCAGGCAACATCTATACTATGTTCGGTCAGGTGTATACCAAGCATATCCCATTTATCCCCCAGTCCCTGTATATTAAAATGCAGTACGGTTATGGGTTTATCACTGGAGATAAAAAATCATCACTGGTGGATTCACTGCTTACATTGTTACTTCTGCGGATGCGTGGATTATCTAAAAAACGTTGACCTTTACGGAAATCAAAGCGATCAAAGGCTACTTCTCTGGGCCAGAAATTTTCATAGTATACTGTGCCTTTCAATGTTTGGTCAACACCAACTAAAAAACACTTGTTATCCTTTACTTGATAATATGTTTTGATTGGTTTCACAGATATACTTTCTTCCTCAGCTTTTGCTTTTTTTGATATAAACTTTTTTATCATTGTATCTGTAACATGGTCCTTTACTTTTGACAAAAATATCCATATCTTTTTTCCATCTTTTCTGGTTCTTGCCTTCCTTCAAATCGCACTTCTAAGTCGTCTTCTATGTTAGCTTCGCCAGTTTCGATTTTTGCCGTTCTTCTTTGTCGTCGATTTTTTACTTCTTTAAAATCTATTTCTATTGTTCCAGGTTGTGCTGAGTCACCCAGTTTCTGCAGCTCTTGCATTTTTGAGGCCGTTTGTGCCTGTAAGATAGCATTATTTACTTCAGCAGGCTGAAAATTGTATTTTATAACAGGTGCATCGGTATTATTATCAGTAATATTTTTACGAACAGGTATTGTATGAGTTGTGCTGATATGTGGTGTTTTTTTTATTTAAATTTAAGTCCTTTTTAGTATTTGCGGTATAAATTCTAGTGCTAGTGAGTGCAGCTTTATAGGAAAAAGCATCAGAAGCTGACATCTTATCTGGACTAGTCAAAGATGGTATTTTATGTTCGGAATTCTTATTAATTGTCTTACCGGTATTAGCACTCTCTGTCCCTAATTGAGTTAATATTCTTAGTATATCCATGTTATTATCATGTATTGCTTTTATTTCATTCTTTAATTGTTGTACTTCCTTATGGTATTTATCCTGTTGTGTTAATATCATTTTGTTTGTGTTATTAATTGCTTGCATATATGAGTCTTGAATTTCCTTTATGAAAGATTCGTAATTCTGCAATTTTGTGTTAATATCTGATGATGATGATAACGTGTTTTTTAATTTATGCTTCAATCTGGAATTTTCTTCAGTTAATTGTTCATTGAGTGTTAATATATTTTCAGTTTCAATAATATTATCATAACAGTCCGGACAGTAATACCGTAATCTTCTTTCTTTTTTTAATTCTAGGCATTTAATTTCTGTAGGTGAGATCTTTGAACACCCTTTACAGTGCCCATTTGAACATCTATCACAGATATAAATTTGCTTGTTGTCAAGGTTTATGCTTTTACATTGTTTATTGTTCACACAATTCATTGTTGATTAAATATTTCCAAACATTTCTGTTCTTTAATTTAACATCAAAAATTTAATTCAATTTAGAGTTTATATTTAAAGAGAACCCTCTGCATTCTCATATTTTGCTGTGCAATCATCTTTTTTGCCTACAAAAACTTGAATATTTAATAATAATATACCCATGCAATAATATCTTTTTAATTATTTAATATGTTATAATTTGAACATTTTGTTAAATCACATAGGTATCAATAGACTTGCAATGTAATATAATACCGGAAAATATTCAATCACACCATAGGTGACTAACCTAGCCAACGTGCAATAATCGGCGATTTATGTATGTCATTAATTTAATGCAGTTTATTCAACTTGCATACATTGCAGTTCATTCCACTCCACACTTACTGCTTACCCATCTCCCTACCTACAATTGGTTTGGGGTGGAACTTTATTTAAAGTAAAATTCAGCTGTGAATTTTAATAGTTTTTTTTTAATAGTTTTAATAGTTTTAATAGTTTAACAATTTTCACACTGATTTTATTGTATTCCGCCGTTTTTTTTTCAGTTTTTATTCAGTTTTTATTTTGTTTCAATATTTTTTCAATCCTTGTTTCTAGTTTATTTTATTTAAGTAAGTTCGATTAGTAGTATTTTTAACTGTTAATTAGTTTGTTATATTTGTGTCATTTTTCTGTTTTTCATTTTTTTTTAATTTTTGCTTTTTAATTCGCTTGTTATTTTTAAGTGTTATTTTATTATTTTTAAGTGTTAGTTTTTTTAAATAGACTAAATTTTAATTCGCCGCGTTTTCGTGCACCGCGCTTCACGTTTATATTTCTGCTGTTACCTGCTGAAAATAAGATGTCTGGTGGAGATATGTTCTATCCAAGAGGCCTAGGAAGCCAAGAAGCCGATCAGTTTTCCGACTGCTCCTTTGAGGAAGAGATAGCTCAATTGATGAACCGGGAGCGGTCGGCTAGGAGCATCGGATCCGGCATCGAGATTCTGGCTGGATCTTTCACGAACCTCAGGTCCATTGGGACACCATCGGGACCACAACAGCCAGGTACTGTTTCTTCGGTATTGAATAATTGGATATCTAACTTTCTTTTTCCTTATAGTTCTGTCAAAACCAGATGTGGGGAAGAGCGCAGCGGTGTCGTCCTTCGGAGAGGAACTGACTGGAACAACAGATGAGAGATCTCCGAGGACGGTGCAGCGAGAGGCTGGGGGAGAGGCTCTTCTCCAATTTGAGTTGGACGGGTGGCTGGACCTTGTGTGGTGCGACGTCGCGAAGCAGAAGGCGGCAGTGGACAATGAGAGAGAAAAATTTAAGTGCGGGAGTGCGTGGTGAAAAGGGCGAATAAGTACGCTCAAGAACTGAAACTTTCAAAATCAAAAATGCTCCAGCATCTGCACCGACTTCGCCACCGGCAGCAAGTTATTGCTGAAGAAGCCGATACAGTAGAGGCGAAAGTCGGTGTAGTTGACGTGGAGCTAAAAAAGTGCCACGCCTTTATGGCCAATATGCCCCTTGACTGAAGTGTAGCATAGTGTAGGTTAGTTGATTAGTTTTGTTTTATTTAATTTTTAGTCTGTTAGTGGTAAGATTCTAAATTTAAGGTATTTTTTTTGTAGTTTGAAAATATGTCTTTTTTAATCATTTTTTAAAGTTATTTTCTCTTTTATTATTTTATATAGTATTCGTGAGTTACAAGAAAACATATATAATTTGTGGGGGAGGGTAAATTTGTGAAATATTGGTAGAATGAAGTTGAAGAAATCAATTATTCTTCAAATTTAAAAAATCACTGCTTGAAGTATAACTATAGAACTGAATGATGAGGAAAAGTGGATAATTAAAATATTAAAACAAATTATTTATTATTAAGGTATTTATTATAAATTATATTCTAAGTTACATTCATAAATATACAGATGCTTATTGCATACATAAATGATGTTATAAAATATCAACAGATTAGGCAGCGTTTGCCCTTCAATCACTTAGATCACAATTGCTACAACCAGTATATATTTTATTATCCATGGGTGCATTATATTCCTCTAAAACACTTTTACATCTGAGACAAATCCATGTACAGACAGGCATAATATCCAATATAAGAGTACAGATGTATATATTGTTTTTTATAAACATATGTTAAGTATCACATACTTATTACATGCAAGCTTATGGTCACAAGCCACGTGAAACCTCTTCTAAAACCAACCATATGATTTTTTGCTATACATGTGTGCTCCCTTATATTTCGCAGCAATAAGCTTCTCATTAATTTTGCATAAGAACAATCTGCTGAATATTTCAAGTGTTCATTTATAGGTATGTCACACGCCTCCCATCTATAAATCTCGACTCCACAACAAAAACAGCTGACTATATCATGGCAGCCACTGTAATAAAATCCTGCTAGAGCAAGTTTTGATGATTCCACGGTACCATTTCCTTTTTCAAATGATAATAAACTTTCATCGAAAGACTTATATATTACTGGATTATTTGATACAATCGAAAAATCTATCATGCAATTATTTTTATTGTAAAATTTAGATGCCAATTTCTGCATGGTGTCAAAAGAATTGTAAATATGCTATATCACAATTAATTTAGGGATCCTCACCACTCACTGAGAAATGCATGGTAGGTGGCTATTCAACTCTTTTTCTTCTATGAATTAATCATCTACGATGAGATCAGGTGGAGTTCACCTCCCACCATCAATAAATCTGTAATTCATATTGATTATACAAAAAAAAATAAACATAAATGTCCACAGATATATGAATTATTATTTTGCACAGTCATAATTATATCTGATTGTATTCAAACTGCCGTCACTTAAAAAATATTTTATTAATTCTTCTGGAGGTCTTAAATTTCCATAACTATCAAAATAAATTATTTCTTTGTTTTTCTTGGCGTACGCTACCCAGTGAGTCCCCTCTCCATCATCCGTATCTAGATTTGTTATATCAGTTTCATTCTTCTTTATTTTTTTGGAAAGCGTATCTCTCATAATTAGTGAGTGGTCGGTGAGGCAACTTTATTGGGAGTTTTTTCGATAAGTTTTCAAATATAGTCCAGGCCCCAAGAATTAAACTTTTCCCTTTTGTGGCTTGCTCCATTGCTAAATTATGTCTCTTCTGTTCAACAAAATTGGTAAAAATCCCCCTATTTTTGGAGTATCTAGAATTCTTCTCCTCCGCTTCTTTGATTTTGTTTTTCTCTTTACACCAACTTTTACATTTATTTGTCCACCTCTCTTCTTAGTGTTTTCAGCTTTACTTGATGGAGAACCCTTTCTTCGAACCATTAAAACGTAAATGGTGTAAACAAATGAAACATGTTTGCTAGGTACCCTTATATATTGTCACAATATTCTCCCCAAACAGTATAATAATTTGGAACATTTCATTTCAAACAATAAAATCAGAATTTTATCTCAAATAAAGCACAAAACGCCACTGATGATGGTTATTTTATGCACGAGTGCTTGTGAGATGCAGAGGCATTCCAATCACATGCTGAAGGCAGGATTGTGACATAAAAATAAAGCACTGCAGTTAAATTTAGTAGTAAGAGTTTAAATTGTAAATAGAATTATTACCATATCTAGAAGTAAGAAAATAGTGCATACCTGTACATTGAAAGACTTTATTTTTAATTAGCACCAAAACAAGGTATCGAAAAGGTACAACGATACTTATATTAACTTTTGCACAAAGCTAAATGGTGGCAAATCAACAGGAACCCTTAACACACTTGAGAGAGTGGTTTGAACCTAAAAATAATAAAAATTTATCAATAACTAAAGTGTGTAATCATTAAATTAACAATAAACAATTAAAATTGTGATAATTTATAAGCTTAAACAAGCATAAACTTATGACAAAAGGACTACATAAGCAGGGTAGAAAATAACAAAAAGTTAAAACGGCAGGTCAGGCTTGAAACCAAACTTTACAAGTATGTCATAAAAAGACTTATCATATTAGGATAAAATGTGTCAAAACAGAGACAATATGGCTTATACTTACTCTACGACGTAGGTTTCCTCAAATTAAATTTCGAAATGGGGCCCACAGTGATAAAATCACATGGCTGACAGATGAACTTTTCTTTACTTTGTGTAAAATAGTTATAAAAAGGTGTTTTGTTAGAATATTTCACTTTGTTGTTATAGAGCTTTGCTCAGTCCATAGATTTAGTGTAGTTTTGTCCATCAGTATCTTTTATGGGGTGACAAAGTTTCTGCTCAAACGACATGCTAAAATGCATAGATCAGTATTAGTAAAAGTAATAGAATAAGATGTTGAATTTATGTTTATAAATGTTAAATGAAGGTTAAACTTTGACCAGGAATATGGTTTGGTAGCTTAAGTTAGATATTGAGAGTAAATTTTGTAAAAATATGCCCAAGTTCACATAACCAAGAAAAACTACAAATGAGGCATTAACCGATATGCATTGCATATCAAAACACTCAGAAAAGCATGAGGAATAAAGGTCAAGTAGTAAAATAAACATTTAATAAAAGAAAAAGCTAGAAAAAGTAAATTCATAAATTAATTTTATTTCCATAAAAAATCAAGTTGTAAACTCCTGTCAAAATGCATCATTTGCTCCAATAGAAAGCAAGAATTTACAATTCAGTCATTACTTAAGAACGAAACAAACCACATGCAAAAAATTAGCGGAAGACAACCTAAAAATTATTTAAAGGAAAATAAATTAAAATATTGAAAGTCAAGTTTACGTACAAAGTTTAAATCAAAGTATAAGTTTAGTAATGATTCAAATATAGTTCCATGGTTATATGAAAACGAGAATTAAGTAAATAAATGTGAAAAGAATTATTAAATGTAAAGTTATAAACAAGGGCAGTTTCCCTGTATGTAAAAGGTGTCATCGAAAAGGTACATTGTACTCACCTTGATTTAAAATTAAAGTGAAACGAAATAGTTCATCGTTTATTAAGAATCCAGCATCCAGAGAATTTTCATATTAACAAAACAAGAACGAAATTGAAGGATCTTACATCTCACATCAGCTGTGCTGTCGATTGCCAACACTACTGGCTAACATCAGACAGAAGCGGATTTTTCTCCAAACATCCTTGGTTTGTGCGGTCGTTTGGTAGCTACCAGTCGGACTTAAGGTAAACGTTTTCACTAGCAAATAAGAATAAAACAAAACCAGACTTTTCTTTACTATATTTCAATCAATTTTCACATAAGATCTTTAAATTATTAATCATTTTATTGGCGCCCAAAGACTTATTAGATTTAAGAATTTGTGAAAATCGTCATTGTAAAAGATTTAACAAGCATATTCCAGCTTTTAGAAATAAAATTTGAATTTGCTTTTCTCAAACTACAGTGTTTTATTGACCGTTCACTTTCTGATTTCACTTGAACCTACTTCAACCCTGAGAGGGTTATATATATATATATATATATATATATATATATATATATATATATATATAAATGTTTCTATTGCTATTGTTCAGTTGAAATGGGACAATGGGAAAAAGGTGATTGTCCTATTGAAGAACATCAAAAGCTTAACAGACATTGTCAACAATATCGTTTGGAAAAATAAGATAATTGATAAGCAACAGGAACAAAAGAATAAGATCAGTATTTGCAATAATAGCATTAGGGGAGAGGGGGCCAAGACGGGGTAGTGGGGCATGATGGGGTACATTTTCTACTGGTCAAGGCAGTGGTGCAATCTGCCGGGAATAATGCGCGACTGATGCAGCAAACCGAGAAGGATATAAACTATGCACGCCAGTCGCTTTCGTTTTGTCCAATGGACGCCGTCTGCTGTTTTATGCGATTTTCACGGGTGTGCTTAAGTGTGCTAATTTATTTGGTGTGTCTTCAAGTAATTGTGATGTAAGTGTGCATTTATTTTTCGTAAAATCATAGTTACTAGTGGAAAATATAGGTTCTGTAGATTTATTCTCTACTTTAGTAATTTGCTTTCACTAAATCCTAACCTAGTAACAACGATGTAAATATAAAATGGCACAGGCGGGGTAAGACGAGGTATTATTTACAATGGTTAGAAAATACGTGCGAACGACCGAAAGAAGAAAATGGTCTCCAGAAGCCATGAAATCTGCCATTAATGCGGTTTTGGGAGGAGAAATGGGATATAAAAAAGTAGCTAATTCCTTTAATGTTCCTCAGTCAACATAGGAACGAAGAATTAAAATGATAAAGCAGCAGGCTAATAACCCTGTTCGAATACCTGCAGTAACGGCCAGTGGAACTGTGTACTTAAACCAACCGAGTCCAATTTTAGTACAAAAGCTAGGACCGAAAGAAACTACTTTTTCAACAGAAGAAGAGAATTTGCTCGTAGATTATATATTAAAAATGGAAGAAAGGCTATTTGGCTTAACGTCACATGACTTGAGAAGTTTAGCTTACCAATGGGCGGAAAAGTTAGGAAAAACTCACAACTTTTCAAAGGTTAAACAAAATGCAGGAAAAGATTGGTTATCAGGTTTCAGGAATCGTCATCCCCAACTGTCTTTGCGTAAACCTGAGGCAACGAGTGCTGCCAGAGCGGCCGCTTTCAACAAAGTCAATGTTGGAAAGTTTTTTGATTTATTAACCCGAGTTGTTGAGGATAATAAGCTGACTCCTGATAGAATCTACGACTGCGACGAAACGGGAATTACAATTGTACCTAAACACAGATCGAAAATAATTTCTTTGAAAGGTAGAAAGCAAGTTGGAGTTCTGACATCTGCTGAAAGGGGAAACACAATAACTATTGAAGTTTGCTTTAACGGTGCTGGAACCTACATGCCACCTACCTTTATATTTCCGCGAGTTCGAGCAAACGAACAGTTGATGAATGATTGCCCGCCTGCTGAGTATCACCCTAGTGGATGGACGCAGTCTACAATATTCTTTTCCTGGTTCAAGCGGTTTGTTTTATGGACCCGTGCATCTAAAGAAACACCAGTTCTCCTACTCTTGGATGGATATTTTACCCACACCAAGAATATTGAAGTGATTGACTACGCGAGAAACAACGGCGTTATCTTGTTGTGTTTTCCACCGCATTGTACCCATCTCCTACAGCCCCTTGATGTTAGCTTCATGAGGCCTTTAAGTGTTTTTTATGACCAAGAAGTCTCCATATGGCTGAGATCAAATCCAGGTCGTGTCGTGACACAATTCCAAGTTGCTAAGCTGTTTGGGAATGCTTTTATCAGAGCTGCTACAATGACTACAGCAATAAATGGCTTTCGAAAAACCGGTATCTGGCCTGTTAACCAAGGCGTTTTCAATGACCATGACTACTCTCCGTCTGAAACAACTGACAGGCCTGCTTTTATTTCACGAAACGAGAATCATCAAGACAATTCTACTGAACAAAACGAGGATCATCCTACTTCACAAGAGGATCAGCATCCTGCTCCACCAAACGAAGAGCATCCTACTCCAAAAGGTAATGAAAACCATCTTACTTCACAAAAAACAGGCATGGTTTCTCCTGAAGATATCATGCCAATACCTAGTTGTAGCGGACTTCACTTAAAATCAAGGAGAACACAAAAGCGTGGAAAAACCGTTGTACTCACCGAATCGCCTTTTAAAAATGAGCTAGAGAAGTCGATAAATGAAAAAAAGGAAAAAGAAATGCAAAAGAGAGAAAGAGCCACTATAAACCTGAGAAAACGCTTTGCTGGAAATGGACTTACTGAAAAACCCAGTTGTAAGTCTACTGCCACAGCAAAACAAGAAAAAAGCCAATTAAAGCGAAAACCTACGAGTGCTGCCCAAAAAAAGAAAACTAAGAGGAAGAAATCCAGTTCTTCAGAATCTGGTGAATCAGACGCTGAATGTATATACTGTGGATACTTGTACTCCCAATCATCTAAAGGATGGATTCAATGCTACAAATGTCAAAACTGGGCGCATTGCTCCTGTGCAGGGGAAGAGGATGAAGATGATGAAGCATGCCATTTGTGTGATTTTTGCAAAGACTAAACTATCCCATCTTGCCCCGTACGTGGACCCCATCTTGCCCCGCTAGGTGGGGCATGATGAAGTGTTTGACATAATTTTCAGAATTATATTTTTTTTGTTTAAATAAATAAATAAGTTAATGTTCTTATATTCCAAATGTTTACTTAATGTTGTATGAATAAAACTTATCGATATGATGCAGTTTTAGCGGTTTTTCTTTTAGTAATAAATTCAAAAGCACTTACGTACCCCGTCTTGCCCCCCTCTCCCCTAACAAATTTTATTGTATCGTTTTGCTACTACTAATAATACATTTAATGTGGTATAATTACAAATGTTTTTAGTTTCAGATTGTCTTGTATACAGTAAACACAGTACTATGAGTAGTAGTCATATCATAACACTGTTTTCTTTAGTGGGAAATATATTATATGTACATTTACCTCCCAGAGTTAGTTTAGGATTTGCATATTTATCAGAAAATAAAACTGAAAAATGGCCAGATTGCTACAAACCGATGTTAGTTACAAGAATTAATAAAGATTATCTTGCACTTATGTATAAGATTGATGAAGAATATAAAATTTAAAAAAAAATGTATGTTTTAAAATTTTATATGAACATAATGATGGAACTTTTCTCAAAAGCACTTGGCTTCATTTTATTGGAAAATATAACATTCTTGATTGTAATTGTTGGTCTATTTATATATTTTGTATTGTATTATTTATGTTTCTTATGTGGGTAATATATTTATTGTTAAGAATGGGATGGGAAAAAATAGCATATATATTAAACATTGTTTTGCATTAACCACTATATTTAAATAAATCTTTTATTTGAAAAAATATTATTATTTACAAAACATTCTTCTTACACCTACGTAAATAATAATCTTGGGTTGCAAATTACATATATGAATTTGAAATGGTAGAAATAAAATGATTGTGAAAGTTGAAACTTTTATTTAAAAAAAAATCGGCAGCTACTGGAAGCGGCTGGAACCTCCCCACCCAGTGAATCTTTGAAGCCGAAAAGAGCACTAAACAATATGAACGATCCCATTTAATTATATTTATTAAGTTGAAATATTTTTTTCATATTAAATCAGAAAAAAAGTCTTGCGTTCGGTGGGATTTGGACCTAAGAACTTGAGTGTTAAATTTATAATCTGCACAACATTAATGTTTTATTCAATGTTTTAATACAAATATATGCTACATCGGATCCTAGCCCGGGGCCAGCCAGACAACCACGGTGAACGTGGCGAGTGTGAGGCTGGACGGGGTAGGTCCGGTTTGGCTTGGAGAAAAATATAAAAGTAGCTCCTGTCTTCTGTAGGCAGGCTTAAAAACTAGGTTAAAATTATAATGTGTCCACATGGACCTAAAATGAATATAAAAATAAACACAATACTATAAAAACGTTCGTAGGCAAGAGCAATAATTTTGATTATTGATACGGGAAACAACTAAACGAAAAAACCTGTTCGTTGGTAATGGGGTGGATGGCAGGGATGGCCATCCTTGGAAAAAACCATATAACTCTTGGTGGACAGCTTCCCTGCCAGATGTAGCCAGGGTAGTGTTCATGGTGGATCGTTTAAGTTTGAGTTGGTATATTTTGTTTTATCTTTTGGCCTCCACCGATTTTTCACTAAATCGGTCGGGGAAGTGATAGCTGTCAAATTTTTGGTTCCAATGTTTCTCTGGGGAATTTGGTTTTTGAAAAATGTTTAGGTTGGTACCAATGTCTTAAATTGTTTTTAGGTTATGTAGTACTATTTTTAGGTTATGTTGCCGGAAGAATTTCCAGCAGGATGCCGGAAGTAGCGGAAATAGTTTTTAAAATATAATGTCACTGCCACTTAAAGTTTTATTGGAAAAAATTCACCGAAAGCGTTCCGGTGAGGTTGCTTACACTTGTAGGGCTTGCAAGCGGTTCCGGATGGCCTCTCACACCATCCGTGGGCTTCATAAACGTCGAAAAAACTTGTAATCTCTCGATGCATTTGACACGTCAAAAATACTCAGCATATAGTCTGCACGCTTTAACACACTAGCAGAGAACTTATACCACAGATGGACCCGTAGTATTTTTTGGAAATTTTCCTTTGAGTCAATTTAATAAAATTTGACATTTTTCTGAAAAGTGTCATTTTTCCGAAAATTTGACATTTTCCTGAATTTTTGACATTTTTCTGAAAAGTGACATTTCTTCGAAAATTTGACATTTTTCTGAAGTGACTACTCCGAAAATTTGACAATTTTCAAACATTTGACATTTTTCTGAAAGGTGACATTTCTTCGAAAATTTGTTTTTTCGAAAATTTGACATTTTTCTGAAAAATGACATTTTTCCGAAAATTTGACATTTTCCTGAATTTTTGACATTTTTCTGAAAAGTGACATTTCTCCGAAAATTTGACATTTTTCTGAAGTGACATTACTCCGAAAATTTGACAATTTTCAAACATTTGACATTTTTCTGAAAAGTGACATTTCCCTGAAAATTTAACATTTTTTCAAAAATTTGACATTTTTCTGAAGTGACTACTCCGAAAATTTAACAATTTTCAAACATTTGACATTTTTCTGAAAGGTGACGTTTCTTCGAAAATTTGACATTTTTCTGAAAAGTGACATTTTTCCGAAAATTTGACATTTACCTGAATTTTTGACATTTTTCTGAAGTGACATTTCTTCAAAAATTTGACGTTTTTTCGAAAATTTGACATTTTTCTGAAAAGTGACATTTCTCTGAAAATTTGAAGTTTTCCTGAAAATTTGACATTTTTTAAAAATTTGACATTTTTCTGAAGTGACATTTCTCCGAAAATTTGATATTTCTTGGAAATTAAAAAAAAATTCTTGACTTGTCTTGTAGAAATATTTTTTCGATATCAACATCAGTTCGCCTGTTATAAGAATTTTATGTTTTTATGACGTCATCAGAACGCAGGTGTATTTTTAATTCTCTCGTATTCCATCCATCTACAATATTTCCACCTACGTTTCAAACTTTAACTGGATGTTTCCAATAGTTAAGTCGATATCTGCACCGGTTTCTAAGAATTTTTCTTATTGATACGGGAGCTTTAGCCTCGGGATATCAATGAGGATACGGGGGTTGTTACCTCCTGTATTTTTAAACCTGGGTTATCAATTTTCACACCTTACCAGTCCTCGGCCAGCTTCCGTCACTCTCGGGGTGAGTCCCCAGTATATACGGACATACTGGTTGCCTAATTAACTGTCTAGGTACCTAAATAAACATAATATTAATAAACTGTCAATTTATAATCTGAGAAAGAAAACCCATGAAGTGGAGCTTATAACAAATCTTTATTTACATTTTAAATAATACCAAGTCAAAAAAATAAGCGTATCAAATTTAATGTAACACCTCAGGCGGGTCAAGTGATAAATTTATTTAATAAGTTAAACCTATAACAGGTTAGGTTCACAAGTTTAAAAAAAAGAGAATAAAAAATTATTAACACGGGAAATCGGATAATAATACCAAATGCAATTGCACGCAGTTTACACAATAAAAAAAATAGTTATGCACGTGGAATTTAATATTCCCCGTTAATAGGTAATTTTACATATATCATGAAATAGTATTATGCAAGTAGATACTTAATTCATGTCTTAACGCTATGAAATAAATTTTAAAAAAATATATACATACATATAACCAAAATTATACAAGTTACGACTGACGCTAAATCTTGAGTTTTTTTTTTAAATTTTGAAATACAAGGAAGAATATGTGAGAACACTTAACTTTTTCCAGGGGTGGAAAGGTATGAGCGTTGAACTGTTTTTCTTGTATTCTAGGGTGATCGATCAACTCTGCCAAATTTCAGCTCGAACCACAACCAGTTAAAACCATCTCGAAGTAATTAAATGAAACAACCAAAAAAAACATCCATCGGTATAAGCTCCAAAATTATTCAACCATTTAAGTACTTAACTATATCATTATCTAACCACTAATCTACGAAATGTACCATTTCCAAAAAAGCCTAAAATTGTTAATATTCAAATTAGTACCATTTACTATTTACGTCCACTAGCAATCTAATAACTCACCCTTTTAGGGCTTAACAAAATGTCGACCATGTGCTCGACCTAACACGTGCTCTATTGTAGCCATTAATCCAGCAATCATGCTGAGTAGATTTTTCCCAAATCCTTATAACTGGTAAATACTGAATCCCCACGATACAATTCAACAAACCATGTAACTTTTAACAAAAGGTGGATAAGAGATTTCTCTCACCGATTTACCAAGCTGCTACAGGCACACGCGTTTTCGCTTCAAAGGTCACGCCAAGAAGAAAGTACAAAGAACCTCTGTTTCCTTACTAGAGAAGTGCCTTGCGCAGGATGTACTGCGCAGACGAAACGACAAAAGAATAATTGAATTTTCGCGATACCATTCGAAACCCTTCAAGGAAGGATTGTAGAAAAGTAATCACAAAAATGATTTATTTTACAAGAAAAAATACAATACGATATACGTAATTTGTATAACATTTGAGAAGTTCCATCACAGAAGTCCCCTACGATTAAAAGCTAAATCTGACGAAGATTAACCTGTTGATCCGAGATCAGATAAGAAGTGATATAATATTACGACAATTTTTAACGATAAAAAATTATATGCTCTCGTATATTAAATGAATTGAATTGAAAAATTGAAGGATTACTAACTTTAGCAAAATATATTAAGGTAAAACATTAAATCGAGCTACTCCGAACAGCAACTGTTCAGTGAGCGAACATTCAGTTAAGAACTGAATCGAACTCTGCTTATCAGCTGATTACCCTCGAGACTGGTTCATATCAAATTCCTATAACCTATTATTTTGTTTCACTTTATTATTCTTATAAACAACTAATGAATATGAATTTTTAATAAGCAAATAACATAAGGCACAGAAGGTAAGTGATATATTTGAACTAGTCGTTATCATAGATTGGACTACTTGAGTTATGGTTATGTTTATGAATGCGATTTGTTTATAGTTCCTATTTATTTCCAGATTCCACACTATGTCAGAGAATTAGCAATTTACATGGAAAAGAAATGTACCACACAATACTGTGATTGATGAAGGTAAAGTAATTATTTAAATACATTACTCACAAATGTTTTTATTGAAGTTTTATGTTTATTTCTAGACATAAGTTGGCTGGACTACCACAAAAGGATTACCAAAGTATGCAAATGTGACTAGGAAATACTATTTAATATGTGAAAATACAATACCAATACATGACACATTTTTTTTTGATTGGTATAACTTGAATAATGAATTACATAAAGTTAACGTATCGATTTAGTGATTGAATTCTATAGTTAAACATCTAACAGTGTTGTGTTTACCCATACTCTTTCCCAGCAAAATAACAAATTATATCACAACTTCTAACGTGACAAAAGCAACCGTAACATTACTCCCCTCTGTTCCAGTAAAAAAAGATTTTTTTTTTTTTAATAATACCAGTAAGCCAAAATCGAAGAGAATTTCGTAACAGTTCCCCTCTTCACACGCAAAAAAAGTTATAATTTTAGCAGTTTCGATCTCTCACCACAGAATATCAAGTTTTAACATTAACCTCAAGAGTTTTATCAGGTTTTAAATCCTTTACGTGCCAACTTCCCCTAGACTTGCCCTTGTCATCTTCTAGTTCATAAACATTAATGCCAAGTTTATTTTTAATCTTAAATGGACCAGTATATTTCTTTCCCAACTTTGCAGCGTAATTTTTAGCAGCACTTGATTCTTTTTTCCACACCAAATCTCCTTTTTTAAATTTAACTGGCCTATGCCTCAAATTATAATTATGTTTAGTTTTTACATGGGCTGTTTTTAACTTTTCTTTTACAAATTTTCTAAGTTCATCAAATTTACTCTGTCTAGATTTAGAATTATTAGGAGTATCGTTATTATCACTATCTTTATTAACACAATCTGTTTTGTTTCTAATTTGCTGGTATTCAGTACCACTTGTAATCATTTCGTATCCAAAATTAATGAAATAAGGAGATTGTTGTGTTACTTCATGTTTAGCTGTTCTATAGGCGCAACCCAATTTAGATAGATGTAAGTCCCATTTTTTGTGATTTTCTCCAACATAACTAGCTATCATTGTTTTAATTACCCTATTGGCCCTTTCTGTGAAATTTGGTTCTGGATGATAAAGAGGGTTATATAATAGTTTGACATTGTAATCCTTCATTAATTTTTTAAATTCTTTGCTCGTAAATTGAGCACCGTTATCAGTTTTAAGATATTCCGGCACACCAAACAAATGAAAAACTTGCTCTTCCATTATCCTTACAATACTAGTGGCAATAGCTTTACGTAAAGGAAACATCAGTGTAAATTTACTAAAGTAATCACAAATGACTAAAATATATTGGTGTCCTCTAGAACTACGAGGAAGTGGTCCTATTAAATCAGTTGCTATATACTGCCAACATCTGTCTACTATGGGTTTACTCCCCATTTCTCCTGCTTTACGTTTTTGTTCAGGTTTATGTTCCGAGCAAATTCTACATTTATTAATGTACTTGATGATATCTGATTTCATACCAGGCCAAAAGTAATTAGATAAAACACGATGATAAGTTTTGAAAATACCTAAATGTCCTCCAGTTATAGGATCATCATGAAATGTTTTTAAAATTTCGCTACGTCTACTTTTAGGTAAAACCAATTTCCAGCTAGAAATGTCAGAATAATCCCTACCTATGTGCTTATACAAAGTTCCATCCTCAGATATTCGAAAATTAGGATATTTTAAAGGATTTGAACGTACTCTAAAGGTCATCTTTTTATACCAAGAATCTAAATCTTTGAGTTCTAAATGAATCTCTGATATTTCTGGAATGGCACGAGACAGACAATCTGGTACCACGTGTTGTTTACCTGGTCTATGTATGATAGTAAAATTGAATTGTTGTAATCGTAACGCCCAACGTCCCAATCGACCTTGTGGATTCTTTAGGTTATTCAGCCATATTAAACTATGGTGGTCCGTGATGACGGTAAAGTGCGTTCCTTCAAGATAACAACGCCATTTTTCAATACTCCAAAGTACAACAAGACATTCAATTTCCGTAATAGTGAACTTACGTTCGTTTTTGGTTAATGACCGAGATAAATAACAAATTACATGTTCTTTGCCATCGTAAACTTGGCTCAAAACAGCACCTATCCCTAGTGAGCTACCGTCACACTGTATTATAAATTCATAATTAAAATTTGGACAAGAAAGTATTGGAGCACTAATAAGTGAATCTTTTATTGTGGAAAAAGCTTGTTCGCACTCTGGTGTCCAGACAAACTTAGTATTTTTACGAGTCAAATTAGTAAGAGGTTCAATTATACTAGACAAATTAGGAATAAACTTCCGATGCCAAGAAACCATTCCATTAAGTCTACGAACTTCTTTTGGAGTCTTTGGTCTAGGAAGATCTACAATAGCACTGACTTTTTCAGGATCTACATGAAGTCCATCTCTATTTACAACATAGCCAAGAAATTTAAGCTCACTGCAACAAAATTGACATTTTTCTCTATTTAAGGTTAAGTTTGCATCGTTTAACCGTTGAAAAACTTCTTCTAAAACCGTTAAATGTGATTCAAAATCTGGTGTTACAATTACTATATCGTCTAAATATTTAAATACGTAAGGCTCTAATTCAGGACCAAATAACTTATCTACCAAATATTGGAAAGTTGCTGGAGCATTTGATAACCCAAACGGCATCCTTGTAAATTGAAATAATCCTCTACCCGGAATTGTGAAAGCGGTATATTTTTTGCTGTCTTCCGACATTTTTATTTGCCAATAAGCACTTTGAATATCTAAAGTAGTGAGATACTTTGCATTACCTAATTTATCAAGAATTGAACTTATTCTTGGCAATGGATATGCCCATTTCTCTGATACTGCATTTAATTTACGAAAATCTACGCAAAAACGATATGTATTGTCCTTTTTTGGCACCATTAATATCGGTGAACTCCAACCACTTGTACTCTTCTCAATTATTCCCAACTCTAACATTTTTGTGATTTCATCATCAATTTTCTTTTGAATAAATGGAGTTACAGGATAATATCTAGATTTAATTGGTGGATTATCAGTTTTAATAGTATGTTCAACTAATGAGGTACATCCTACTTTAACATCGTTCATTGAAACAAAATAATTATCAACAATTTTATTTAATATTTCCCTTTGATTAAGTGTTAAATCATCAGCGGTTTGTATAGAGTTTAATTGAAAATTTGTATTGATTTCATTGCCAAAATACCATTCCCCTCTCCTTAAATCTGGTATCAAATTCATTTTTATCCAAAATATAGTACCTAACACTAAATCGTGACGTAACTGTGGTATAACATAAACTTTAAAAATATGAACTTTATTTTTTAATCTAATTGGGACTTCCATATAACCAATGCAATCCAACTCCTGATTATTAGCAACAGTGCAAGTCATCTCTTTTAAAGTATGTAGCCTAATTCCAAGGTTATGCAGCAAAATTGAGCTTTTATCATTTATAAATACATTATTTGCTCCAGAATCTAATAAACCTTTTATTTCCCAGTTATAAATAGAAACTGTTACATATGGAGACTCTCCGTCACTAGCCTGATCAAGTACGTAATCTAAAATTGGTCTGCTAAATTTATCAAAATTTTGTAATTCTAAGTTTGTACAAGAAAGTTTGTTGTCGTTATGAAAATCATTTGAATTGAAAAATTTATTTGGACCTAAGTTGTCGGTTCTCAAATTAATACTGACCGATGACACGTTAGAGGCCAAAGCTCGGTCTACACTCTGTCTCTGCGTACGTTTCCCTGAGATTTACATCTAATACAGTCATTACGTGTATAACCTATCAAACCACAAGTATAACATTTTCTAGTTCTTACTGTACAATGTTTAGCGATATGGTTTACTCCGTTACATTTGAAACAAATAGTATTTGGGCTTACGCTTACATTTCTGTTACTACCATGTGATCCAGGGTAAAATGATTCAAATCTACTAGTTTTGCCGCTATGAAATCTATTATCACGCGAATCTGATCTGTTTTCGGTATTAGTACCAAATCTAGCTCTATTTATCGAAGAATCTCTATAAAATCTATCTCTACTATTATTCCTGAAACTATCATAATTGTTGTCCCGCTCTCTACTACTAGACCTTCCATATCTATCGTTGCTTCTATCGTATCTTTCTAAACTTCTAATATATTGTCTATTGTTACTATGATTTCTAAAATTTCTGTTAAAATATTTTTCTCTATTATTACTATTATCCCCTACTCTACTAAAATCTCTATTTCTATTTTCTAAAGACAAATCCCTATCATATCTACTAAAATTATCCCTATTAACAAATTTTTCCCTGCTATTACCCCTAAATCTATCTACAGAATTTTCCCTATTACCTTTATGTTTATCTACAGAATTTTCTCTACTAAACCTACAATTATCTAAAGAATTTTCCCTCTTATATATATCTCTATCAACGGAATTTTCTCTATTGCTTCTACGTGACTCTTTTTGACTTGTTCCTGCTCTATTTTCTTTTAAAATTGAATTTTTATTACCATTATTCCCAAAAGTTACTTGTTTTTCTAACTCTATGTTGTCTAATTTATTTTTAATTTGGGTTTTATTTTCTTGACACTGCAAATTTACTTCAATGGAGTGTTTACTCACAGAGGGCGGTACAAAATTTAAAATATTTCTATTAGTATCTTCGATACGTCTACCTAATTTTATTAAGTGATCGAGAGAAGTGATATCATCGACAAGTTCTAATTTAGTTTGGTATTCAGGTCTAATTCTTTCACGAATAATTTCTAATTTAATACTTTCGTCCACCTGAACAGATAATCTACTGAATAAATTTGACATGTACGCTATATAAATAGCTATAGATTCAGTACTACCCTGAGTTCTTTCTTTTATTTGTTCCCAAATCTTTTTATTGCCACCTCTAAAAAATTCTTCCCTAAAAAGATTGCAAAGTGAATCCCAATCATGAGCTTTATGCTTAACTGCTCTATAGTAAACTCTAGCCTCTCCCTCAAAGAGTTCTGCACAACTTTTAAAAAGTTGCTGTTTAGATACGCCCCTAGATTCACAAATTTCATCGACTCTTTCAAAAAAAGCATTCAAACTTAAAGAATCTGATTTCCCAGAAAATTTCAAGCCCCAAGTTTCAATTTTCAATTTCTTTTCCACATTTAAGGTATTTACCCCTTGTGCTACTTGAGATTGACTATTACTATGAGCCTGACTTGAGCTTTGTATAGGAGTTGACGTTCCTTCCTTCTTATTCAGAAGACTTTGTTCAAAAGCTAGCGGAACAGCTAAGTCCCCAATTCTTTGTTGAAAAGATTCCTGTTTACTTTTAAAGTCAGTTAAGTATTTTAATGCTAAAGTTAATATTTTTGATTTTGACTCAGATTCATCTTTATCTGAAGGTGTAATTCTCTCGATTCTACTCAAAATGTGTGCTAATTTAGATTTCAATTTCCTAACGACCGTATTAGTAAATTCTTCCCCTAAGAGTTTTTCAATATCCTTTAACTTATCCTCACAGATTGGTAATTCTTCCGCAGATTTAAAAATGTGTTCAGTCTTAAAACTGTGACCTTCGTTTTCTAAATTTAAAAGTTCTCGTAATGTTTTAACTAAATCTTTGCTAGTACCTTGAGGAGTAACGCCTCTAATAGCAATTTCGTACTCTAATTCCTCTTTAAGCAATCTATCTGGTTCTATTTTCAACATTTTGATAACGTTTTATTAAGATGGAATCTCAAAACAAAATTAATTTAATGTGAAAGTTTTACTATCTTCAACAAAATTTTTTTTTGAAAACTGAAGTATGGTAGTCCATAAAAACAATGGCAAGGATTAAGCAGAAAATAAATCCCTCTAAACTAGTTTTTTTTTTTTAAACATTCATCAATTTAATCAATAAAAAGTTTATGCAGCAAGGTCAGAAAATAAAATATACATAGTTACCCATTCCTGAAATAGCTGATACCAAGGGCAGTTGGTTAGTTGGGCGCCAAATATGATACGGGAGCTTTAGCCCCGGGATATCAATGAGGATACGGGGGTTGTTACCTCCTGTATTTTTAAACCTGGGTTATCAATTTTCACACCTTACCAGTCCTCGGCCAGCTTTCGTCACTCTCGGGGTGAGTCCCCAGTATATACGGACATACTGGTTGCCTAATTAACTGTCTAGGTACCTAAATAAACATAATATTAATAAACTGTCAATTTATAATCTGAGAAAGAAAACCCATGAAGTGGAGCTTATAACAAATCTTTATTTACATTTTAAATAATACCAAGTCAAAAAAATAAGCGTATCAAATTTAACGTAACACCTCAGGCGGGTCAAGTGATAAATTTATTTAATAAGTTAAACCTATAACAGGTTAGGTTCACAAGTTTAAAAAAAAGAGAATAAAAAATTATTAACACGGGAAATCGGATAATAATACCAAATGCAATTGCACGCAGTTTACACAATAAAAAAAATAGTTATGCACGTGGAATTTAATATTCCCCGTTAATAGGTAATTTTACATATATCATGAAATAGTATTATGCAAGTAGATACTTAATTCATGTCTTAACGCTATGAAATAAATTTTAAAAAAATATATACATACATATAACCAAAATTATACAAGTTACGACTGACGCTAAATCTTGAGTTTTTTTTTTAAATTTTGAAATACAAGGAAGAATATGTGAGAACACTTAACTTTTTCCAGGAGTGGAAAGGTATGAGCGTTGAACTGTTTTTCTTGTATTCTAGGGTGATCGATCAACTCTGCCAAATTTCAGCTCGAACCACAACCAGTTAAAACCATCTCGAAGTAATTAAATGAAACAACCAAAAAAAACATCCATCGGTATAAGCTCCAAAATTATTCAACCATTTAAGTACTTAACTATATCATTAGCTAACCACTAATCTACGAAATGTACCATTTCCAAAAAAGCCTAAAATTGTTAATATTCAAATTAGTACCATTTACTATTTACGTCCACTAGCAATCTAATAACTCACCCTTTTAGGGCTTAACAAAATGTCGACCATGTGCTCGACCTAACACGTGCTCTATTGTAGCCATTAATCCAGCAATCATGCTGAGTAGATTTTTCCCAAATCCTTATAACTGGTAAATACTGAATCCCCACGATACAATTCAACAAACCATGTAACTTTTAACAAAAGGTGGATAAGAGATTTCTCTCACCGATTTACCAAGCTGCTACAGGCACACGCGTTTTCGCCTCAAAGGTCACGCCAAGAAGAAAGTACAAAGAACCTCTGTTTCCTTACTAGACAAGTGCCTTGCGCAGGATGTACTGCGCAGACGAAACGACAAAAGAATAATTTAATTTTCGCGATACCATTCGAAACCCTTCAAGGAAGGATTGTAGAAAAGTAATCACAAAAATGATTTATTTTACAAGAAAAAATACAATACGATATACGTAATTTGTATAACATTTGAGAAGTTCCATCACAGAAGTCCCCTACGATTAAAAGCTAAATCTGACGAAGATTAACCTGTTGATCCGAGATCAGATAAGAAGTGATATAATATTACGACAATTTTTAACGATAAAAAATTATATGCTCTCGTATATTAAATGAATTGAATTGAAAAATTGAAGGATTACTAACTTTAGCAAAATATATTAAGGTAAAACATTAAATCGAGCTACTCCGAACAGCAACTGTTCAGTGAGCGAACATTCAGTTAAGAACTGAATCGAACTCTGCTTATCAGCTGATTACCCTCGAGACTGGTTCATATCAAATTCCTATAACCTATTATTTTGTTTCACTTTATTATTCTTATAAACAACTAATGAATATGAATTTTTAATAAGCAAATAACATAAGGCACAGAAGGTAAGTGATATATTTGAACTAGTCGTTATCATAGATTGGACTACTTGAGTTATGGTTATGTTTATGAATGCGATTTGTTTATAGTTCCTATTTATTTCCAGATTCCACCCTATGTCAGAGAATTAGCAATTTACATGGAAAAGAAATGTACCACACAATACTGTGATTGATGAAGGTAAAGTAATTATTTAAATACATTACTCACAAATGTTTTTATTGAAGTTTTATGTTTATTTCTAGACACAAGTTGGCTGGACTACCACAAAAGGATTACCAAAGTACGCAAATGTGACTAGGAAATACTATTTAATATGTGAAAATACAATACCAATACATGACACATTTTTTTTGATTGGTATAACTTGAATAATGAATTACATAAAGTTAACGTATCGATTTAGTGATTGAATTCTATAGTTAAACATCTAACAGTGTTGTGTTTATCCATACTCTTTCCCAGCAAAATAACAAATTATATCACAACTTCTAACGTGACAAAAGCAACCGTAACATTATTTGTGACGTCATGTGGACGTAGGTTTATTATTAATTCACTTGTATTCCGTCCGTCCACAATATTTCCACCCACATTTCAAATTTTAATTGGATGTTTCCAATCGTTAAGTCAATATCTGTACCAGTTCACCTGTTGTAAGAATTTGTCTTATTTGTGACGTCATGTAGATGTAGGTGTATTCACTTTTATTCCGTCCATTTACAATATTTCCTCCACCTATTTTTCAAATTTCAATTCAATAACTCCAACCGTTAAGTCGATATCTGTACCAGTTCGTCTGTTGTAATAATTTTTCATTTTTGTGACGCCATGTGACGTAGGTGTATTATTAATTCACTCGTAATCCGTCCGTCCACAACATTTATACCTACGTTTCAAATTTCAGTTCGATATCTTCAACCGTTCCCGAGTTATCAGCCGAAATCAGTGAACATTTCTGTCATTATTAGAATATCACCCTATACATTGCACTGCTTTGAGGACAAAAAACTATAAATTTCACTTGGAGATTTTAAAAATCAGTATCAAATAAGTAGTTGTCTAATGAAAGAGCTGCTGGAGCGGAGAGTTGAACATTAGTGTTCAGCCAATCAAAACCTATGAAAGAGCTGGTGGAGCGGCTCATTTTTTGTGTTCAGCCAATCAAAAGCTATGAATACGTATATGCAGGCGGTAATTAATTCAATATGATTATTAAAGCATGACGACAGATGGTAAAACCGTTGATGAGTCATACTAGACATATGGACAGATATGCGGGCGCTAATTAAATCAATATTATTATTATTCAATATGGTTATTAAAGCATGACGACAGCTGACACTGGTGAAAGGTCAATGAACTGTCTGGGAACTAATTAAAACTACTGTTCCCACGATAACATCTGGCGAATAGCTGGCATAGTTATTTGATGACTGGAATCGAACCCATATGCAAAACATTGAACGTTTATTTAATATTCCTAACGCCTAATTGAAAAATTATATTTCCATCGCCCCTGTATATAACAAAAGTTTAACACAACTTATTTTTAGAATATTTTTAACCCCATGTATACTACTATTTAAATTAAAACAAATGAGAATACTGAAATAAATGCGGCTCGAATAACCAGAGACGAGTATAATTTACCCAAAGCATAAATTACTTTTTAACCATTGTTTAAAATAAAATGCATACAGGCACTAGCTTATTGCGAATTGCGAATTTAATTAGGAATGACTGGCTAGTTGGTAAGATACCAGTACCATTGAAACTTACGCACACACACAATTTAATTAGGTTATCAGTACATCTCGACGGATGAATTATTATCAGACTGGCGAAAAACTTTACTGGTTTTTAGAATAGACAGACAATGCGGGTTATTACATATTATAGCAACAGCATCTCGACGGTTGAATTATTTCATTATTCATCATACATGTTTATGCTTTCCAGTTACTAAACGACCAAACACATAATAAACATTTATCATTAAGCGAGTTAACGAATTTACTGGACTTTTGTTAAAACGGGGGTATAATATCAGTTGTTCAGTTTTTGATAGAACTCACAAAAATTATTTGCGTTAATATACGAGGTACATAGTTTTTGACTTCTCGCTTCGCTAAAAAATGTCTCGAAACCAGGACTTCTAGAACTTGAGCTATTTCAACTTGTACAAATATTAATGAAAAAAAATCTTATAGACTAGGAATAAAAACAAAATATTTGGTTACTAATATTTATTAAGATTTACATATATAACTTTTATAATTTACTATTTTTAACTAGAAATATTTTACATTTTCATCTCAGATACAGGGTGTTAACAGTAAAATATCAATATTTACCAAAACTTAAATGGTATTACAGGAAATACAAAAACGTGTTAGACAATACGTAAAAAGTGGATTTCCACACCTGCAGCAAACCAAGGCTTTATTTCCCAATTCCACGGCATAGTGCTGAGATATCTGAGAACTTTCGATGTTTGTGTTGTAGTCCACAACCACATCAAAAAAACAACTCATACACAATGTCTTTGCTTCATTTTCAACCAAATCAATACTAAAATAATTTTGAATTAGACATACATATTGGTAAGCCCAGTTCTGCACAAACTGTAAACTATTAACTTCATGCTTCTTCTCTATTATGGATTCACTGTCTAGTTCTAGTTCTTCAGAAAGAGTATCAATCATATTTACTTTGTTGTATACTCGGAAAGACTCAGAGCAAAATTGCATATGCTTTATATACCGTTTAAAGATATAATAATCTTAGGTGGGGGATGCTCTCCATAGCAACAGATGTTGATGGGGAAACAAGTCCAGACATGTTTAAACTTGTAAAATACGGTAAGATGAACTAGGTTATGACCACCAGATGGCAACTAGTGGTGGGGGGTTAGAATATATAACTCACGACGCATATCTAAGAGTATTAGTCTTCAAAATGTCTGCGTCCTTCAGTTTCACCGAATACGTGCCTCAACAATACGCAGCAAGTGTAGATCAATACACGCCATCAAGTGAATTCAAAGATAATATTCCAAAAGATGTAGTGATTGGTGAAAACAGATTTAAGTTAAATAAATCAGCATGCATTTGCATGCTGACTTCGGACTTACATATAACTCTTGTTTCACCGCCTGTGTAAAGCTGTCAGGAAATAAAGGTGACCAAGTGATTTTCGATGAAGCCGATTGGAAGAGGTTTTTATCCCATCAAGGAACAATAATGAATTATCTGTATTACAATGGAAAAACGGATGCAATACATGAGGATAACTTTTCCATAAATTTCGAACAGTTTTCAGATGCTCTAGTAATAAAAATTTCAAAGGAAAATAATTACATATGCTTGGGGTATGAATCGATGTGTTGTTTGTTTGAAATACAGCCGCTAGTGAAGTATAGACTGGAAATGATTAAAAGCCAACAGTTTGAAAATTACTTCAAGATTCTACAAGATGGACTACAAAACCAGAGTGGTAATGTTTTTGAAAATGCCTTAAATATAATTAAAGGCAATGCAAACAGTCAAAACGCCTGCATGATTCTGGAATTAATTTATATGTACCCAGATGTCTTTGAAAAAGAGTACAATGAAAAAAGTAACATTTAACGAGAAAAATAATCAAGTTCATCATCTTATAACATGGAGCCACGCATACAATTCATCTAGAAAAATATATTGGGAATTCATGGTGGTGGACAGACTGCGCTTTCACAGAAGAATCAAGGAAGCCTCATATATACTTAACCCTATTTTAGATAAAAATCATAGATGTAAAATGTTTGATGAAAGATGTGAAATAAAAAAACATATAATAAATGAAATTTGTTTGATTTAAGTTTGGTACATACAAATGTTTACATGTTTATACTAATTCATTCTTATTTATCCAAGAGTTGTGTTTCTTGTCTAGGCCTAACCATTTTATATATAGCTTATCTCCTTTTCTTCTTAAAACCTTCTCAACTAAATAAATATTTGGATATTTAACGCTCTGGAGTTCGTGTTCATAAAAGCCTCCTTCAATTTGTTCTCCTTCTTGATTTTCCAAAATGTAAGTGGTGGGATTTGTATTGCGTACTTTCCATATCTTAAAAACTTCATTTGACCAATTGGGAGTATATCCTTTCGAGAAAGCTTCCCGATATTTACTTATTCTTACATGTTCACCTTTACTGAATTTCTTTTTACGTGGATCTACAGTCTTTAAATATCCATAGGCACTTTGTAATAAACATTTTTCATCTTTTTCAGAAACGTTTATCGGCTTTCTCTGCGTTGTGTGGTGGATTATGTTATTGTATTGTTTAACTATATCTGGTAAAAGATTTAACCACTTGTAGTTTCCTTGAAAACTAAACTGCCGCCACATTAAATTTTTTAAACTACGATTTGCTCTTTCTACTATACTAGCTTTTAAATTGGAGAAAGTGCTGTAGTGGTTAATTTTAAATTTATTAATTAATTCTCTAAATGGTTTATTGTAAAACTCTCTACCCATATCAGTCTGAAGGTTTTTCGGTTTGATTTTCATTTCTAATAAAATTGTTTGCATCGCGTCTGTTACATCTTTTCCGCTTTTTCTCTTAACTGGCCGAGCCCATACAAATTTACTAAATACATTTATAACAACAAGAATATATCGATTGCCTTTATTATTTTCAGCATACGGAATCATTTCAACCAGATCAGCTTGAATAAGGTCATTTAGCCCTTTAATAATCACATGTCTTCTTCGAAAATTTTTTCTGGCTGGTTTATGTAATTCATTAACTACTTCTAACTTTAGGTTACTCATTCTTCACTAATGGGCAGCGAAGTACAATTTCTACAAAAAGTGGTTGTACAGGATCTACTTGTGGAAGCGAAAATGAAAGATTATCTCCTTTACTAAAGCTTTTATTGTCTGGATCATAATTGTCATTGTTTAAAAACATTGTAAGGGCATTAGGTAAATGTATACTTTCAATTATACCTGAAATAGGTAACGTATACGTTACAGTACCATCATCTAACACGTAAAATGTATAAGTTCGAAATTTGTTTGGTATTTTCTGTGCCATACCTCCGATTTGTATAAGACATAGGCTAGACAGAGTGCTAGTATCTGTAGATGCAGTTAAAAACGACGACGTGGGATAAGGTTTAATAGTGTACGCAAACATATGTCTACCAAATTTATCTATAGGCATTGTGTTACCTTTACTGGCTAGATTTATACTGAACAGATGATGATATGTGACCATTATTTAATAATACGTAATTCACGCAATTCTGAGACTATTGAGAGAAGCTCCATTTTATGTCCATCATTTCCGGCCATCTGGGAAGCCACTAAAAGTCTTAATCTATCTATTAACTCATTGGGATCATCATAATATACGTAATCGATTTTTTTGTTAGACAAGTCCAGCATTCCACCTCTTGTAGGCTGCTTAAATGATTGAGTTCTAGGACGAATATTACTTTGAGATCTAGTATTTGGAGGTACTGGTTTGGAGAATGATGATGTCCTTTGAAAAGTCTTCGTCATAGATTTCAGTATACCTTTATCTACTAAACATGGTCGAATTATAGTTCTATATTTTGCTGTATTCTTGTGCTGAATTTGTTCGTTAGGATCGAAATTTTTGCGATAGGTATTGGTGCGTTTTAATATATCCATATAATGATCTAATTCTGTCTGATTAAACGCCTTAGGACTTTTCTTAAACAGTAATTCATACAGTCCAACGGTGCCAGGATATACTATATTTTTCACTTTTATATCTTTACCAACAATCTCTAATTCGGAATCACCTATTTGAAATTTTTCAGTTACATGATCATGCGTTACGCCATATATGCGATCATTTGCCGCTTCATCTCCTCGTACGGACTCATCAATATATGTTCTAGGTAAGGGATCATATGCATCAAGATATTCTTCGTAAGCCTTGGTTTTTGACAATTCTTGCATGTATATGCGACTTCTTTCAACCTCCTCATTAATTAAATCACTACTATTCTGCTCATCAACAACAGTAGAATTCTGTGCATTGATTGGATCAAATTGATAAGTATCCTCCAAAAATGTAAGTCCTGTCATAGGTAATGCAGGCATATATTTATTTAAAATATTAACTGGAGATTTTTTAGGTGTAGAGCTGTACCTTTGTTTAGGAGTTTTGGTTTGTTCACTTTCTTCAGGCTCTTTTTTAAGTACTACCTCAGATTTTATGTTTTGCAAAAATTTTTGTAATGGTTCGGTAATAGGCTTATAACCTTTTTCCAGCTGAGCTTGTGACTGTGCGATATCAGATTTTAGAGACAGATATTTTTGTCTCACTGATTTTCCAGTTTTTATTAGCACTTTAGCTAATTTTTTATCCATCTTTGCACTGTGAAATATTAACAAACACTGTCTTTCACTCAACGCATTTATGTATTATATATCTTATGGTGTAATGTAGTTGTCAAATCCTTTTCTATACCTCCCATTATCTATTGCACAGTCCTTATCTATCACTACAAATCCATATGGTTCTCGCCAGCATAAAGAACAAAGATCTTTGAATTTTTGAAATGACATATTGACACTTACGTGATCATCATAAATATGCTTGAGGTTTGTATTATCCTGATGAAACATAACTATTAAATTAGCATTGTCCCTTATTAATCTTTTCTCAATGGATGAATATGTCTGACATAGATAAAGACAATCAGTATTCTTATGGCGCCCAAAACAAAAGTAATCTCGCATAATATTTTGATTACAAGAAGCTACATCATCGAAGATAATAATCGAATTGGGTTTGATTTCTTGAGCTGATAAAACATCTTCCCCATCATTAAACTCAAAATAACCTATTTCTTTCATGGGTTTCAATAATTTTCTCAAATATTCATATTTTGGTTGGTACAAGGACTTTGAATATAGGTAAACATTCTCAAATCGAAGTCCATTGGGATGTGAAAGTAATGTAACTAATAAATTTGTTTTTCCACTGCCACTACTCCCCACAACCAATGCTCGCTTGGATAAGCCTCCAAATAGTTTACCATGCTTTTGATAATTATTTCCCAATGAAGACACGTCCTGGTTAATGATTGGTAACGTAACACTTTGCTTTTCAATCTTCATCGTAAAACTGCATATAAGGAACTGTACCACCAATCATTCATCAACATTATTTATAAGATTGCACATTGTCGAAAAAACCAGTTACATATAGAACCTTCGAGAGGTTATATAATGCTTGTACACAACACACCAACAGTTAATCGTAAACGAAGACGTGCAAAGACAGGGTCAGGCTTTGTTAATAGTCTTATTAATAACCTACCTTTCGAATTACATATACCAGGCTACAACTATTGTGGCCCAGGAACAAAACTATCTAAACGACTTGCAAGAGGTGATACTGGCGTCAACCTATTAGACGAGGCATGTAAGGAGCATGATATCGCATATTCACGTTCTAAGGATTTAACGAGCAGACATCAAGCAGATAACGTGTTGGCAGAAAAAGCCTATCAGCGATTTAAAGCAAGTGATTCTTCAGTTGGTGAAAAAATTACCGCATTAAGTGTGGCTGGAATTATGAAAGCAAAAACTAAACTTGGAATGGGCTTACGTAGAAAAAAGCGCTCTAATCAGAAATACGGTAGGGGAGTACGTAAGAATACGTTAAGTTTTAATAATGCAGTACAACGAGCGCGACGTGGCATTCAAAGCAGTAATTCTAATAATCTTATTAAAGTCGCCAAACAAGCTTTATCATCAATAGGAACAACAAAACTGTCTTTACCAAAGAAACGGATTATTCCCATACCAAAAACAGGTGGTTTTCTACCTTTCCTTTTACCTATATTTGCAGCATTAGGTGCTTTAGGAAGTATAGGAGGTGGTGCTGCAGAAATTGCAAAAGCCGTTAATGATGCAAAGGCCGCAAAAGAAAAACTCGAGGAAGATAAAAGACACAACATAGCTATGGAGCAAGCTGCAATAGGAAAAGGATTATACTTACGACCTTACAAGAAAGGCATGGGATTATACCTAGCACCTTTTAAAAAAAACTTCCAATAAAGCTACCTCGCAGAGCATTAACCAATATAGAATTAATGAAATACGTTAAAGATTTACATATTCCAAACTTTCGTGGTGTATTTATGAAAGATGCGTTGCCAATGAAGATAAGAAAAAATGAATGTGGTATAATTAATTTAGATGATTCATCCGGACCTGGCACTCACTGGACGGCGTATGTGAAGAAAAATAACTCAATAGTCTATTTCGATAGTTATGGAAACTTAAAACCACCGACAAAATTAATAAGTTATTTCTATAGCGATAGTAGCTTGAATAAGGTTAATTATAATTATGATCAAATTCAGAAATATAATTCAATTAATTGTGGACAACTATGTTTGAAATTTTTATATAATGAATGTAAATAAAGGAAATGTCTTTATTATGTGTATACTATTGAATTGTGCAACATGTCCCTAACTTTTTCACTCTCGGGAAATTCATCCATCTTAACAGCTGATTTTAATCCACCTATATATTTGGAAGATAATTCCGATTACGTTATCGGTTTAACAAACTTTGAGACTTTTAATGTCATACCAAACATCGATGAAACAAACAATAAATTCACTCAAGGTACTATTACTACGACCATTCCTGTTGGAGCCTACGAAATTAGCGATGTTAACAATTATCTGCAAAAAATAATTAGCAAGCCTGCTTATATTAATATTATTCCAAATCGTATTACTTCGACGGTTAAAATAAAGACAAATGTCGATTTTACATCTGAAAACTCTATAGGACGTCTCTTGGGATTTGAGAAAAGAATTCTTAAAACTAATGAACAAAACGAATCTGACTTTCCAGTACAAATCATTAAGGTGAATGCTCTGTGTATTGATTGTAATATTGCCACTGGTTCTTATTTTAATGGATTACCTGTTCACATAATACACCAGTTTTTCCCAACCGTTAGTTCAGGCTATAAAATAGTGGAATCGCCTCTAAATATTCTATACTTCCCTGTAAGCGTTAGGACAATCAACTCAATTACCATTAAAATACTCGATCAAGACGGCAATCTTGTCAATTTCCGTAAAGAAACCATCATGGTTAGACTGCATTTAAAAAAGTTATCCTAATGGTGGTCCGCTATAATAAATATCACATTCCAAGTGTAGTGGCCAAGCGCAGTTATAAAAGGCGATCTAAGAACAAACATTTAGCTAGTAATAGGAAGAACGTTAGTGTAGTAACACTTGAGAATAAACTTTTCTTAAAATCTCTCGGTTTTGAATTACTTATATAATGGATATTTTAAATGTTACGCAACAACCTCTCATAGATAATTCCGTTTCTAACTATGAGTACCACAACTATCAACCTTTCCTAGCAGGAAAATTTGATTACAATGATGAAATTAGAATTCCAATCCAAGAATTGGATGCTTATACTTTACCATGTAAAAGTCATCTATACTTAGAAGGAAGTCTGACAAAGGACGATGGATCACCAGCTACCAAGTTAAAATTGATAAATAATGCCTTCAGTTATCTCTTTAGAGAAATTCGATACGAGTTAAATGGCGTTGTCATTGATTCAAATCGGAATGTGGGACTAACATCTACTCTTAAGGGCTTTTTGTCTTTTAATTCAGGTGAAAGCATTAAACTTCAAAATGCTGGTTGGTTTCCTAAAGCTACCACATTACCGAATAGTAATAAATTTAATGTTTGCATTCCACTTAAAATGTTAATGGGGTTTTTCGAAGATTACAAACAAATTATATTAAATATGAAACAAGAACTGGTCATAATTCGAAGTAGTAATGATTTAGATGCAGTAACTAGTGTCGATGCTACAGAGAAACCTAAAATTAATATGGATAAGATTTATTGGAGAGTACCACATGTTTCCGTGGGAATACCACAGCAGCTGGCTTTAACTAATATTTTAGACAAAAATGGCGAATTATTACTTTCATTTCGAAGTTGGGAACTTGTAGAATATCCCTCACTTTCTCAGACTACAAGACATACTTGGCCTGTGAAAACTACCACGAAGTTAGAAACACCTCGGTATGTTGTAGTGGCCTTCCAAACCAATAAAAAGAATAAAGTCACTTCTAATATGAGTACCTTTGATAACTGTATCTTACAAATATAAGAGTATTTTTAAATTCTGAAAGATATCCTTACAATGATTTATACTTAAACTTATAATGCAACTAACATCCATAACATGCCCAAAACAAAGTCTGTGGTAGGGAAAATGAAGGACGAATACGCTGGAAGACTAATAGAGAGCTTTTATGGTTCTGGTGCGAAAGCGTACTGCGTTAAAGCCGGTGATATAACTAAAAAGGCGAAAGGCGTTTCTAAAAGTGTCGTTAAACATCAGATAGATTTTTCAGACTATGTTCAGATTGTCAAAAATGGTGGTTTAATATTCCGTAAAATGTCTATATTTAAATCTACTTTACATACCATTCACACTGAGCTAAAAAATAAATTAGCTCTATCGTCTGCTGATGACAAAAGATATGTGTTACCTGGAGATGTGAGAACTTTGGCTTGGGGGCATCATCTAATTCCTGACAATAGTGATAAAAATTTAGACATTTTGTTGAAGTGCGCTAGACGCCTGGACATAGAAGAGCCAGAAGCAGGATGGGATAGTGTTGATTTGGATGAGTCTGAATCGGAATAATTTTGATTTATTAGATTTGTAATTTATTAGGTTTGTAATTTGTTAGCTTTGTAATTAATATTAAAAAACATACTGTTTACTTATAAATAAAACACATATACATTATTAATTGTTTTTTATTTTTTTCACCATGGTTTATAATAAATAAAGATATGGCAAAATTATTTAATATAATCCGCATTTACATACTTGACATCTGGATTGTAGCTCTGGTGGACCATCCACGTGACCATTCCATTCAGGACGATTATGGTGTACAAAACAAGGTAATTGAATCGTTAGCCTGAAATTTTTTTTATATTCATTTGGTAACTTGACCCATGCACAAAGAAGTTCCATGGGACCAGCTTTGTCGATCAGATAATTTAATGGAAAATTCCGAAGTTCTTCCTCAGTAAAGTCATATAAATTTATACCATGCCTGTGTTCTGTTATTAATACGTTTGCTAGACAGTGTAAACAGCTCAGTTCTGGATCCATAGTGTCTGTATAAGTCTGACAACCAATTCAGTAACTAACAACGAGGAACACAGCACAATGTAGTAGATCAGGTAAGAAACTATCCCTACACTCCACTTTACAATCTGTTTTTATACTATCAACACTTATTGGTGGGGGGCATTTACCGAATAGTCGATTCCACTTTGTTTCTTTAGTAGAGTTATCATTCTGCCTTAGTCGTAGTTTGTACACAGTACTATTTTTAGGTATTGGTGATGTAAGGACTGAATCATTAATTGTTGTGGAAGGTATCATTCGTTTCCATTTTGAAGGCCAACTATCATTTCTTGTGCCGTTGCTATCGAAACAAATAAAGACCTCTTTAGTATTGTGAGATTGTTGTATGTAGAGAATTCCATGACAAATGGCTTGTAAAACTATAAATTGCGAGGTTATCATCGTAATATCTATAAACACACTAATGTTCTATTAAATTAACATGAATTTATATTCTATTAAATATAGGAGAGGGGGGGAGAATGAAAATACTTTTCTTATAAATTTAATTTATTAAACAAAAAATATAATTTATTTACTAGAGAACCTTTGCTTATTTTTAAACACTTTCTCATCCCAGATCTTCTGTACTTCATGAGGTATATGAATGACTTCTTTCTTCACAATCATCGTGGTAGTTACATTGCAATAATTACACGTTACATCCAAATCAGGCTGGTTCGTCTCAACTCCAGGTAACATCTTACATGAGTTTCTTTGATGATGCCGCAGATGTTCGTTGCGTATAAAACTTGTACTACAATAACTACACATATGCTTAGACGTTGATGGTACTGAATCCAAATTAAGTTGTTTTGTTTCGACTCCAGGCAACTTCTTACATGACTCTCTTTGATGACGTCGTACGTGTTGGTTGCTTGTAAAATTTCTACTACAATAATCACACATAAACATTTTGATTCGTTGCTCTAGGAGACTAGCACTTCAAATAAATGAACAGCAGTTAACTCTTCTCTTTATAGCAATAGTATAAATTTGCTTCTGCGCATTGAGATGATGAAAGTTATTTACCTTTTGCGCATGCGCTTAAACCTGTGTAATAGATGACATAGTATGGTATAGCATGGTATAGTATGGCATAGTATGGTATAGTATGGCATAGTATGGTATAGTATGGCATAGTATGGTATGGTATAGTATGGTATGGCATAGTATGGTATAATATAGCATAGTATGGTATGGTATGGCATAGTATGGTATGGTATGGCATAGTATGGTATAGTATGGCATAGTATGGTTGTAAAATAAAACACATGGATTAGCATAGTATGGTATAGTATGGCATAGTATGGTATAGTATGGTATAGTATGGCATAGTATGGTATAGTATGGTATAGTATGGCATAGTATGGTATAGTATGGTATAGTATGGCATGGTATGGTTGTAAAATAAAACATGGAATATATTTTAGTTCTTTTATTTCTATGACATTACAACATTTTTGTGTTTCAACTTAGTCTAAATCACTATCAATACATTTACAAATTGGAGGTTCTCTAAAATGTTTAGAGCATTTCCCATCATCATCGAGTTTACATTCAGAATGACAATAGTATGCCGATTTCTCTTCGTCGTCGAATTCGTAATAACAGCACTCGCATTCTTCATAACATCCTGTAATTCTGATGAAAGAATAGTTTTTATCTTTTATATCAAACTTTTTATTAGCACATTGGAATTTATAGCTCTCTATCATCTGTTGGTGTATAAGTATTTTATCTTCATCATAAAATTTCACTCTTATCCAGTACGAATAGCCCATTCTGAATGAACTGCGCAACTATGGAGATTTTAAAACGTTTCTTGAATCGGCGAATTTAGAATACGGAAAGGATCGTATTTATAAAACCTGTTAAGTTTAATTGGTCTTGTCTGGTTACAATACGTACAATAACTTATTATCAATTTAGGCCTACTCAGCCAAGAATCACTGGAGAGGTATCTTTTACTAATTAGTCTGCGGCAAACACAACACTGCTTTGTCTCAACTACATCACTTGATTCAAACATAACTAATAAATTCTGCTTAAATTCCAGATTTATATAATAACGCCCCCACTCATACCACTAGATATCTAACAGGTGGTCATTATGAGTTATCGAATAACGGTTTATGCCAGATGGTGTCTAGACAAGTTTAGACATGTTTGAGCTTGTCTGCTCGCCAGATGTTTATTATAACGGTTTATGACAGATGTTGTCGTGAGAACAGTAGTTTTAATTGATTCCCAGACAGCCAGCCGTTCGCCAAATGCTTTCATCATAATCTATTTTTAGATAAACAAGTCATTGACCTTTCACCAGTGTCAGCTGTCGTCATGCTTTAATAACCATATTGAATAATAATAATATTGATTTAATTAGCGCCCGCATATCTGTCCATATGTCTAGTATGACTCATCAACGGTTTTATCATCTGTCGTCATGCTTTAATAATCATATTGAATTAATTACCGCCTGCATATACGTATTCATAGCTTTTGATTGGTTGAACACAAAAAATGAGCTGCTCCACCAGCTCTTTCATAGGTTTTGATTGGCTGAACACTAATGTTCAACTCTCCGCTCCAGCAGCTCTTTCATTAGACAACTACTCAAATATAATTTGGGCATATGGGAAAATCGAAATTTTGTGTTGAAACGTATATAGCAGCGAAACCATTAATCCTACAGACATTTTTTGACAAAGCAAATTCATCATCATTTTATTGTCTTTCTAATAGATCCCTACTATTTTTTTGCCAAAATCAATATTTATCTAGATATTCGCAAGAGAAGAGAAAAAAACACGTTTCCTTGGAAAATGTAAATTTCCACTTGTTTCGTTCCTATCGTCCTTATTTTTTGTCTTATGTCAAAAAATAAAAAAGAATTTTTTGTAGCATTAAATTCTCTACACATTCATTAGGGGTAGTATTGGCCTAGGGACCGCCGTTTAAGACTTATGGAGGTTTAAAGAGAAAAAATTCGAGATTTTAGACGAATTTCAATAAAGTCTCCACTTTGGCCGACCGTAACTCGGTAATTTTTAGAGCAGCATAAAAATCCAAAAAAGGACTTTTAGGTAATTCAATTCTCTACAATTTCGTTGGATCGAAGTTTTTTGTCGTAGGAGTCGCCGTTTAGAAGTTACGAACGATTTAATAAAAAAAGTGCATGACACCGTCATCTTGATAGGGCCCGCCGGACCCAAACGAAAAGTCCCATTAAAATTTCGAGTGCGGCAAAACGTTCCTGACATTGTGTAGTTTTCCTTAGGGAGTTTTTATTTTGAACTATCTCTCACAGTTTCCGAGTTACAGATGAAAAACCGTTTTCAGAGGGGGCATCCGAGGGTAAATTTTGGTCGAAAACACGACATCTAAATTTACTCGTATTTTAAAAAATACGATACCGCGACGGCCGTACTATGTAGCGATGGAAAGAGAAAGACTTGTAGTTGATCCGCATCGTAAATTGCATGTCGAAATTTGAAAATTCAGCTCGGCACAAACGAATCAAAAGTGACATTTTCGCAATTTTTCGTTTGACGTTTCTCGATCGCGAATTTGTGTTAGAAGAGTGTCCATCTTCCATCTCGTTCCACCGCAAAAAAAGAGACAGACAGTCTTTGCACGTTAATAACTAATTAACCGTAGATAATTAGTCGTTCGGAATGTCGCGTTGAGATGTAGAATTTCACTCTCGTCAGATCAGTACAGTCCCGATTCCGTCAATAGTCTCTAAAAAAAGCCTTTGCGGCTGCAAATTTACAAAGAGTAGGGGGTACAGCCCTGTATTATTTTGTGGTATACGTTCTCTGACACGTCTATCGAACGTTAGGTTAGACTATAAAATTTATCTTACACAAGAAGCGTGTTATTTTGTTTTTTAATTTTTTTCACGGAAACCAAATCGAAAAAGTGCAAGTGTGACATATCGTTGAAATCGGAATTTTTACTGCTTTTCAATGGTTCAATTACAAGTTGTAAGTAATCATAAAGTAAACAACTTGTTGTGCCAAAACGGCACTAAACGTAATCCGATCTCAACCAAAACCTTTTCAGATCTTCTGGAGCACTAAAGAAACCCTCATGCAAAGTTTCATCCAAATCCGTTTAGTAGCTTCGCCGCTATCGTGCTAACATACATACACACACACACACACACACACACACACACTAACACACACACACACACATACACACATACACACACACAGACATTTTTCAAAAACAAATTTTTTGGGTTCCTGGGACCTCAAAACGTAAAGATTTGATGTTATCTCAATTTTCGATTTTGGACTAATTGTAGTAACCTCCCACAATTTTATTGTGGGGAGGTTAAAAAAATGTGTTTTCATAAAATATTTATTTTATCAGTAATTATGGGACAATGTAAAACTAAAGTTGTTTCGAATAAAAATTCACCTCTAGTAGCTGTGGTTTTTTGATAATGAATATCTGATATTTTGTGCGTTGAGAATCCGACTACAACATCCATCTTTGTATCATCTTGAGAATGGTAGGAACCTCCATCAACTTCATCGACGCCACGGCAAACACCATCAACATAAATTTTTGTGGGGTAATGAAGTTTTCTTTCAACATTATAAATTTTGATAACGATTTGACTATTTTGGAAAGAGGTTTTCATCCTTTGTTCCTCATTTAGGTTTAACTTTTTTGAATATTGCATCTTAAGAGATTTTATAAAACCATCATCTTGAAATCCATTAAAAGTGATGTTGCGTCCCAGGAAGATCCGTAATAATTATGTTTCCATAACATTTGATTGGTATATATTCATCCCCCAATATAACACTCATTTTTAAATCTTCACTTAACTTACACCACATGATACAAGTTAACAGAAGACAACTAACCTCTTTGAAAGTTATAGAATATCTACAGTTTGTATTTACCCAACCTTCCAGTTCTCATGTAGGAAAGAGTGGGAAAATGGGTTGGTGAATCCTTTATATACATCCACAAAACTCAAAATTTCAGTATTCAACAACAGTAAAATGTGTGAGAAAGAAAGTCAAACAACAATGTCTCTCGTAAATGAAACAGTGTATTATCTAAATAAATCTCAACAAAGTACGTTACTGTAGGATTAATCCTAAGTGACTTTACACCATCTCTTCTGTTTGGAGGAAATAACTGTAAATCAATTGTGTTAAGTGAAGAAGACTGGAGTTCTTCGCTAAAGTATCAAGATGTTATTACAAGCTATTTTTATTCATGCAATAGTTTGCTTGATCCTATAGACAGTACAGTACAGTAACATACTTTGATTGAGATTTATTTAGATAATACACTGTTTCATTTACGAGAGACATTGTTGTTTGACTTTCTTTCTCACACATTTTACTGTTGTTGAATACTGAAATTTTGAGTTTTGTGGATGTATATAAAGGATTCACCAACCCATTTTCCCACTCTCACCCCCCACTCTTTCCTACATGAGAACTGAAAGGTTGGGTAAATACAAACTGTAGATATTCTATAACTTTCAAAGAGCTTAGTTGTCTTCTGTTAACTTGTATCATGTGGTGTAAGTTAAGTGAAGATTTAAAAATGAGTGTTATATTGGGGGATGAATATATACCAATCAAATGTTATGGAAACATAATTATTATGGATCTTCCTAAGAATATTGTTAAATATGACTTTTATATTCAACTAAATTCTTCAAAAGAAAAGTATGTGATATTTGAATTTAATAACAATTCGATAAATTTGATGGGACGCAGTATCACTTTTAATGGATTTCAAGATGATGGTTTTATAAAATCTCTTAAGATGAAATATTTAAAAAAGTTAAACCTAAATGAGGAACAAAGGATGAAAGCCTCTTTCCAAAATAGTCAAATCGTTATGAAAATCTATAATGTAGAAAGAAAACTTCGTTACCCCACAAAAACTTATGTTGATGGTGTTTGTCGTGGCGTCGATGAAGTTAATGGAGGTTCCTACCATTCTCAAGATGATACAAAGATGGATGGTGTAGTCGGATTCTCAACGCACAAAATATCAGATATTCATTATGAAAACAACACAGCTACTAGAGGTGAATTTTTATTCGAAACAACTTTAGTTTTACATTGTCCCATAATTACTGATAAAATAAATATTTTATGAAAACATATTTTTTTTTTAAATAAAAGTTTCAACTTTCACAATCATTTTATTTCTACCATTTCAAATTCATATATGTAATTTGCAACACAAGATTATTATTTACGTAGGTGTAAGAAGAATGTTTTGTAAATAATGGAAGAATATTTTTTCAAATAAAAGATTTATTTAAATATAGTGGTTAATGCAAAACAATTTTTAATATATATGCTATTTTTTCCCATCCCATTCTTAACAATAAATATATTACCCACATAAGAAACATAAATAATACAATACAAAATATATAAATAGACCAACAATTACAATCAAGAATGTTATATTTTCCAATAAAATGAAGCCAAGTGCTTTTGAGAAAAGTTCCATCATTATGTTCATATAAAATTTTAAAATATACATTATTTTTTTAAATTTTATATTCTTCATCTATTTTATACATAAGTGCAGGATACTCTTTAATAATTCTTGTAACTAACATCGGTTTGTAGCAATCTGGCCATTTTTCAGTTTTATTTTCTGATAAATATGCAAATCCTAAACTAACTCTGGGAGGTAAATGTACATATAATATATTTCCCACTAAAGAAAACAATGTTATAATATGACTACTACTCATAGTACTGTGTTTACTGTATACAAGACAATCTGAAACTAAAAACATTTGTAATTATACCACATTAAATGTATTATTAGTAGTAGCAAAACGATACAATAAAATTTGTTAATGCTATTATTGCAAATACTGATCTTATTCTTTTGTTCCTGTTGCTTATCAATTATCTTATTTTTCCAAATGATATTGTTGAAACTACAATGTTTGTTAAGCTTTTGATGTTCTTCAATAGGACAATCACCTTTTTCCCATTGTCCCATTTCAACTGAACAAAAGGCACATTTACAGATATCCTTATTTTTGGTGTAATAAAAACCAGCATAGGCTAAAACATTAGGATTCACAGATCCTTTCCAATTTTTGAAAGACAAAAGTCGATGTTCATAACTGGTAAAGTCACCAACCACTCTATAATAACTTTCCCAACACATGTTTTCTACAACACTGTCTACAAAGTAATGCACAACATATTAAAAGTAACAATTTAGTAAAAAGTGTATACTCCTCATTCTACGTTAATTCCATAGCAGCATTTAATAACTCATCAATATTTCTCCCCCATATCTCTTCAATCAATGCTTAGTTATTTAAATTTGGATTCTCGTAAAATGAAATATCTTGATGACCCCAGTCCAAAGTTTTAGTGCTACCGGGAATTCTAAAATGCTTATCATCATCTGCAGTCAAAGCTAATTTATGAATTAGCTCCGTATATACAGTGTGTAAATGTGACTTAAAAACATGCATTGTGCAAAATACTTTTGAATTTTTCCCAACTACATCAACATAATCCGTAACATTTAATTGTTTATCAACTGCACTTTTTAACCTCCCCACAATAAAATTGTGGGAGGTTACTACAATTAGTCCAAAATCGAAAATTGAGATAACATCAAATCTTTACGTTTTGAGGTCCCAGGAACCCAAAAAAGTTGTTTTTGAAAAATGTCTGTGTGTGTGTGTGTGTGTGTGTGTGTGTGTGTATGTCTTCCATTAACTGTGGGGATTTCCACCTGCAAAAAACCAGGGCTTTGGGGATTTTCCCAATTGTGGGGACTTACACGCGTCCCCACTCTTATTTTTCCTATTTTCTGGGCAGCACCAACGTTGCTGTCAATAATTCTTATCTAGAAATGTTCACCATTAAATATTTCATATTGCTGCAGACTATTTTCAACATCACATTATTGGTATTCTCAATCTGAACCAAATTATGACCGACCTCACAATTTATGTAAATTTCACGTTGTTGGATATGCATAAGCTATGATGTCTTTAAACATAGCTGATAAAAGCGCCCTCTGCACAATTTTCCTAGTATTAAAATAATTGTGTGTATTTCTCATATCAGGTTAACTCTGAGGACTCATCCTCGTTCATTGTCGTTTATTATCGGATCGTTCTTATTATATTAAGGGAAGAGATATTTTGACTATTGCATGAGTTGAGTTCACACACTTTCCTTATTTACCTTTGGTATGGGGTCTGGCGAAATATTTAAGCGAATGCTAAGATGGTAATATATTGATGCATCAACAAATTCGGCACTTAAGTCTCTAGGATTTATATTAAGAAACTGTAAAAAATTTCTAATGTAGAAACACTCAAGACATTGTATTACTCACTTGTACGTTCAAAACTTGAGTATGGTGCGATAATTTGGGACCCGATTTATAATATTCATTCACAGTCACTGGAAAACGTTCAACGAAGGTTTATGAAGTACTTAGTTTTCAAGACAGACAATTATTATCCAGAACGGGGATACCCAAATACACTGTTATTGATAAATCTAAACATGAAGTCCTTGGAGAATAGAAGGAGGGTGATCATTTTAGTATTCTTGTATAAACTAATCCATAATTTAATTGACTGCTCTGAGCTATTGTCAAAAATTAATTTTAGAGTCCCTAGATTGGAAGCACGTCAAAACGTTCTATTCTACTGTCCCACAAATCGTACAAATATCCTCAAAAAGTCTCCTATCTATTCTATGATGGAGTTATATAATACTGTTGGTGATCAAGTTGATATTTTCAATTCCAGTTTAAATCAATACGTCAGTATGATTTCAACTGTGTACTGAGGAATGACATAAATGCAGCTATAGATTAACTTTTACTCTGTAAAAATATATAATATATAATAAATAACACTTGATATGCATCAAATACATAGGTAAGGTATAATACACTGTTTTATATATAGAGTATGATATGTGTATAGATAGTCTTAATTTAGTTATTTTAATATGTGTTAATTATCATGTGTAATTAATTTATCCAATGTATAATTATTGTAACTGTATTTTCCCATCTCATAATTGGCCTCGGCTGTTGGATGGTGTATTCAATTAAATAAATAAATAAATAAATAAATAAATAAATATAACTTTAGATATTATAATGATTAATTTGATTTCTACCAAATGTTATTTAAAATACTTTAACTTTATATCAGCACAATAGCTACTTTACATTTACTGTGAGGTCATTTATATCAGGTGCACTCTTTCACAAAATCACATACAATATCAATATACATGTTGATACTTAAGATATATTCAAAAACATATTAAAGTATTCTAGTGATGTAAGATTACACCATCATATAAAGGAATACTTTTTTTAACCCCCGACCCAAAAAGAGAGTCGGTGTGTTATAAGTTTGGCGCGTATGTTTGTCTGTCTGTCTGTCTGTGGCTTCACATCTCTTCAATGGGTGATCCGATTTTGATGCACTTTTTTTGATTTGAAAGAGTATTTTGTCGAGAAGTTTTTGCCATATTAGATTTTGATGTTTGGTCGCCATCTTGATTACAAGCTTTTATTTAACTTGCCTTGTTCTTGTGGGTCAAATATTGCAACTGAATTTTAAAATAGTTATCCCCAACCGATTGAGCTGAAATTTTGCACACATATTTAGTTTGGATGACAATGCATGATTAGCTAAGTAACGTCATTCCAAATCCAATATGGCGGACTCCCAAAGATGGAGGACCAATTATTTTTTATGCACCCCCATGATATGGGTATCAAATGAAAGGGTTTGCTGAGAAGAATACGAAAATAAAATGATGTCACACTAAATCCAATATGGCGAACGCAACTGAATTTTAAAACAGTTATCCCCAGCCGATTGAGCTGAAATTTTGCATACACGGTTAGTTTGAATGACAATGCACGGTTAGCTAAATGACGTTATTCCAAATCCAATATGGCGACCAGTTATTTTTAATGCACCCCCATGATATGAAAAGGTTTGCTGAGAAGAATACGAAAATAAAATGACTTCACACTAAATTCAATATGGCGGACGCCCCAAGATCGCGGACAAAATTTTTTAGTTTTAACACTCTAATTTGATCGTATAGTGTATACGCTCATACGTTGCATTCTAAGAAATAGTGAAGGATTCGGTTTAAACTATAAGTTTTATATCGAATAGGAACGACGCAATGAATATACACTTCTCCAAGAAATTAACGGACCACCACAAAATAACCAAAAGTTTGAAGTTGGTTAATTTTTAACCCCAGACCCAAAAAGAAGGGTGTTATAAGTTTGACGCGTATGTTTGTAAGTTTTTCTGTCTGTCTATCTGTCTGTCTGTCTGTGGCTTCATATCTCTTCAACGGGTGATCCGATTTTAATGCACTTTTTTTATTTGAGTATTTTGTCGAGGTTTTAGGCCATATTAGATTTTGATGTTTGGTCGCCATCTTGAATTCACCATGTTGAACTTCTCTAGAAATTGTCCGACTGAAGTAAAATTGAAAATGTGCAAACAATTATGGTAGCCGAATATGATTTCGGCCTCATTTTGATTCGGTCATATGAAACTGGTACGATTAGATACATTGATCGGGAGTTTTTAAAAATTTCCAATTTTTTAACCCCCGACCCAAAAAGAGAAGTGTTATAAGTTTGACTCGTATATTTGTGTGTCTGTCTGTCCGTCCGTCCGTCCATCCGTCCGTCGGTCGGTCCGTTCGTCCATCCGTCTATCTGTCTGTCTGTCTGTCTGTCTGTCTGTGGCTTTATATCTCTTCAACGGAAGATCCGATTTTGATACAGTTTTTATTAAAATTAAAACATAAATATGTTTATAATAGAACCGGTCTTGTAGACCGTGTGCGACTAGTAGAATACAAAATTGGACCGCATCGGCTTAAATGTTAAAAAGTTCTGTATGGGACTCGCGATATAATAATACGCTGTTGTATGTGTATGTTTAGTTTATTCTTGGGTTTATCGGTTTTAATTCTTCAGGGCTACAAAAATACCTTATTTGCAACTAAATGTCATTCATAACAGGGTTTATAGATAATACACTATTTACAATACACACATTTTTTAGGAGTTATGCAATAACTACTTTAACTGTTGAGTTATTTATACACATTTCTATGATCTCATTAATTGTAAGGACAGTCCTCATAACAGTTGTGAGTGTGTAATAGGTTATTATTAAGAAGTACATAAGGAAATGAATTTTAAAGATATGTTTACACTTATTATATATTCAATAAAATGTGGGGTCGTTGTAGACACAACAACTACTTCACATTAACTGTGGGGTAATTTATATAAATTACAATGGCTTCATTAAGTTTGGGGACATTGCATACACACTAGCTACTTTACATTTACTGTGAGGTCATTTATACACATTTCAATGGTTGAGTTCACTATGAGGACAGTCCCCAGAACGTTTGCATGGAGTGTATTCGATTATGAGCGAGTGCATCGGTAAACCGATTAGAGCCCCGTGATCACCAAAAAATGGTTAATCACGCAGCGGTCGTAGTTCCCAAGTCCCCACAACTGAGTATTTTGCACACGTCCTCACACCTTACGGAAGACATGTATGTGTGTGTGTGTGTGTGTGTGTGTGTGTATGTGTGTGTGTGTGTGTATGTTAGTACGATAGCGGCGAAGCTACTAAACGAATTTGGATGAAACTTGGCATGAGGGTTTCTTTAGTGCTCCAGAAGATCTGAAAAGGTTTTGGTTGAGATCGGATTACGTTTAGTGCCGTTTTGGCACAACAAGTTGTTTACTTTATGATTACTCACAACTTGTAATTGAACCATTGAAAATCAGTAAAAATTCCGATTTCAACGATATCACACTTGCACTTTTTCGATTTGGTTTCCGTGAAAAAAATAAAAAAACAAAATAACACGCTTCTTGTGTAAGATAAATTTTATAGACTAACCTAACGTTCGATAGACGTGTCAGAGAACGTATACCACAAAATAATACAGGGCTGTACCCCTTACTCTTTGTAAATTTGCAGCCGCAAAGGCTTTTTTTAGAGACTATTGACGGAATCGGGAATGTACTGATCTGACGAGAGTGAAATTCTACGTCTCAACGCGACATTCCAAACGACTAATTATCTACGGTTAATTAGTTATTAACGTGCAAAGACTGTCTATCTCTTTTTTTGCGGTGGAACGAGATGGAAGATGGACACTCTTCTAACACAAATTCGCGATCGAGAAACGTCAAACGAAAAATTGCGAAAATGTCACTTTTGATTCGTTCGTGCCGAGCTGAATTTTCAAATTTCGACATGCAATTTACGATGCGGATCAACTACAAGTCTTTCTCTTTCCATCGCTACATAGTACGGCCGTCGCGGTATCGTATTTTTTAAAATACGAGTAAATTTAGCTGTGTTTTCGACCAAAATTTACCCTCGGATGCCGCAACTCTGAAAACGGTTTTTCATCTGTAACTCGAAAACTGTGAGAGATAGCTCAAAATAAAAACTCCCCAAGGAAAACTACATAATGTCAGGAACGTTTTGCCGCACTCGAAATTTTAATGGGACTTTTCGTTTGGATCCGGCGGGCCTTTCAAGATGACGGTGTCATGCACTTTTTTCATTAAATCGTTCGTAACTTCTAAACGGCGACTCCTACGGCAAAAAACTTTGACCTAACGAAATTGTAGAGAATTGAATTACCTAAAAGTCCTTTTTTGGATTTTTATGCTGCTCTAAAAATTACCGAGATACGGTCGGCCAAAGTGGAGACTTTATTGAAATTCGTCTAAAATCTCGAATTTTTTCTCTTTAAACCTCCATAACTCTTAAACGGCGGTCCCTAGGCCAAAATACTGCCCCTAATGAATGTGTAGAAAATTTAATGCTACAAAAAATTATTTTTTATTTTTTGACATAAGACAAAAAATAAGGACGATAGGAACGAAACAAGTGAAACGTGTTCTTTTCTCTTCTCTTGCGAATATCTAGATAAATATTGATTTTGACAAAAAAATAGTAGGGATCTATTAGAAAGACGATAAATGATGATGAATTTGCTTTGTCAAAAAATGTCTGTAGGATTAATGGTTTCGCTGCTATATACGTTTCAACACAAAATTTCGATTTTCCCATATGCCCAAATTATATTTGATATTGATTTTTAAAATCTCCAAGTGAAATTTATAGTTTTTTGTCCTCAAAGCAGTGCAATGTACAGGGTGATATTCTAATAATGACAGAAATGTTCACTGATTTCGGCTGATAACTCGGGAACGGTTGAAGATATCGAACTGAAATTTGAAACGTAGGTATAAATATTGTGGACGGACGGATTACGAGTAAATTAATAATACACCTACGTCACATGGCGTCACAAAAATGAAAAATTATTACTAGTCCAATCAATGAATGCCCAAAAGGGGATTGTAGAGAACGTTTTGTAGGGGAGAATTTTTCTCTTCGGGGATATGTTGGGGGTAGTCAGGAGGTAAACATACTAAAAGTCCCCACCCCTAGCCCCGCCGCTTCAGGGGGGAGGGGGGTGGAAAGGTTCCTTTTTTCGATTCTTCGCTTATAACTCGGAAACGATGCGACGTATGGGAAAAGGTAATCTATGAAAAATTAAACGCAATTAAATTTCCCACAAGAACGTTTATATTCATTTTCTTCCTATGGGTTATATTTTACGAGATATTCGCCAGCGAAAATCGATAATTAATAAAAAAAAATCAATTGTGTACCTTGAATATTTCTATCAAAGCGGTTTACCGTGGTCTGCTAATAAATCGCAGTTACAAAACAATCTTTATTTTACAACACTCGACGTATTTACTAACGTAATATTTTGTCGAAGTCTAGACATTTCCTTAAATATACAGTGTGACTCACTTAAAATGAAGATACCCATATAACTTTTTCATTTTGTTTCTGATTTGAATCAAATTTTACTCAAGTATAGAACAAATTAGGATCTACTTATGATCAGAAAATCATTCACCTGCTATAAAGGCAAAGCCACCTGCGGTACCAAAATATGCTGAAAAAAATAAAACATTTTGAATGTTAGAAATTCTAAAAAATGCATCCAATCGGCGCCACAAACGTACATACACCAAAATTTGATTTGATTGTTGATGGGGGATATCTCATACATAAGTTCATCTGGCAAAGGGGGTCCTTAGTTTCCGCAATTTGTGGTGGCTACGTAAAATTCATCGTTCATAAGATTAAAAATCAATATGATTTTTAATCTTTTTCCTCATATTTTGGTACCGTAGGTAGCTTTGCCTTTATAGCAGGTGAATGATTTTCTGGTCATAAGTAGATCCTAATTTGTTCTATACTTGAGTAAAATTTGATTCAAATCGGAAACAAAATGAAAAAGTTATAAGGGTATCTTCATTTTAAGTGAGTCACACTGTATATTTAAGGAAATGTCTAGACTTCGACAAAATATTACGTTAGTAAATACGTCGAGTGTCGTAAAATAAAGATTGTTTTGTGACTGTGATTTATTAGCAGACGGTAAACCGCTTTGATAGAAATATTCAAGGTACACAATTGATTTTTTTTTATTAATTATCGATTTTCGCTGAAGAATATCTAGTAAAATATAACAAATAGAAAGAAAATTAATATAAACATTCTTGTGGGAAATTTAGTTACGTTTAATTTTGCATAGATTACCTTTTCCCATACGACGCATCGTTTCCGAGTTATAAGCGAAGAATCGAAAAAAGGAACCTTTCCACCCCCCTCACCTCTGAAGCGGCGGGGCTAGGGGCGGGGACTTTTAGTATGTTTACCTCCTGACTACCCCCAACACATTCCTAAAGAAAAAAATTCTCCCCTCCAAAATGTTCTCTACAACTCTTTCATTGACTGGACTATACAACAGACGAACTGGTACAGATATCGACTTAACGGTTGGAGTTATTGAATTGAAATTTGAAAAATAGGTGGAGGAAATATTGTAATGGACGGAATAAAAGTGAATACACCTACATCTACATGACGTCACAAATAAGACAAATTCTTACAACAGGTGAACTGGTACAGATATTGACTTAACGATTGGAAACATCCAATTAAAATTTGAAATGTGGGTGGAAATATTGTGGACGGACGGAATACAAGTGAATTAATAATACACCTACGTCCACATGACGTCTCACATAAGAAAAATTCTTAGAAACCGGTGCAGATATCGACTTAACTATTGGAAACATCCAGTTAAAGTTTGAAACGTAGGTGGAAATATTGTAGATGGATGGAATACGAGAGAATTAAAAATACACCTGCGTTCTGATGACGTCATAAAAACATAAAATTCTTATAACAGGCAAACTGATGATGATATCGAAAAAATATTTCTACAAGACAAGTCAAGAATTTTTTTTTTAATTTCCAAGAAATATCAAATTTTCGGAGAAATGTCACTTTTCAGAAAAATGTCAAATTTTCAGGAAAACCAAATTTTCAGAGAAATGTCACTTCAGAAAATGTAAAATTTTCGGAAAAATGTCAAAAATTCAGGAAAATGTCAAATTTTCGGAAAAATGTCACTTTTCAGAAAAATGTCAAATTTTTGAAAAAATGTTAAATTTTCAGGGAAATGTCACTTTTCAGAAAAATGTCAAATTTTCGAAAAAACGTCACATTTTCGAAGAAATGTCACCTTTCAGAAAAATGTCAATTGTTTGAAAATTGTCAAATTTTCGGAGTGATGAAACTTCAGAAAAATGTCAAATTTTCGAAAAAACGTCAAATTTTCGGAGAAATGTCACTTTTCAGAAAAATGTCAAAAATTCAGGAAAATGTCAAATTTTCGGAAAAATGTCACTTTTCAGAAAAATGTCAAATTTTCGAAAAAACAAATTTTCAAAGAAATGTCACCTTTCAGAAAAATGTCAAATGTTTGAAAATTGTCAAATTTTCGGAGTAGTCACTTCAGAAAAATGTCAAATTTTCGGAGATGTCACTTTTCAGAAAAATGTCAAAAATTCAGGAAAATGTCAAATTTTCGGAAAAATGTCACTTTTCAGAAAAATGTCAAATTTTCAGAAAAATGTCAAATTTTATTAAATTGACTCAAAGGAAAATTCCCAAAAAATACTACGGGTCCATCTGTGGTATAAGTTCTCTGCTAGTGTGTTAAAGCGTGCAGACTCTATGCTGAGTATTTTTGACGTGTCAAGTGCATCGAGAGATTAAGTTTTTTCGACGTTTATAAAGCCCACGGATGGTGTGAGAGGCCATCCGGAACCGCTTGCAAGCCCTACAAGTGTAAGCAACCTCACCGGAACGCTTTCGGTGAGTTTTTTCCAATAAAACTTTAAGTGACAGTGACATTATATTTTAAAAACTATTTCCGCTACTTCCGGCATTCTGCTGGAAATTCTTCCGGAAACATAACCTAAAAATAGTATTACATAACCTAAAAACAATTTAAGACATTGGTACCAACCTAAACATTTTTCAAAAACCAGCTATCACTTCTCCGACCGATTTAGTGAAAAATCGGTCGAGGACAAAAGATAAAACAAAATATACCAACTCAAACTTAAACGATCCACCATGAACACTACCCTGGCTACATCTGGCAGGGAAGCTGTCCACCAAGAGTTATATGGTTTTTTCCAAGGATGGCCATCCCTGCCATCCACCTCATTACCAACGAACAGGTTTTTTCGTTTAGTTGTTTCCCGTATTAATAATCAAAATTATTAAGTGCTCTTGCCTACGAACGTTTTTATAGTATTGTGTTTATTTTTATATTAATTTTAGGTCCATGTGGACACATTATAATTTTAACCTAGTTTTTAAACCTGCCTATAGAAGACAGGAGCTACTTTTATATTTTTCTCCAAGCCAAACCGGACCTACCCCGTCCAGCCTCACACTCGCCACGGCGGTGTTCACCGTGGTTGTCTGGCTGGCCCCGGGCTAGGATCCGATGAAGCATATATTTGTATTAAAACATTGAATAAAACATTAATGTTGTGCAGACTATAAATTTAACACTCAAGTTCTTAGGTCCAAATCCCACCGAACGCAAGACTTTTTTTCTGATTTAATATGAAAAAATATTTCAACTTAATAAATATAATTAAATGGGATCGTTCATATTGTTTAGTGCTTTTTCGGCTTCAAAGATTCACTGGGTGGGGAGGTTCCAGCCGCTTCCAGTAGCTGCCGATTTTTTAACACCTTTCGCTTTTTTGAGCACTTCATCTTTTAATTTAATACAGTATGCTTTAGCCCCAGTACCATAAAAACTTTCAATAGGTTCACCAGCATATTCATCTTTAAATTTGCCTACAATCGATGTATTTTGAGGTATGCAAAAATCAGCTCTTTTTCAACGTTTTCCATTGTTTTTCCATAAATACTATTATTTTTTAATTTATATAAATTCCTTTCAAATTTATTTTTTGAGGCATTTCTCATATAGGTATTTAAGTCAATGTACTTTTTTAACCAAGGAGCTTGAGTAAATTTTATTGCTCTATGTATTTTAGTAAGTTTTATTCTAAATTTTAAACATTGTTTTAGGGTGATGTAATGTATAACATACTTTTCTTCGTTTCTTAAATTTGGAATTAACTTTTCATATTTAGAATTGGGAGGTGTAGTATTTTCCGGACAGAAGGGTAAATCATTGTGCGCGTCATGTATATAAGTAGGATATTCTAGGTCAATCTCAAAAACGTATCCTATTTCTGCAGTATCTGAAATTTCCAATATTTTGATAGTCTCTATATCTTCCTGAGTTAGCCAGGCAAAATCTTTTTGAGGTAAATACGGACGCATCGAATAACCATACAAGTTAGTAGCATCAAGATACATTATGTATTTTTCGGGTTCTAAATTATTGTAATTTTTAACAAAAGGATTATTTGAGATAGATTTTCGACTTATACAAGTACTAACACCACCTCGAACACCTTTTTTTTTAAAGAAATGCACCATATCTGGATCAGTTAAAAGTTCTAATTCAACATCTGTGTAGAGTAACATAGCATCCCAACTTAATCCCGGAGCTGTGAAATAATGTGCTGGGTCAAGGTTGTATGTTTGAAGACATGTGTTGCGATAATTTTCAAAAATATCAGCTAGCAATAAAACGTCAGACTTTAAATAAATATCAGAGTATTCACCTAAAGTTTTACATTCAAATATATTCCATACATTAGCTGCATGTTGATATTCTTGGTCTGAAATACTTTCTTCCCGCAAGTCATTATAAAATTTGTCTATGGTTGGTAACTGAAGTTCGTCTAATTTTGAGATATTATCAATAAATGAATAAGGAAAAATACCTTTCTTTCGAATATTACTAAATTGTAAATCATCAGGATAAGCCTTACGAATTTCACAACATTGCTTATCTTCCAAAGAACTTGCTAAACTATCCAAAGAGGAGGATAGAAATTGATAAGAATCTATAAACCTTAAGCGTAAAATTTTTATTTTTGTTTTTCCATTCATGTCAGTATAAGAATCAACAGGTATATATGTTATATAATATTTGGTACACTGTATAAAAACTTGTACGTGACTTTTATTCCTTTTAAACTATCTCAGCATATCATATTTCAGCTACGTGTTGATAACGAATTCCCTCATATTATTTATCGCTGATATGTAATATCATATTTCCTTTGGCTTAGCTTGGGAAACAATACTAATGCTGACTAAGTACAGCCAACCGAGGATATAAATTAGTTAGATAATCTTTTGTATTCAGTTCATATACTCATGTCGCAATAAACACTTCAATATAATATTATAATTTTATTTCAAGAGTCAACGTTGACTCTTCTTAATTTTAATAGAATAGAATAGAATAGAATAGAATACATTTTATTCACCATAAATTTGTTACATAAAGGAACAGTATTGGTTTTGTCAAAAATGTAGTACAATGTAAAAATGCAAAATATATATATAATAAGATAAAGACATAGTAAGTAAACAGTATGAATATGTCATAAAAAAGTAAAACAAACAAGGCTACAAAAAACATATAATAAGAAACAAGACATATTAAGAACAAACTAATGAAAATATAGGTGTATTTATATACATTGCAATATAAAAACATTTTAAATAAGTATGTAAAAAACACGGGAACGATTAACTCACAGTTGTAGATATGAGTCAGATATGATACAGTTGTAGTATGAGTCAAGTAGAACTTTTTGTACAGAATTCATCTGTAGTGTAAAACGAATTATTTAATAAGTAATTTTTTAGTTCATTTCGAAATAATTTGAAAGTTGGTGCAGTTTTGAATTTATCGGGAAGTGCATTGTAAAGATGAACACCTGCATAATAAGGAGATTTTTTATATTTGCTGAGCCTATATTTCTCTAAGTGAATTTTATTTGCGCCACGAGTTTCATATTTATGTACATCTGCGTTGAGACAAAAATTTTCATGATTGTTGTACATATAACATAAAATTTTAAATATATATATACAAGGTGTGGTCATAATTTTTTTCAATCTGAAAGTGTCACGACAGGACTGTCTGTAAGAAAGGTTGAAAATTATTCTGATTATGCGTTTTTGCATGACAAAAATTCTATTAACTTCTGGTGACTGACCCCATATAATAATATTGTAGCTGAGTCTAGAATAAACTAAGGAATAATGGCTGTGACAAAGCCATGTTCATTTATTTCCTTTTTAAGATTTATTAATGCGTACGTACTCTTAGCTAATTTCGAACATAACTTGTCTATATGACCAGAGAACCCAAGAGTTGAGTCTAGTATAGTTCCTAGAAATTTTGTCTCATTACTGGTTTCTACACAGTTTAGAATAGGAGCTGATTTGGGTAATGAACTATAAAAGTGGACAAAAACTGTCTTGCTAGTGTTGACTATAAGTGAATTTTTGTGACACCAGTTTTCAAACTGTCTAATTGTTGTATGTGCCTTAGTTTCTAATTCCTGCACAGTTTTAGCATTTATGACTACCGAAGTATCATCCGCGTACATAAAGATATCTCCTTCCGTCAAAAATGACGGGAGGTCATTTATAAATATTAAAAAAAGTAAGGGACCAATAATCGACCCTTGGCCTACACCAATATCCATGTCATATATGTCAGATATTTCCGAGTCTATGGAAACGAGAATTTTTCTATTTTCTAGATAAGACATTATCCAGTTCAGTATATGGCCCCTAATACCCAGATTGCCCAACTTTAAATAAATCTTTTAAAAAACAAGTTAATGTAAATCCTGATCTAACAATTGGCGCAGTCGGTAGGATACCGTGAACATCGCTAGAACAAGAAGCCTAACCGGTAGTGACCCACAAGAAAAAGGACAACATCTCCACGAGGTGCCTAACTAGTGCAAGTTATCTATCGGAACAAGGAGACCTTCCTCACCGGTGGTGGCGGATCCTAATCCCTTATTGGAAGAACCTACACCTAATGAAGAATTTAACACTGTAAGTACTTTAACGAATCATCTCGCAATTTTCCACTCATTGTTTCATTATTATATGTAGTGTATTATACCGCTAATACACAGAAAAACTATTTCTATTATCCAATTCCCATTTTTATTATTATTACAAATGAGCTAGAGCTTTGACGTTAAACACGAACGCTTAATCTACAGCATTATACTGCTAATGCTCAACTAGAATTGTAAAATTTAATTTTAATTTAAAAATACTGTGCATTATACTGTTAATGCAACATTTGTATCACTAAAAACCCAATCGATCTACCAAAGGTACAACATTTTTTTTATTCTAATCAGTTCGTTTTACCTCCTTAATTTACTAAATATCGAGCAACATGCCCGACGAGGTAACACAAGGTACAGCACAAGGTGCAGCATCAGGTCCAGCACCAGCACCAGCACCGGTTCTTGAACCGTATAAATTGAGTGAAATTTTCTCAATTGTGCCCGAATACGATGGCAACCCTTTATTTTTACAAACTTTCTTATATGCTTGTAGCCAAGCCTATTGCATGGCCGTGGCAGACCAAAAAACATTGCTCTCGCTACATATAAAAAATAAATTAAAAGGCAAAGCTGCCGAAGTAATAAATTCAAGAAACCCAACTTCATGGGGTGAAACTAAAAACTTATTGGAGTCTCATTTCGGAGACGCGCGCGATCTAACCTCGCTTATACAAGATCTGCAACGACTCCATCAACTAAGCAACGAATCACCGTTAACCTTTATCTCTAGGCTACAAACTCATAACGCGAAAATGCTTTCCGCGGTAAATAAGCAAATAGCTATGACAAACGAACAGAAAGACGCGCAAACACGCTTAATTGATACCATAACTCTCAACACCTTATTAACCGGTCTTGAACCTAAACTAGGCCAGATAGTCCGAGCTGGAAACCCGGCTACTGTACTTGATGCAACTCTCCGAGTAAAAAGAGAACTACAATTATCATATTTTGAATCTCAGAAATTCAACAAATTTAATCCAAATAAAAATCCCATTCAAACTCAAACAAAACGCCCTCCAATTCCACAAAAATTCTGTTCTTTCTGCAAAAGAAACGGACATACAATTAATGAATGCCGCACAAGGCAAAATCAACAATTTTCATCCCCTAGTTTCATTCCAAACGCTTATTCTAATCAGGCCCAAACTTCAAGACCAAATTTTCAGAATTTTTCCAGCCAAAATAATCAAAGGCAATTCTCTCCGCAAAACTTTTAATCGGCAAATAATCCACAACAAAATAGACCTTCGGTAATAAGACCGAACCCCAACTTCCAACAAAGATTCCCGAATCAACAACAAAATCCAAATATCAATCGTCAAAATCCACAAAGAACGCATCACGTTAATTTTGACAATTACTATGATCCTCTAAACTACGAACATACTAATCATTACAACGAACCTGATAATTTCGACAACCAGCAATTCAATGATTTCCAAAATTACCAAACTGATTTTAACGATCAATATTTGCCACAAGAGAATTATACTGGTAATTCTCAAAATTCACAAACAAACCACATCGACAGCTGGCAAAATGAATACGAGAGTTATACTGCTAATTCTCAAACGCCTCAAGAAGATTATAATACCAATTCTCAGGATTTTTGTTTAGGTCCGGAGTATCCTGCGGATACTCCAACACAGGAAACAGACCAATTCGACCAAATATCGAATCAAATTCAAGCCATGAATCTAAACGACAATTTCAATCCGTTCCTGAACTTCCCGGAACAAGGGTTCACTCGCTGTTGACCGTAAATTCAAAAAATTTATACTACATTAAAGACATCACAAATAAATTCAAAATTCTAATCGATACGGGCGCAGGTATCTCTATATTTAAACCGAAAACAGCTGAAAATTACAAACGAAGGTTTTCGGAAAATGTAATTATACAAGGTATAACCGATCAGAAAATTACTATTAATGAATCTGTTCTAATACCCTTTACAGACAATTACCCACATAAAGTCTACATTTATGACCTAGATATCAATTTTGATGGGCTGATAGGAGCCGATTTCCTAGAGCACTATCATTGTATTGTCGACATAAAAAATAAACGATTAATAACCAATTTTAAAACGGTTCCACTTTTCAAAGTAACCGACGATTCGTCAAAACCCGAATGTGACAAAATTCAATCAAATCACAACCCTAATCAAAATAAAATCCAAATTGACGGCCGTACTGAAAAAATTTATAAATTAAAATGTAATCTTAGAAATACTGACGCTATTTTGCAAGCGCAGGAAAATGAAAAGGTCCGTTTACCTAATGCTCTTGTTAGAGTAAACGAAAACGGCGAATTTTTAACAACAATAATCAATGCTAATGTCATCCCGAAGACTGTCGATTTTTCTAATTTAAACTTAGAACCTTTACAAAAATTTAAGTCAATTTTTAACTTAAATACGCAAAACTCAGACCAACACCTACTCAAGATGGATAGATCCTTTGAAATTAGGAACGAATTGCGCTTGGACCATCTAAACGAAGAAGAGGCCGAAATAATAACGCAGCTTTGTTTAGATTTCCAAGATATATTCTATTTAGAAGGAGATAATTTGACCTTTACCAATGAAATCAAACACCCTATTGACACCGACAATTCCCGACCGATATTTACGAAATCGTATCGCTATCCCCAGGTCCATAAAGAAGAAGTTAAGTCCCAAGTATCGAAAATGTTAAGTCAAGGCATCATTCAACCCTCAATTTCACCTTGGTCCTCCCCTGTTTGGGTAGTCCCAAAAAAACTGGACGCTTCTGGCAAACAGAAATGTCGCGTTGTAGTTGACTATCATAAACTCAACGAGGTCACAATCGGTGACAAATATCCTCTGCCCAACATTTCCGATCTCTTAGACCAACTTGGCAAATGCCAATATTTCACAACTCTAGATTTGGCTTCTGGTTTTCACCAAATTGAAATTAACCCCGCAGATATTCAAAAGACTGCTTTCACGGTTGAAAACGGTCATTACGAATTCGTGCGAATGCCATTTGGACTAAAAAATGCTCCATCGACGTTTCAGAGAGTGATGGACAATATTTTATTAGGCATCCAAAATGAACGGTGTCTCGTCTATATGGACGATATCATTATTTACTCTCTCACCATTCATGAACACATTTCTCGGCTAACAGAAGTGTTTAAACTCCTTCGAAAAGCCAACCTCAAAATTCAGCCGGACAAATGCGAATTCCTACGCAAAGAAGTCGCTTATCTAGGACACCTCATCACAAAAGACGGCGTGAAACCAAATCCCACCAAAGTCGATGCCATTTTAAACTTTCCACAACCTAAGAACCAAAAAGAAATCAAATCATTTTTAGGACTAGCAGATTACTATAGAAGATTCATACCAAACTTTTCCAAAATTTCTAAACCCTTGACAAAACTTCTGCAAAAAGATGTTCCTTTCGACTTTAATAACGACTGTCAAAATTCTTTCGCCGACCTAAAACAAACACTAACTACATCACCAATATTAATTTACCCAAATTTTGACGAACCTTTCATACTAACTACTGATGCGAGCGCATTTGCCGTCGGTTCTGTGCTCTCACAAGGACCAATTGGTAAAGATTTACCTATTGCTTACGCTTCCCGAGTTTTATGCAACGCCGAAACTAAATACTCCACGATAGAACGTGAACTTTTGGCTATAGCGTGGTCAGTAAAGCATTTTAGGCCATACGTATTCGGTAGAAAGTTTAAATTGATAACCGACCACAGACCACTTACATGGCTATTTTCTATAAAAGACCCAGGTAGTAGATTAGCCCGCTGGCGCCTTAAACTCGAAGAATACGACTACGAAGTCATATATAAACCCGGAAAAATAAACAAGAATGCAGACGCCCTATCCCGAATCAAAATTAACCACTTTAACGATTGTTCCAAATTTCATACCAAAATTCTAGCTGCGAACGGAGACGAATCGAATGACGAATCAGATGACGAAACTCGAGACGATAACACTAAATTTACCGATGACCAAATTGCCCAAGAATTCGAAACCTTTGTCAACTTGTACGAGACGACGTCCTTAATAGATTATTCAAAAATCAAAGCCTCTAACAAACAACTATTGTATCGAGAACACAAAAATATTATAACCTTTTTTCAACAAAATAATTTACAAGACCTTCATCACAAAATTATCGATGACATATTTGAAGAAAACCCAGAATTCCATAATGATAAGATCAATATTGTATCGAGCAAGACGGTCAGACATAGGAGATACTTTATCGTCCCGTTACCGTTTGATATCGAATCCATAATTGAACACTTATTTTTAGTATTATTTAAAAACCAAGACGTCTTGGACCTTTCTAAGACTTACTTTGTCGAAAATAATTTAGACCTCCCTATACTTGAAATTCTGTCATTCATTTTTGCGGAAAAGGACCTAAAATTAATAATTTGTCAAGATATTGTCAAAACCCCTGATGAAGACCAAATTCCTATAATATTAGATCAACATCACAGCGGTAAAAATAACCTACACCGCGGAATAAACGAAACTATTCGACGAATTAGAGAAAAATACACTTGGCAAGGTCTAACTAAAGACGTAGAAAACTTTGTAAAAAATTGCGAAACTTGTCAAAAAAGTAAAGTCTGTCGAAATAATTTAAGCAGTCCGTTAGTAATAACCGAAACACCAAAGACACCATTTGAGAGAATTAACATTGACCTATTCGAGTTCCCCACACGCAATTATGCTTTAACGATACGCGAAGAATTAACCAAATTTACACAAGCTTACGCAGTCCCTGATAAATCCGCTAAATCTGTAGTAAATACCTTATTACTATATTTCCAACACTATGGTACTCCTCTGAGAATACATTGCGACTACGGAGGAGAATTCGACAACCGATTATTACGAGATTTATGTATTTTATACAATATAAAATTAACCTTTTCAAGCGTAGGACACCCGCAATCGAACGGCTCAATTGAACGATTCCACGCAACGTTAGCAGAAATGATAAGAGTTAACCAAACAGAAAATCCGAACGAACATCCATTCACTATTTTACCTTACGCTGTAATTTGCTATAATAACTCTGTTAACAAAACACATGGATTTACGCCATATAAACTGGTCATACATCAGTTCGACCGCCAGAAACTTTGTATAACCAAAAAGAATTAATAACGAAATACGTCAGAGATTTAAACAATCGTATCTCCCATTATTATAAAATTGCTAAAGACCGAACGGAACTCCAAAAACAAAAAGCCAAAATTAGATTCGATAAAAACGTCCCCGAAAATCGTACCGAATATAACGTTGGAGACAAAGTTTACGTAAAAGAATCACAGATTAAAAAAAAATTACAAAACAAATTTAACGGACCATTCGAAATTACCAAAATCTTTGAAAATTCAGCTATCTTACTCAACCCAGAAACTAAACAAACTAGTAAAGTCAATTTTGACAGAATGAAACCTTATTTTGAAAGTTAACCTTGTTTTCAGGTTATTCCTGCTGTTCGGATCAGCAACACTAGTGGTTTCCCAATATAAAATCACGCCTATAAACAACACTATAGGAGTATACTACCACGAAAAAACTGACGTAATAGTAACCAACGACAAATGGACATTACTGGTTCACAAGAACATTTCCTCCCTAAAAACAACCTTTGACAGAAACGAAAAAATGTTAGAGCTTATCCTAAACACCCTGGACGCCGCCGTTCAGAAAACGATCACTTTCAGGAGTGAAGTTAAAACAGATCTAAATCTGTTAACCCAAATATCTAAAACTATAAAATCAAAATTTGATGAAATCTTTTTGGATACAAAACGATATAAGCGCGGAATAATCAACGGTTTCGGCACAATTTTCAAATCAATAACCGGAAATTTAGATGCCGAGGACGGTCAATATTATTCTGATTGCACAATAAGCTAAACGATGACGAACACCAATTGGAGAATCTAATTAAAAATCAAATTTCAGTTACTACATCCGTTATCAAAAATTTCAATTCAACTATTCAAAAACTTCAAATTGACGAAGAAACATTTAACAAAAATATCAAAGAAATCGACCGCACAATTCAATCTATGACAAGTCACATCGAAGCCATTGAAATCAAATTAATATTCTTACATTATTGCGAACAGTTAATGGCAAGTTATTTGTACATCGAAGATAATTTAAATGATGTTCTAAATGCAATAACATTTGCACGCTTGAAAATCATTCATACGTCAATCATCACTCCAACAGACTTAATTTCATCCTTACAGGAAATTTCACAGAATTTGCATAAAAATGACCTACCACTTTCAATAAGGCTATCAAAAGTTGCTCAATATTTGGATATTATGGAACTCCAAGCCTTTCAGACCGATTCAAGTTTAATCTTTGTTTTAAAAGTACCTTTAGTAGACCCACAAACTTACACAGCCTATCAATTATATCCTATCCCTATTCTGGATAATAGAACTGGTTTACACCACTTATTATCGGTATCACAAAAATATATCGCGAGAGATGATGATTCCTTAATGTTCTTACCCATCCCGGATTTAGACGAGTGCAAACAACTTTACATGGGAACCAGATTATGCTCCAACCTGTTCGCCTACCCGATAGATAACAATGCCATATGTGAAGCAAGGCTCTTCAAAAACCTCATGACTCTACCCCAAAATTGTCAAACCTCATTCATAATCAGTCAAGGATACAATGTACAAAAACTCCAAGAAAACACCTGGCTAGTCATCAACGCAGAACCATTACATGTTACCGTTAATTGTCCGAAGAGAAATTCAAAGACAGAAGTCATCACGAAAAATTCCATTATAAAATTACAACCCAGCTGTTATGCCTTTGTTGGTATTACCAAAATCCAGGCCAGTTCCAATGAAGTGTTAGATGTCAAAGATAACACTCACCCAATCGAAATTCCGTATGATTGCTGCAGTGACCTTCCAGACAAAACTCAACTTCCAAATTTGAAACCATTAAAATTAAACAATTTGAATACAGAAGACCTCGAAATTGCGAAACACAAATTAGACCAGTATTCCAAGGATTTAGACGACCTCATCAACGAACCCTACGTGACAAAACACATCTCGTGGTTCACGTACTTCACTATAACCCTAGTGATCTCCCTTATCCTACTCTACCTGTTCTGCAAATGCAGAAAAAGAAGCCGAAAGTTAGCCCTTGTTCATGCATCACATGGTTCACCTCCATCTCCACCATCTCCACCGATGCCAAGAAGAACATACAAAAGTTTCACCAGTATCTTACCTCCAAGGAGAAGACCCAGTATCCAAAGAGAAGAAGAAACCGAAGAAGTGGAACTAACTTAAAGACATCCTACATTGTTACCAATTTTATTTCATGATTAATATTAATTTATGTTATATGTACATCTTTAAATATTCTTATATACTATTTGCATTTTTATATTTTACAATTTTATTTTTTTATTTTATTATTATTCTGCTTTTATATTTTACAAAAGTTGCTGTATAATCACCAACTTTTTTAATAAGGGGGAAGTTGTTATATAATATTTGGTACACTGTATAAAAACTTGTACGTGACTTTTATTCCTTTTAAACTATCTCAGCATATCATATTTCAGCTACGTGTTGATAACGAATTCCCTCATATTATTTATCGCTGATATGTAATATCACATTTCCTTTGGCTTAGCTTGGGAAACAATACTAATGCTGACTAAGTACAGCCAACCGAGGATATAAATTAGTTAGATAATCTTTTGTATTCAGTTCATATACTCTTCTTAATTTTAATAAATCTTTTTAAAAACAAGTTAATGTAAATCCTGATCTAACATATATTTACTAAAAGATATATATTTTTCTTTATTGATAGCAATTACATCAATATCCTCATTATTGTTGCATAATTTTTTTATAAAAAGGTGACTGTCATAGTTTTTTAAATTATGAATAACCACAGGAATAAAAGAAGGTATTGTATAGTTTAAATTACAGATTGAATGAGCCTGAATTTTCCTGAAATGTAGCAATGATCTTTCACCTTCTCATCTCGACTTTTAAAAAGTTTTTTACAAAGATAACATACAGTTGCATCATTAAAGTTTTTATTTCATCTAAAGCCATTTTTTTCATAGGTGTAATGTATTTTAGATATTTATTATAAAAAGCAGTAACATCAATTTCAAGATTTTCAATAAACTTTGTAACACAATCTTCTCCTCTATATAATTCTAATTTTGATACGGAGTTATCAAAAGAACATTTAATATAATAAGCACAAGAATAGGGTCTATGTTGAAATTTCTTTATAGTATAAGAAGATGAAGGATCTTCCACATTATTATTTGCCAGTGGTTTTAATATACATTCAAAGTCTGCATAAACTATGAATGGAATTCTCATTTGTTTGTGAATATTATTAAATTTCACTATATTCTCTGGAATACAATTACCAAACTTGTCAATAACAAGTTCTGTAGTTGGAAAAACATTTCTTACGACATCACAATCATTTAATTGATGTTGACAGAATTGTTGAAGTGTTCGAAAGAACTGTAAACAACCATCACAAAAATGTTTTTTATGTCCGTTTTTAGAGAGTTGATTTGAGATCAAAGCTGATAAGTTTTTAATATAACAGTAATGATTAACTATCTCTTTGTTTTATTTTCACCAGAAAAAAATAGTAGATTAATATGAATATTTTTTCTATCTTTACTAAAATGTAAAGGAGCAATTACTTCATAAATTTTTTCACCATTCTTAAAAACTAAATCTAAACTATATACATTAATCGATACATTATTCCTTAGTTCAAAATTAGAAATATCTTTTAATTTCACGGGAAACTGCATACCTGTAAAATCGAACACTGTTCTAAAGTTTGGATATGACGCAATATTGATCACAAATGTGTAGTGCACAAATTACCGCATATGCAAAACAAAAGTCTTTATATTCACCACTGCATTTTTTCCTTGCAATAGAATCAGGGAGTGGTAGATATGATGATGATGCTTGTGTTTGTTGATATTAACCTATAGATGTAAAATTTTTACCAAAATCCATCCTAAAATAGAAATGTAATTTATATATAATTTACATATGGAAGGTAGGAATATTTAACATACCCGAATCACGTTCAGCAAATTCATCAGCTTTTCTGTCAATTATCCCAAATAAATCTTCATAGACATCATCTAGATTCGTAGAGGTTGATATAATTGTGTATGATGTATTTTGTGACTTAATTTCTTGACTTTGAACAACTGGAGAGTAGTAAAGAGAAAAAAGTTCAAAATTGATTTTAATTAACCTATGTTTGGTCAGTTCCACCTCAATATAATACTTTTTCCTTATTTCATCTTTAAAACTTCCGATATTAACATGAAACTTAGGTGTTGATACCTTATAAGACATTATTCGGCATTTAAAAGCACTTTTCATAAGATCTACTCCATCTTCAGATAATTGACAGCTATTAGCTTTGTGACGATTGGTTCTTAAGTGTGCATTCCAAAGGGTACTCTCCACATCTCATCTCATCACAATATCTCGATGGATTGGTATTACCCCACATTTTAATTTTTTTTCTAGGTGGTTCAGATGAAAAAAATTGTGAGTTAACTAAAAGCAAAGTATGCTATAGAATTATTATTACTATTATTTATATGTATAACTCAACATCAATTATATATTCATCGGGATTTTGAATATAAGTATTCTTAGAACATTTTTCGTTAATGTGTCTAACTGCATTGCACTTGCGTGAAAATTCAGATAAGCAAAGCGTACATATGAAGGTCATATTGGACTAAAGACAAAAAAATACTTGACGTCGGTTTAAACAGTGGGACCGCGAGAAGGTTTGTCAATACCCCACCACAAAATTTAAACAAAAAACAGGAGTGAAAAAGGAAACTAATAATATAACAGGTGGAGTCTTGGTATTCTTTATTTTCGGGGGTAAAACATATGCCTGTACAATTTAACAAGAGATCACCGTGTCTTTGTAAGCTTTGTTTAATATTCCCAACAAGTCTATTCTTGGTAACATTTTCATAAAGCGTCTGTCCTATATTAAAATAACTGTACACCAATGATTTCATTGTTGCACAGGTACGCCGCACTTCTGCAGGAGTTAACGACTTCTTAGCTTTTGCTTTTAGAAATGTCCCAAGTTTATTCTTATTGGGAATTTGTACTTCTTTAAATTTATTTGAATGTGGTGAATAATTTTGAGACACAGAGTTGGTTGTTAAATTTTCATCCACCAATGTAGATTGCTGGTCTTGAACTCTGAAAATCTGTAAGTGATCCTGTTGAGAAGATGGAGGTATCTGTTGATTAACGGACAGATCTTCTACAAGCTCATATACCTCCATCTCACCAACAGTTTCATTAAGTTTATTGTCTACAATAGTAACCATCCGCCTAGAAAAACTCTGACTTTTGACAAATGGCACATTGTTTCCAATATTCTCATTTACAGATTGTTCAACAGATAATATTGGTGAATATTTTGGTACACATGCTTCTTTTACTACACCACTGCAGGTATCAAAACTCGAATTCAATGTTGATGTACATAACTTATTGAACTCATCTTCACTGCAGAATTGTTCAAAAGGAAGTTGTTCATTCAATAACGGTAAATACTCATTGAGGAAGCTATCTACATCTAAATCTGTGTCAAGTTTTGATGCTTCCAGTATTGTATTTTTCCCATCAATACTTTGTGCATCCAACATTTTAGCTTCCCCCTGTAAACAACTAAATGTTGGTTGCCCGTCAAGTGTTGGTGGGATTAAAGATTGGTCAATGATTTCTTTGTAATATTGTACCCAATCAACATTTTGTGCATCGAACGAAACTTCAACTTTAAAATTTTCGTCAGTGTCTTCAACTTTAGAATTTTCGTCGGTGTCTAACTTAATTTTTTTACATTTATCAGTATTATCTAAATTTAAATCATCGATGTCAATTGTTATTATAACTATTTTTCTTACATAAAATATCCTCAGTATTGTTTAAATTTAAATCACTAATGTCTATTGTCGAACAGAAGTTATTGTAATAATTTTTTGTAGAATTTTCATGTTTCATGTAAACTATTTATAAAATCAGGGGTAGACGCTGGTAAGTTGAAATTTTGTTCATGCAATGTTTGACTGGTACTATCTGAATCACATTTATCAAAAAATGCAGCCAACTCTGTGGAATTCATAGCACAGATGTTACAATCTATCAAATCGTGGTACTTACAGGCACATCTTAAATCGAAGACTGTTAGATCAATCACAGGAGATGCGGGTGGTGTGGTAAGGTCAACAATGTATGCTGCCATTATATAAATTCACAAGCACAACACAGAGAACACTTACTAACTGTAACTAACTGACTAAAAATTGTCAGAGAACACAAGTGAAATGAGTACGTTAAAACTGAATATATATACATTCCCTTTGGAAGCGTATCCAAGTAAAACCGGCACAACCAAACTGGTTTGGTGGGCGGGTACTACTACTACTACTTTTTTATTTTTTTTTCTGGACTCTTTTTTCTTCCTGGACTTTTTTTTTTTCTGGAAGTGAATGTCAGTTTCAAAATGACTTCGTCAGTGCCAACACTTACCACTGAAGAAAATTGGGATTTGGATTGTTATCCCACGTATAACCCCCAACAAGATATTCTGGAGAAAGATATCATCCGTACTCCACCCATTGGGGGAAGTAAACAGGCTAAATACAAGTTTCGTGAGGCTGAGAGGAAGATACATCAAAACTTAAGTCGGATCCGCCAAGATAACAGTATAATGCCACCATTAGTGTCATTACTTACTACTGCCACCACTTCAACCACCAGTGCGTACAGATAAAATAGAAGAAGAGAGCGATAATAGTGTTTCAAACATGACACAATATCAACCAGTACGCTTTCCTGTTAAGAAGATGAGTTCCCAAGAATTTGAGGAAGTCTGTGAAAGTAGTGACACAAAGTTAGACTCATGTAAGTTAACTCAAAATATGAAAACGGCTATTGAGAAACTTTTGGTTTGAAAATACTTGTGTGGCTACAGAAAATGTGCTTAGAGTTGGTTCAGTTAATACAAATGCATTAAATTTGTGTATGATGTATGACATTGTACGAGGATCAGATTTAGAAAATAAGAAGGAAATGAATAACGTTAAACAGTTATTAGTTAAAATTTTAAAACATTGGATGAGTCGTGGTCTGGATATTTGTTTATCGACAGATTATCATGCTGAGTATAATTTAGGTGATATTTTAGAAAAATGTCAACTGAGAAAATTTATGACATTACCATTTAAATGTTTCACAGAAACAATGTATCCATATGAAAAAGTTAAAATGCGTAGCACTACAGGGGGTAGTCACTGAAAAATTGTTATAAATGTATGAACGTATTGTTAGTATGTTTGTCACCGTAATTTCAATAATTTTTTTTTTCTGTATACTTTTTGTGTATTTTAAAACTTCTTAGGTATAACTTGATAAATAAAATTATTGTGTCTATATCTGTCTATTTATTTCTGTTATATATTTTATTGGTTTTCGATACTCCACAGTACATTTTTTCATTAAAATATTATTAAATAAAATTATTATATTTCTATGTCTTTTTATTTCATAACTACCTATATTAGTGGATTTTAATTTAATTCATATTTCTTTTTGATACTCCACAATATCTTTATTAAAATATTATTGTGTCTGCAGAGACTTTCTACCACAGAAAATGTTTTTGGTTGTATGCAATGTCTCCCCGACAATTAACTAGTGTTGGGAACATCAGCTGGTTTCACATCATGACTGAAGTCAAGAGGTGACTGATGACTGGAATGTTCTGTGGGTGCTGTCGCTGGACCGTTTAAAAATAGGTGTGGTTTGTGGGTCAATGTGAAAAGTAGGTGTGGTTTGTGGACCAATCAGAAAAGTAGGTCAAGTCTGTGGACCAATCAGAAAAGTGGTGGGGGGAGGAGCAGAGTGCACTGGCCACTTTCCTCTACTGCAGGCGTTAGGCGTTGCTGTTGGAGTTAACCAACCATTGAGATAACGCGCGGCAAATTCGTGTTGGGCAGTAATTAATAAAACCATCATGTACCGTGTATCCCACTTTTCATGAAGCCATCCTCATATAGATATATGTCGCTCATCTGATATTCGAGTATTTTAAAATTTTGGTGGTGAATATAATATAATGAGTTTGTATACGTAACCACATTTGATTTTAGACAGAGGCGCGTCCGATTCTAAGATGCAAAATGTGAGTCGATTTTCAAAGAAAAAGTATTAGCGATTTTTTAGAAAAAAGCTAGTATAATATTCTTCATCAGCACCTTTAGAAACCTCTTTTTGCAAGATCGTAGATCGTAGTGGGTTCAAAGGTGTTTGAGATAGGGGCAGTGAAAAAAACATTTTTTCAACTAGAAATAATTTTTATCTGTAAAACGGATTCTCAGATAAAAAAAAATATTTTTCATTTTTTTTTGTTCAGAATTATGTATTGTAATAGTTTGAGTTTATTCTACAACTAAATAATAATTTATTTAATAAATCAAAAATTGAAAAACTAAATAAATAAATAAATTAAATTAAATAAATTGACACGTGGCATAACTTTTGTTTTCATGGTTTATTTAGGTTTTTATTGAAGATTATTTGTTAGAAAAATGGTAGGCAGGTAGGAATTAAAATTTTTGCCTTATTAAATAAATAATTATTTTGTTGTAAAATCAGTTCAGACTTGGACAATATTCTGAACAAAAAATTACTTTGCGAGTAATTTACATTGATAGAAATAGTTTTCATTCTATAACTTTAATATTTACGAGTATGTATGAGGGAAGTACACATCGAAATAACAACGCATTAATGCGGAATATTACCAATAATGCTGAATGTAAGTACTTTTATTAGTACATATTAATAACACAGTGTTAAATTTGTTGAATGAATGTGAAATAGTGTTATAATATTATCTCGCCCATAGGCGAATAGATTAGAGTAAACTTAATAGGCCTCTATGAGTAATTTTCGTTGATAAAAATCCATATTTCTATTCTATAGCTTTAATATTAGCTAGTATAATATGTATGAGAAAATTACACCGCATAGCAATAATGCACTAAAATGCGGAATAATATATCATTAATGCCTAATGTATTTCTCTTCTCTGCCAAAAAACTCGTATGGAAAATTAAAAGTAAATTCAGAATTAATACTTATTAATACTTTTCTAAGAGCACGAGAAGGATCTATGTGAATAATGATAACAATTTTTTATGGATTTCTGTGATATTCTATGACAGCAATATTCTATCGCATTAAGAATGAATCCCTCATTGAATGTCTAAGGTTATTAATACGAAGATATTAATAAATAAATAAATGAATTACCATAGACATTCAGTGGACGGATTCATTCTTAATACGAAGATTAGAAGATAATTGTAGGGTACTTGCTACACATATAGGAATATCAATTACTATGGATATAAAAAATAACAAAATAATGTTTGATGTGTATATTAAAACATTCTTTAAAATGGTTTACAACAATAATTATAACTTATTATAGTTCACTTAGTAATATAAAATATCATTTTGTGAAGGAATATACGATATATCAATTTACATACATTAAATAAATTTTATATTGTATTTTCGTATTGAAAACTATAAATTTGAAATATCAAAATCCCTTATTAAAAGACCTAATAACATTCGATGAGGGATTCGTTTGTTAATACGATAGAATGTTGCTGGGTCATAGAATATCATAGAAATTAATAAAATTGTTATCATCATTCACATAGATCCTCTTCGTGCTTTTAGAAAAGTATTGATAAGTATTAATTCTGAATTAGTTTTAATAATTTTATATGAGTTTTTTTGGCAGGGAATAAAAATACATACATCATTAATGATGATATATTCCGCATTAGTGCATTATTGCTTTGCGCTATATTTTTCTCATACATACTACATAATATTAAAACTATAGAATGGAAATATGGATTTTTATCAACGTAAATTACTCATAGAAGCTATTAAGATTTCTCTAATTTATTCTCCTAGAGGCGAGCAGATAATATATTATGGTATTATTTCACATTCATTCAACAAATACACTGTGTTAATATGTACCAATAAGAGGACATTTGGCATTCCGCATTAATGCATTGTTTCTTCGATGTGTACTTCTCTCATACATACTAGTAAATATTAAAGTTATAGAATGGAAACATGTATTTCTATCAATGTAAATTACTCGCAGAGATCTATTAAGTTTACTCTAATCTATTCTCCTAGAAAAGTGATAAAATATTATGGTAATAATTCACATTCATTCAACAATTTTAACAGTGTGTTAATATATACTAATAGAAATACATTCAGCATTAATGGCATATTCTAATCTATTCTCCTAGAAACCTGATAAAATATTATGGTAATATTTCACATTCATTCCAGAGATTTAATGGTATGTTAATATACTACTAGAAATATATTCAGCATTAATGGTATATTCCGCATTAATGTATGTTGCTTTAATTAGGGATTGCAATTTACCGGAAGTTTTAATAACCGGTAAATCGGTAAATAAAAATGTAAATAACCGGTTAACCGGTATTTACCGGTAAATTTTAAAATGGATGATTAGGGTGGCGAAAATGGCAATTGTCTTTTTCCATGTACAAAATTATCTTAATTTATCAAAAAACATTTTTATATACGTATATTTGATATAATGAACAAACAAAAGGTTTTTTATCAACAGTAAAATTACAAGAGCTTTTTTTATCGGAAAAATTTTTCTTTGTAATGAAATAATTTTGCCAATCTGTGATTTTATAAGAAAAACTGAGATGAAAAAATCGCGTGACCGGAGGTCGAGCGATTTTGTCAAATGTCGGTTTTTCGAGCAAAATTATTGATTGGCAAAATTTTGAGTTAAAAAGAAATTTATCCATAAAAGAAAAGCTCGTGTGTTTTTTGGCAAGATAAATTAACGACAGAATATGAATGTGAACGAACAACAACAATAAATAATTATAATTTTCCCAAAACGACTCATATCGTACAGTATAGTTTCCACAATACAATACCTAAAAATTATAGCTGACAGTACAGATTTCATAGTGACGTGCGACTACCAGGCTTTTGAGGAACAGGCATTTTTATCGGGTATTAATACACAAGAGGTCGATTTTTTACCGGGTAAAATTTTTTTGGACAAAAACCTGTTTTCCCATGAAAATTCGAGCATAATTTTCATGGAAAACAGGTTTGAGTCACTCAAAAAAAATTTACCCAAGTAGAAAATCAACCTCGTGTGTATTACATAAGATTAATATATGATTAAAAAATATTATCTAAAATAATTATTTAAAACAACAAAACTGTTTATTTAATGTTTTAAAAATAACGATTTATAATAAAAAATAAAAACATTTTCTAATGTTTTTTATCATGTTACAACCCCATTCAGTCAAAATATTTGCAAGTTCATCATAGTAGTCGTATCTTTTTCGAGGGAATAATGCTCTTTGCAAAAAGCTTTAAACTGTTTCCAAATAGAATTTTTAGTGTTTCTCGTTTTAACTGGGACACTTTCATTCATAGCTTAGTTAATATTTTCTTGTGAAACATCACCAAATCGCTTTTTCTCATTAATTTTGTGTACAGAAATCAAAACGTGAAATGTCAGATTTTAATAATTTCAATGACTTTTTTAGTTTGACACACGGCTACTACGAAAAAAGTAACATACATTTTTCTCGATTTTTTTCCACTTATCGATAGCCGTTTTTCTCACTTTAAACAAATCCTATTGGTCGATTTTTTTGAAAATGTACGTTTTGATTGGTTAATAAAGTAAGAATATATTAATCGCTGATAAAAAACGATGCACCTTTTTTATCGCTGTTAAAGTAACAAAAATGTGACTGTCAAATAGACTTTTTTATGTAGGAGTTAATTTATCAAAAAGAAAAAATATAAATGAAATAATTATTCTGCAAATAACAAAAATATCCCTTTAAATATCAAAAATTATAAACATAAACTCAAATAGGGCATTTACTGAATACCTAATCTAAAAATACAATATTTTTTAAAAATAGCCTGTTAGTTTTTCAAAGCTATATCTGTTAGTCGTCTGATATTTGTGCATAAAATACCACCAGCTGAAGATGTCCTTCCTCAATCGATATTGGTGGATCGATAAATTAATAAGAATTGATAATAACATACTTCTAAATGTATTCCACGGATATTTGCGGCAGTGAAATATTTAATTTTCTGTCGTAAGATATTGTCAATGTCTCTCTTGTATTCCTTAAGGCTTGGTGTTTGGCCTTTACTTTTTATAATATTATTTATTTATTGTTAAAAGTGCTCGGTGTTGGGACAGTCACTCTGTATTTAGTGAATACTAGTCAGTGACATAAATAGAAACGTTGAATACGTGACATATCGTAAGTTCAGAATTTACCGAAATAACCGGTAAAAAATTAAAATAACCGGTAATTATCATCATGTGTTTTTTGTCCTAATAACCGGTTAACCGGTTAACCGGTTAACCGGTAATGCAATCCCTAGCTTTAATGTGTACTTCTCTCATACATACCAATAAATACTAAAGTTATAGAACAAGAGACATGCATTTTTATCAATGTAAATTATTCATAGACCTATTAAGTTTAATCTATTCTCCTAGAGTCTTGATAAAATATTATGTTAATATTTCACATTCATTACATACTACACTAAAAATACATTCAGCATTAATGGTATATTCCGAATTAATGCATGTTGCTTTGATGTGTACTTCTCTCATACACATCAGTAAATACTGAAGTTATAGAATAGAGACATGCATTTTTATTAATGTAAATTACTCATAGATACCTATTAAGTTTACTCTAATCTATTCTCCTAGAAACCTGACAAAATATTATGGTAATATTTCACATCCATTCCAGAAATTTAACAGTGTGTTGATGTACTACTAGAAACACATTCAACATTAATGATATATTCCGCATTAATGCACTGTTGCTTTGATGTGTACTTCTCTCAAACATTCCAGTAAATATTAAAGTTATAGAATAGAAACATGTATTTTTATCAATGTAAATTACTCATAGAGACCTTTTTTTTTTTTTTTTTTTTTTTTTTTTTTTGCGGGGGGGGAGAAGGGGAAATCCATCATGGACACCCAGCGCCTTGGATCTATCACGCTGGGTAGTGCTGGACTCTAACCAGCTAAAACCCCTCCGGAGCCCCCTCCCTGTCTTCAGTGTTTCCTCATATCCTGGAACCGCTCTCGCTTACCGTCAGAATATCAGGTCAATCTTAGTGTTAGGTGTTCGAAATAATCTGCCCCTGCAGAGATGTCCTCTTATTACTACATCCTTGAAACAATTAAAGGTTCAAGTTTCTTTCGTCTACTTCCTTGATTTTCATAACTGATGTTATCATGTCCTCCAAGAGTTGCCAGTTTTCCTCTGATTCTAGCATCCTCAGCACTATGTCATCGGGTGTAACTGGGCCGCCTAGCCTGTTTATGACTCGTAGCCTTTCTTCTCTCCACCTGCTACACCAGAACACAGTATGCTCCGCGTCGTCTATCTCCCCGCAGTACATGCATTCTCGGTCTTCAATCTTCCCGATGTCGTAGACGTACTCTGCAAAACATCCGTGTCCTGTTAGGGCCTGAGTAAGGTAGAACCCAACCTCCCCGTGTCCTCTCTCCACCCATCTTTTAATATCCGGAATGAGTCTCCTCGTCCATCTTCCCTTACTCGAGATATTCCATCTTTCCTGCCACCTCTGATAGAGTCTATCATTGGCCTCCTTCCTGCCACTTCCCTCGTATATCTCCCACCTTTCTTTTGCCAGAAGGTCAATGGGAGGGATCCCTGCCACTATCAGCACTGCCTCGTAGGAGACCGTTCTGTAGGCACTGCAGACTCTCAGTGCTGCACATCGCTGTACCCTGGCCAGTCTTCTTCGCGTTCTTTCTACTGCCATCGCACTTACCCATACCGGGGCCGCGTACAGGAGAATGGAGTGCACCACGCTACACAGCACTCTCCTCTTGCTGGCCTTCGGTCCACTGGTGTTATGCATTAGCCTGCCTATGGCTGTTGCCACCCGCCCAGCTTTTTCTTCCAATTTCGTCACATGCACCCCGTATGTCAATTTCGAATCGAGCCATATGCCCAGGTACTTTATCGCTTGGCTCGGGCCAATTTCCAGCTCCCCTACCCTTATTCTCATGATAGGGAGATTCCTCTTTCTGGTTATGATTACCAGCTCGGTTTTTCCAGGGGCAAGTTCGAGCTTCTTGCCCCTTACCCATCTCTCTATTTTTGCAATGGCCGTGTTCGCCGCCTCCTCGATTTCCCTCACCGTTCTGGCCGTGACTGTTACTGCCAGATCGTCGGCATATCCGATCACCTTAACGTTCTCCGGTTGGGGTAAGCGTAACGCATCGTCGAACATTATATTCCACAAGGTTGGGCCCAGGACCGATCCCTGCGGAACACCACAAGTCATTTTTCTCCACTGGGTAGTGCCCTCAACCTCCAGCCCTGTCCACCTGTTCTCAAGGTAGCTCTTTACTATCCTGAGCAGGTACGGGGCTATTCTTAATTTTCGCAACTTCTCAACTATCTCGCCCCAATCCGCCGTGTTGAAAGCATTCCGAACATCCAGCGTTACTATCGCACAGATCTTCTTGGCCCTCATAGCCTCCCCGGCTATCTCGGTTATGCGCCTTATCGCTCCTACCGTGGATCTACCTTTCCTAAAACCGAACTGGGTCTCCGATAACCCTCCCTTCTCTTCAATGTCAACCTCTAACCTCCCCCGAAGCAGATATTCCATTAACTTACCCATCGTATCGAGTAGACATACCGGCCTATATGAGGACGGTTCATCTGGTGGCTTGTCCCCTTTCTTTATCAACACCAGTCTTGCCTTCTTCCATCTCTCGGGGAAGTTTCCCCTTTCCAGGGCGCGATTCATAACCCATAGGATTACCCTAGGTTGTTCTTCCGCCACCAGCTTTACTATTTCCGGGGGGATTTCATCCGGTCCAGAAGCCTTTCCGCTCTTGAGCCTACCACACGCCTCCGACATTTCCTCCTCGGTAAAACGGGGAACTTCTCCCACCTCCGTTGGTCTCCATATTATTTCGTCCCTTTCTGGGAATAGGGCACTCATAGAGACCTATTAAGTTTACTCTAATCTATTCTCCTAAAAACGTGATAAAGTGTTATGGTAATATTTCTCATTCATTAACAAATTTAACAATAGAATAATATACTACTAGTAATCCATGGGCCAGCTCGCTGAAGTTGAGTTTTTGGTAAAAAATGGCGGGGCAAGATGCCACTTCTACCATAGATTTCAGATGTTATGATAATGAAGAAAAACCTGGTAGGCAATCTGAAGGTGGTAGCTTTTCAATATGGCGGATGGATAAAGATGGCGGCTGTCCCTACTTAAACAATAATAACTTTTTTCAAGATCATTGCATTTTGTTTATTTTTTTTGTTATGTTCCATAAAGTTTCTTCTAATTCGCTATGTAGATCATCTTTCGTCAAATAATAAGAAAAGCTTAAAAAAAAACATGTTCTCATAAAAATTGACATTTTTTAAACCATCTGCACTATTGAATATGGAGAAGTGACCTAGTATATAAATTATATATTGTGCGATTTATGTATAACACATATTCCAAGAAATATAGTGCGTAGCCGCCAGCATCGTTTTTTATGTTTTCTGGGAAACTCGCCCTGCCACGGTTTAGAGGTTTTGAATCATTTCTGGGAAAATTGGATTTCGGATTGTTTCGCTAGATGAAGTAATAATAATCCAAGTTCAGTAGTTGGATGTCTTCTTGAAGTAAACATTACATTTTTGTATAATTCATGCTGGGACAGACACTACATCATACTGCATGAGTATTTTTGGTAATTATTCTCGTGCCATATATTTTGGATGCAGTGAGAAAAATTTATTGTAACTATTAGAAAAATTATTTTTGGACAGCAATATACATCTTATACCTATAATTTGATTTAGTTAAACTGGCATAATACTAGTAGCTAACTAGTGTTATATTATAATCCCTTTAAATTTGGTGCAGTTCACGGTATTAAAAATCTATAAACCGCTATAAAACAAGCTATTACATTACAAGTAATAGCGTGTTTTATAGCGGTTAATAGATTTCTAATACCGTGAACAACACCAAATTTAAAGGGATTATAATATAACACTAGTTAGCTACTATTATTATGCCAGTTTAACAAAATCAAAGTAATTATAGGTATAAGATGTATATTGCTCTTCAAAAATAATTTTTCTTATATATATTATTATAAATTTGTTTCAGTGTGGGAACATAATTGTACATATAACTGAAATTTAAGATCGTGGAATATGGACTCCAGTGAAGAAACACGGTTTTGTGCCATCTATGATAAGCCAGCGAATATTAAAGAACTTTGGTCGCCAAAAGACATACATTCCTGGATGGCTCTTCATGATGCAGTAATTATTCGAAAATTTCAATCGATTTCATCTCTTCGTGATGATCACGATTTTTCATTGATATTCTACCATAGACGTTGTCTGAAGAACATTGTATAAACTGACTCAAAGTGAAGAAACGTCGATGGAAATTGACTCATCACAAGACATATCCGATAGCAGAACTATTTAGATATATGTATTATTTGTCTCTGTAATACCTATAATAAATTTTAAAAATCCATTTTGTTTATGAATATATATATTATATATATATATATATATATATATATATATATATTATATATATATATATATATATATATATATATATATATATATATATATATATATATATATATATATATATATATATATACAGGGTGGCCCACGAAGTTTTGGCCAGTCGATATCTCGACAACTATTTGAACTACAATTTTGAAATTTGGTGATTTTAAACAGTGGAATGCGGTGTCCATTTTTGGTATAAAAGGACTTTGTTGCAGCATCGCATTTCCGATCACGTGACATCAACTTCAAATTTTTAAATGGGACACCCTGTATATTACTCTTTTTTTGTGAAGGCCTTTCTAATACAAATTCAACGATACCATATTTGTCAGCGTTTTTGTGTGAAACGGCGACAATATGAGCTGTAAAATGAATGGACGGATTTTTAAAAAATTTTATTAAAGAACACCAGTATAATTAAAAAACAAAATAAGTAGAAAAATCCCTACAGTTCATGCTCAAATTGATATCCATCTTCAGTAAGGCAATGCTCAAATCTTGTTAAAAGATTTCTAGTGCATGCTGCTCTAATCATTTCTGGTGTAAGAGTTTGGCACGCTGCTCTGATTTTGTTTTGCAAATCGTCTAAATCTGTAGGCTGTGTAAAATAAACCAAACCTTTTAAATATCCCCAGAGGAAGAAATCTAAAGGTGTCATATCTGGGGAACGAGCCGGCCAATGTATTGTACCATTTCGCCCAATCCATCTTTCATGGAAAGTAGTATCAAGATATGTCGTAACTTGCCGGGCATAGTGAGGAGGTGCACCATCCTGCTGCCACCACATCGTCTCTCTCTCGTTTATGGGAATATCTTCAAGTAAAGCGGGAAGCATGTTCTGGAGAATATCTAAATAACTTACGCCGGTCAAAGTTCTTTCATACATATACGGCCCAATAAAGCGGCCGTTGAATAAACCGCACCAGACATTTACACCCCATATTGTCTGGAAATTAGTTTCTCGCATCCATTTTGGATTTTCAGGCGACCAGTAGTGACAATTGTGTCGATTAACGGTACCGTTGTTGTGAAACCGACTTTCATCAGTCCACAATATTTTATTTAAAAATAATGGGTCATATGCGAGTTTTACTGTAATTTCAGCAATAAAATTTAGTCTTCTTTCAGGGTCTGCAGGGGTCAAACCTTGCGTTAAATGAATTTTGAAAGGATGATATTTATGGTTCTTTAATACTCTCTGGATTGTAGTTCTACTTACTCCACATTCTTGCTCAAGACATCGAGTTGAGATATGGGGATTTACTTGAAGATAAGCCAGAATATTAATTACGTTATCCTCTGTTTGAATAGGCTTTATGCGTGGAATTTGCTGTTTTCCACTAGGAAAAGAACCATGTCTTAATTTCTGTTCCACATAAGCGAAAGTATTTTTCCTTGGAGTTCTTCGGTTGGGAAAACGTTCTCTGTACAAGTCTCGAGCACGCCTACTATTTTTTCGACACTCGCCGTATATGAGCAGCATATTGACATACTCGTCATAAGTAAAATGTAAAGGCATAATAGTCTTGATACTACTTGTACACAAAGGAAATCTACTAATACTGATTGACAGCCCTTGACAAGTGCGATGTCTTCTGTTGGAAGGATACTTTTTTGTTTCTAAGCTATCTACGTTTTTTAAATAAAAATAAAGAAATGTTCATAAAAACCTCTTTATCTTTACTGTAGTGCCGAAAAAACCTGACAATTATGGTATCGTTGAATTTGTATTAGAAAGGTCTTCACGAAAATGGAGTAATATACAGGGTGTCCCATTTAAAAATTTGAAGTTGATGTCACGTGGTCGGAAATGCAATGTTGCAATAAAGTCCTTTCATACCAAAAATGGACACCCCATTGCACTGTTTAAAATCACCAAATTTCAAAATTGTACTTTAAATAGTTTTCGAGATATCGACTGGACAAAACTTAGTGGGCCACCCTGTATATATATATATATATATGTGCATTTGTATCGTGTCCGCCTCCTTACAAATTTGTGGCGCCCGCACCTCCACTAGAAATAATATAGATAGATTAGTTCTGTTTACATATACATAACCGCCAAATTTCACTTACCAAGGGTACGCGGAGAGGGGAAAGGATTTTTATCTTTTTTTACATACACATTTTTGTTCATACGATTGGTATGTTTACACCTCGTTATATAAATAGTACCTCTCTGACTCAATGTATTTAAAACTGTTATATATAACGGTAGACTTTGCCTCCTTCGAGGTTGCCAGACTTCTATAGTGTAAAATGCTCTAGCGCTTGCGCAATTAGTTGCGCTATGCAATCGTGTGCGTTTGTTTTTATGATGATTCATATTGTGTAAGTTATACTCTATCAGATTACATTGGTGTTTTACCCGATAATGTGCGATTATCTGTTTTAAAATGAACCGTTCACGCTAAATATCTATTGTAGAATAATGTATGTAATTCAAAATATGTTCTTAAGGGAATTATTATTACTATTTAAAATGCTTTTCAAAAGACATCACTGAATCAGTTCAATTTTGTAACACAATTGTTACATATTAGTCCACGTAAATTAGATATTTTAGAAGAAATAATTTATAAAGTAATAATATTTGGGATGCGTAATCTAGATAGGGTTCGAAATAGATACCCGAATAGTTCCCCACAATTTAGGGGTGAAACGTCCGTAATGATTATGAATAGAGCTGCTTCGGCCATATTACGGGGACTTAACGCTGGTTTTTATCTTGTAAACCGTTCGTCGAAAGAGAAAAAAGTATAGGAAATAAAAAAATCGTCATGTTAAATTCTGCATAAAAAATGTACTATTAACCTTGTAGCTTATCCTCACCTATTTCGCATTAACAGCGTCCGAACAGAGGCGTAGTTTGGGGCGCAGAGGTAAAAATCCATCCTATTCCAAGTTTGACCCCGAATATCTTAAAACCGGTTACTTTAACGAGAAAAATGCTCAGGAATGAATTTATTGAGCAGAATTTTCTCTATTAGATGCATATATAGAGGGTTTTGTCGCAAGTAGTTTATGTATTTTCCCCTTCTTTGCAATTATATTAAAGGATAATCTGTACCGTTCACACAAAAGAAGATTTGGAGTCATATTTCAACTCTGAGCTTGCTTCAATTCCACTTCTTCTCTTCAATAAGAAAGGGTTAATGAGGAAAATTAAGAAATCGTCTGTATGATATTTTCAATGCTGTACGAGAGAGGCCAATAGATTTTTCCGATTGCCAGTTCATTGTTGATGGCGGCAATTTGATTCATCGTGTAGTATGGCCGAAGCAGCTTTATTCGTAAACATTACGGCCAAAAAGTGACTGTAGTGTTTGACGGATATGCTGACTGCAGTATGAAGAGCATCGAAAGACAGCAGCGTCTTTTGAAACGCATTTCACCGGAAATTGTTTTTCATGAGAACACGCCGCTGACTGAAACGCAAAATAAAATGATAAACAATCTCACAAAAAGGAATGGTTTATTTCGCAATTGGTGGAGAGATTTAAAAACGACGGAATCAAAACAATTACTGCTGTAGACGACGTTGACGTACTCATAGTTCAAACCGCCTTAAACGAATCTCATGGAAACGATACAGTGGTCATCCTCGGACAAGATATTGATCTTTTCGCATTGATTATCGTTCTCGCACCTGAAGATAAAGATATCCGTTTCTTAAGAGAGGCTCAGAGATAAATAAAAAATAAAGATTACAGTTCTCGTGACTTGCAGTCCTCGGAAGTTTTAAAAAGCTGTATGGCCACACGTTCAGTGGATGCGATAACACTTCAGCTTTCTTTGGTAAAGGAAAAGTACAAACGGTGGAAATCGTCAATAAAAGAAAAGATCTCGAAGAGGTTGTCCGTATATTCAACAACCGTAGCTCAACGAAAAAAGAAATTACATCTTTGAATCATCAAAGATTCATTATCTTCAATAAGTTAGTCGGCCAATCTAGTACTACCGGGATTCTACAAAGACTGCCAGCAACATCCGAAGCATTACGTCAACATTCTTACAGAGTATTTCTCCAAATTCATGTTTGACGAGGAGAAAACTTGGAACCAACGGAATGCAGAAAAGCAGAAAATAATATAAAATATTTCAAAGAGATGATATACTTAAAGAAGTAAAATGTTCAAAACTTAATCATTTTGGAGCAAAAATGTAAATATTTCCCTCCAGCAAGAGAAAAATTTTTGAATTGTCTAAAAATTTTTGAAAAGCATTCGAGATGACTCCAATAAACTATCATTAATTAGTATAGCAAAATTTATGATTAACCAACAAATGTATTCTAGAGTTTTGGTCTCGAATGCTTTTTAAAACATTTTTATTTCTTGCTAGAGGGAAATATTTACATTTTTGCTCCAGAATAATCTAGGTTTTTAAAATATCTCTAGAAGGTGGAAGATTACACTGGTCAATATTCAGTTTGAAAAAATACACCGGACTCTACCTAGGTACCCAAGGGTTTTGGGGTCGCTGATTCCGTTGCAGAGGTCGGTTAAGCTCTATCACGTCAGGTTCAAGGTCATTTGAAGGTCAACCTAAGAAAAGGTATTTGAAAAAATCTAAAAAATTCACACATAGGCTCTTGGGGGGTCTCTGAGTCCGAATCCGATGTCGGTTGACCTTTATCACCTCATGTTCAAGGTCATTTGAAGGTTAAAGTAAGAATAGGAGGTGAAAAAAATTAGAAAAAATTTATACGAATGCTCACCTGCCTACTTATTGTCTGTTTATCTGTCTGCCCTTATACCTGCACACCTGTTTGTTTGCTTGTTAGTCTGTATTTATCATCCGCCTGCATTTTCTCTCTGTCCATCTATTTGACATCCTGCCTTTCTGTCAGTAATTCTGTCTGACTGAATGACTAAATGTTTCTATCTGACAGTCTGTCTGCCTCCTTGTCAGTTTGTCTGACTCAGGAAACCATTAAATTACTTTGACCCTGACAGGATTGAGATCAGGGCCGGTTTTAGGTAACCGGAGGCCCTAAGCTCTAGGCATGTTTTTCGTTGAAGCTTTCTCTTCTAATAAAATAAACGTGCATATCTGCGTATGAAATCTGAGTTCGGAGGCCCCCTAAATGCGAGGCCCTAAGCTGGCGTTTACTCAGCTTATAGGCAAAACCAGCACTGATTGAGCTCCAAGTGAGTGAAGCCAACGCCCGTGGTACTCTTTACTTGCATGTTCGCTCTGCTTCTGCAACTATACCTAAAGGCCATCCTTTCACAGAAGAAAATAGGTAGGTGATTCATTGAGTTAAATATATTTGCACTGAGATAGCCGAAGAATCTTCATGTGCAGCTAAAGCTGGCGGACGAATGCCGGCTTGAAATGACCTCAGAATGACCTTGAAATGACCTCTGGATGCCTCTTTTTTTTAAGGGTAAGCGAACAATGGATTCGGACTCTGCGACCCGAAAAACCTGTGTGAATTTTTTCAGATTCTTTCAACCATCTTTTCTTACTTTAACCTTCAAATGACCTTGAAACTGACGTGATGGAGGTCAACCGACATCGAATGCAGACTCAGCTACTCAAAAAACCTATATATAAGTTTTTCAGATTTTTTGACAGCTTCTCCTCTGTTTTTCTCAAATTAACCTTGAAATGATCTCCGGATGCCTTTTAAGGGTAAACGAACACCGGATTCGGACTCACCGATCCCAAAAACCTATGCGTGAATTTTTTCAGATTTTTTCAATCACCTTTTCTTAGTTTGACCTTCAAGTGACCTTGAAACTGACGTGATAGAGGTCAATCGGCATCGGATACAGACTCAGCGACCCAAAAACCCTATATGTAAATTTTTTCAGATTTTTTAACAGCTTCCTCTCCGATTTTCTCAAATTAACCTTGAAATGACCTCCGGATGCCTTTTAAGGGTAAGCGAACACCGAATTCGGACTCAGCGACCCCAAAAACCTATGTGTGAATTTTCTCAGATTTTTTCATCCACCTTTTCTTAGTTTGACCTTCAGATGTCCTTGAACCTGACGTGATAGAGCTTAACCGACCTCGGCATCGGAATCAGCGACCCCAAAAACCCCTGGGTACCTAGGGAGAGTCCTGTGTATTTTTTTAAACTAAATGTTGACCTGTGTTATTATTATTCTTTTATTTTCTGCTTTTTAGCCCCCCCCCCAATAAAAATCTTCTTCTAATTTTTTTTTTACTTTTACTATATAAGGCCAGCAGCAATGACAAATAGTGGATTAAGGGCAACTAGTTACGTTAAGGAATGTTCGTGTCCTGTTAAATAAATACCTTAAACAAATACCTTTTTTAATTTGCTCTAAGCTATAAAGGGGTACAAAAATATTTGTTTCTGAACAAAATAAACGTTTTTTTATTCCCAAATTGAAAAAGTTTAAAAACCCATTGATCTCTAGAAAGTATTATTTCTGTGTATAAAAGTTATTTATATTTTTAGTAAGATAATTTTAGTTACCATATCTATAGATGTATTTAGGAATAGTATGCCTCTTTACTATGTTGCCAAGTTTAGGAGGCGATATCGCTACTTTATTGTAAGGAAGCATTTAATACCTATATACATCAAGTGTTTAAAACAGCAGCGCCACCTGGTAAAAAATGTAGTGGACTATGGTGTATATTTACATATGTTTATAGGTATTTTCCGCCTCCAAAAAAAGTGTCGTTAAATGCTTCTATCTCTCTATTTCTTCCCTTTTTGTCATAATCTTATATGCGCACCAATAAAGCTGATCATTATTGATAATAATGAGTCATGAATTTACTAATTATCAAGACATTCGCGATGAAAACAGCACAAAACGTCTCCGCCTCCGAAATCGGAGGCGAACGCGTAAAATCGGAGGCAAACACCACCTAACCATATAACATTCGGAGGTGTATGAGTACTAAATGCATGTATATATATATATATATATATATATATATATATATATTCTATTTTTTTATTTTTTTATATTTTTTTATTTTTTTATTTTTTTATTTTTTTATATATATATATATATATATATATATATATATATATATATATATATATATATATATATATATATATATATATATAACTCATTTTTATCGCTGACAGTTGATTGTTCAAATGTCTCTATGGGGGCAGTTCTTGAACAGCGCGATGACGAAGGAGTGCTTGCTCCACTAGCCTTTTTCACACGAAAGCTTACCTTAGCACAGACGAAGTACAGTGCCTTTGACAAAGAACTTCTTTCTTTGTTCACAGCGATTAAACATTTCAGGTTTTTACTTGAAGGTCGTACATTTATTTGCTTTACTGACCATGGTCAAAGCATTATTCACTAAAACTGAAAGATCTTCCAGGCAAATTAGACATTTAGAATTCATTGCTCAATTTGCATGCGAAATCAGACATATCAAAGGGAAAAATAACATTGTTGCTGACACCTTATCACGTGAGCATGATACGTCTTCTTTACAACAATGCATTTCTCCAATTGTAACCCAAAAGTCTAACATAGTTCGTATTAACTTTGACTTAAATGCATTGAGCAGAGCTCAATAAGATGATTCTGATCTTAAATTTTTATTATCAGATACTTCATCAAACACAAAGAGTACCTTTCTTTTAAAGAAAATTAAAATTCCATATTCTGACAAGTTTATTTGGTGTGACGTTCCCCGCCCTAAACTTCGTCCTTACGTTCCTATCGTTTATAGACGGACAATTTTTGATATTTTTCATGGTTTAGATCACCCTGGTATCAAAGCGACTAGAACATTAGTTTCTAAAAATCATTTTTGGCCCAAAATGACTTCAGATTGTAATCTCTGGACAAAAACTTGTATTAGCTGTCAAACTAATAAAGTGACACGACATACCAAGAGTCCGATAGCTAACTTCGATATTCCTAAAGGACGCTTCGACCACATACATATAGATTTAATAGGACCATTACCTCCTTCTAAAGGTTGTTCTTATATTCTTACTGTGATCGAACGTTTTACTAGATGGCCCGAAGCTTATCCACTTCAGGATATTACTGCAGAAACTGTAGCGCGTACGTTATTTCAGAATTATGTTTGCCGATTCGGTGTCCCTGTTACAGTGACAACGGATCAGGGGGTTCAATTTGAATCTAAATTATTCCAAGAATTTTCAAAATTTTTGGGATTTCATAGAATTCGTACGACACTATATCATCCTTCCTCGAACGGAATGATTGAAAGGTTTAATAAATCTTTTAAAACTGCTCTGAGAGCTAAAGCTTCTACACCACATTGGGTAGATGAACTTCCTATCATACTATTAGCTCTCAGGACCATCCCTGATGATTTGCAATGTTCCTCCGCAGAACTCGTTTTTGGTCAAACTTCTAGACTGCCAGGTGAATTTTTTATTAAATCATATACTTGTACAGATATTCCTTGTTTCATTACTAAATTACGTACGTCTTTTGATAATTTAACGTTCATTTCACCTTTTCACCATGTTAATTACAAATCATTCGTCAATTCAGACATCTTAACTTGTAATTTTGTTTTCGTTTGCAATGTTTCTCCGCAGAACTCGTCTTTGGTCAAACTTCTAGACTACTAGGTGAATTTTTTATTAAATCATATACTTGTACAGATATTCCTTGTTTCATTACTAAATTACGTACTTCTTTTGATAATTTAACGTTCATTTTCACCATGTTAATAACAAATCATTCGTCAATTCAAACTTGACTTGTAATTTTGTTTTCGTTCGGAAAGAACGTTTTAAGAAATCTTTTACTCCACTGTATGATGGGCCTTTTAAAGTGTTGTCCCGTACAGATAAATTGGTTACTTTTGTTAAAGGAACTAAAACCGTCACAGTAAATGTTGACAGAATTAAGCCAGCATATTTACTGACAGACAAATGCGACGTCATTATTTGCAGTTGACGAGAGTATGCGCACCATTGTCTAGCTAAGTACAAACTTATGGATGCTCTTGAATCAATGCAAGGTATACCTGCCGAAGAAAACGATGATGATCATGCTTCCACCACACCTGCAGTTTTAGAAGAAAATAAGGAGCTACAGGAAAAAGCTGCAATAATAGATGGCATGGCGCTTCTACCACAAACCTAGCATAGTGAAGACATGCCGTGACCTCGGTTTAAGCTTCAGCAAATGAATCGGGCAAAAATTCAGCAATTACAGTGAGGTCCATGTTGTTTTTGACTCTTACAAAGGAAACTCGTTGAAGAAAGCCATGAGAGTGATTCGGCAAAAAGGCTCAGATCCAATCCAGTACAAAATCGGCCCAGAAACGAAAATTGGAAGTATAGCAATGAATAAATTCTTGTCCCACGATAAGACGAAGGATGAACTGACAGAGTTCCTTTTCGGTCAGATTCTTCAATTTGCTGTGACCAATAACAAAAGGTTTGTAATCAGTTGGAGGGACAAAGCGGCTTCATCACATGGCGATGATGTATCCAGTCTTTCAAGAACGCAGGATGAGATGGACACAAAGATCATATTACATGCAGTATATTTAGCACAAAAAGGAATTAAAACTACTCATATATTCTCCCCTGATACTGATGCCCTAATTTTGGCACTAAGAACTTTCGAAAAAGTTTGCATTTTTCCTTGGCCATGGCATGAAAAGGTTTGTTCAGCTAGGTTCAATTTACAGAGCACTTGGACCTCTGAAAGCCTCTGCACTTCCTGGATTACACGCACTTTCAGGAACAGATGTAACAGGATCATTTGCTGGCAAAGGTAAAATAAAGTGGTGGAAAACTTTTAATTTTGCAAGTGATAAGCTGCTAGAAGCTTTGGCTACATTGGGGACTACACTATCTCTCACAGAAGATGTCAGGGCTAACTTGGAAGCGTTCATTTGTCAGCTTTATATCCCAAAAACAACACTGACCGACATAGGAGCTGTGAGATGGTTGTTGTTCACCCAGAAACAATGTCAAGATGAGAACCTTCCTCCAACAAGATCTGCACTGGATCCGGCTTTGCTAAGGGCCCACCTTCAGTGTGTTGAGTGGAATCAGGACCTCATTCAGCATCCCAATAACCCACCACCATTGGATTTTGGATGGAAGAAAGTAAGGAGCACATACAAGCCAGTTGCTTGTACCAAACCTTGTGCTCCAGAGCTTATCTTGGAACTTTGTCGCTGCTCATACTTCCAAAGGCGTTGCTCTCCTCCATGTACGTGTCAGTCGAATGGACTCCGGTGTACCGAAATGTGTAAGTGCGAAGGTATTCTCGACCGATGTGGTAATATGGGAGAGTGCGAGCAAGGCGATGATGAAGATTTGGGGCTAAGTGAGGCTGTTAAGAAAGTACGTTTTGCCATCGATTCATTGATTGATTGATTGTTCTTTTAACAGAGGGGGTATGTGTAGCGACTCACTTACTCTAGTAAGAAGATATGTTGGACTCGCCCACTCTGAAGTCTAGGAGCGGTAACTAAGAAAAGGAGAAAAAACAAAAAATATGATAATAACAGAATATCATTTTTAAAATAACAATATTTATTTTACAATGTTAAAATGTTAATTTTATAACAAAGAAAACACCCGGAAGCACAACAACCTTTCATATATATATATATATATATATATATATATATATATATATATATATATATATATATATGAAAGGTTGTTGTGCTTCCGGGTGTTTTCTTTGTTATAAAATTAACATTTTAACATTGTAAAATAAATATTGTTATTTTAAAAATGATATTCTGTTATTATCATATTTTTTGTTTTTTCTCCTTTTCTTAGTTACCGCTCCTAGACTTCAGAGTGGGCGAGTCCAACATATCTTCTTACTAGAGTAAGTGAGTCGCTACACATACCCCCTCTGTTAAAAGAACAATCAATCAATCAATGAATCGATGGCAAAACGTACTTTCTTAACAGCCTCACTTAGCCCCAAATCTTCATCATCGCCTTGCTCGCACTCTCCCATATTACCACATCGGTCGAGAATACCTTCGCACTTACACATTTCGGTACACCGGAGTCCATTCGACTGACACGTACATGGAGGAGAGCAACGCCTTTGGAAGTATGAGCAGCGACAAAGTTCCAAGATAAGCTCTGGAGCACAAGGTTTGGTACAAGCAACTGGCTTGTATGTGCTCCTTACTTTCTTCCATCCAAAATCCAATGGTGGTGGGTTATTGGGATGCTGAATGAGGTCCTGATTCCACTCAACACACTGAAGGTGGGCCCTTAGCAAAGCCGGATCCAGTGCAGATCTTGTTGGAGGAAGGTTCTCATCTTGACATTGTTTCTGGGTGAACAACAACCATCTCACAGCTCCTATGTCGGTCAGTGTTGTTTTTGGGATATAAAGCTGACAAATGAACGCTTCCAAGTTAGCCCTGACATCTTCTGTGAGAGATAGTGTAGTCCCCAATGTAGCCAAAGCTTCTAGCAGCTTATCACTTGCAAAATTAAAAGTTTTCCACCACTTTATTTTACCTTTGCCAGCAAATGATCCTGTTACATCTGTTCCTGAAAGTGCGTGTAATCCAGGAAGTGCAGAGGCTTTCAGAGGTCCAAGTGCTCTGTAAATTGAACCTAGCTGAACAAACCTTTTCATGCCATGGCCAAGGAAAAATGCAAACTTTTTCGAAAGTTCTTAGTGCCAAAATTAGGGCATCAGTATCAGGGGAGAATATATGAGTAGTTTTAATTCCTTTTTGTGCTAAATATACTGCATGTAATATGATCTTTGTGTCCGTCTCATCCTGCGTTCTTGAAAGACTGGATACATCATCGCCATGTGATGAAGCCGCTTTGTCCCTCCAACTGATTACAAACCTTTTGTTATTGGTCACAGCAAATTGAAGAATCTGACCGAAAAGGAACTCTGTCAGTTCATCCTTCGTCTTATCGTGGGACAAGAATTTATTCATTGCTATACTTCCAATTTTCGTTTCTGGGCCGATTTTGTACTGGATTGGATCTGAGCCTTTTTGCCGAATCACTCTCATGGCTTTCTTCAACGAGTTTCCTTTGTAAGAGTCAAAAACAACATGGACCTCACTGTAATTGCTGAATTTTTGCCCGATTCATTTGCTGAAGCTTAAACCGAGGTCACGGCATGTCTTCACTATGCTAGGTTTGTGGTAGAAGCGCCATGCCATCTATTATTGCAGCTTTTTCCTGTAGCTCCTTATTTTCTTCTAAAACTGCAGGTGTGGTGGAAGCATGATCATCATCGTTTTCTTCGGCAGGTATACCTTGCATTGATTCAAGAGCATCCATAAGTTTGTACTTAGCTAGACAATGGTGCGCATACTCTCGTCAACTGCAAATAATGACGTCGCATTTGTCTGTCAGTAAATATGCTGGCTTAATTCTGTCAACATTTACTGTGACGGTTTTAGTTCCTTTAACAAAAGTAACCAATTTATCTGTACGGGACAACACTTTAAAAGGCCCATCATACAGTGGAGTAAAAGATTTCTTAAAACGTTCTTTCCGAACGAAAACAAAATTACAAGTCAAGTTTGAATTGACGAATGATTTGTTATTAACATGGTGAAAATGAACGTTAAATTATCAAAAGAAGTACGTAATTTAGTAATGAAACAAGGAATATCTGTACAAGTATATGATTTAATAAAAAATTCACCTAGTAGTCTAGAAGTTTGACCAAAGACGAGTTCTGCGGAGAAACATTGCAAACGAAAACAAAATTACAAGTTAAGATGTCTGAATTGACGAATGATTTGTAATTAACATGGTGAAAAGGTGAAATGAACGTTAAATTATCAAAAGACGTACGTAATTTAGTAATGAAACAAGGAATATCTGTACAAGTATATGATTTAATAAAAAATTCACCTGGCAGTCTAGAAGTTTGACCAAAAACGAGTTCTGCGGAGGAACATTGCAAATCATCAGGGATGATCCTGAGAGCTAATAGTATGATAGGAAGTTCATCTACCCAATGTGGTGTAGAAGCTTTAGCTCTCAGAGCAGTTTTAAAAGATTTATTAAACCTTTCAATCATTCCGTTCGAGGAAGGATGATATAGTGTCGTACGAATTCTATGAAATCCCAAAAATTTTGAAAATTCTTGGAATAATTTAGATTCAAATTGAACCCCCTGATCCGTTGTCACTGTAACAGGGACACCGAATCGGCAAACATAATTCTGAAATAACGTACGCGCTACAGTTTCTGCAGTAATATCCTGAAGTGGATAAGCTTCGGGCCATCTAGTAAAACGTTCGATCACAGTAAGAATATAAGAACAACCTTTAGAAGGAGGTAATGGTCCTATTAAATCTATATGTATGTGGTCGAAGCGTCCTTTAGGAATATCGAAGTTAGCTATCGGACTCTTGGTATGTCGTGTCACTTTATTAGTTTGACAGCTAATACAAGTTTTTGTCCAGAGATTACAATCTGAAGTCATTTTGGGCCAAAAATGATTTTTAGAAACTAATGTTCTAGTCGCTTTGATACCAGGGTGATCTAAACCATGAAAAATATCAAAAATTGTCCGTCTATAAACGATAGGAACGTAAGGACGAAGTTTAGGGCGGGGAACGTCACACCAAATAAACTTGTCAGAATATGGAATTTTAATTTTCTTTAAAAGAAAGGTACTCTTTGTGTTTGATGAAGTATCTGATAATAAAAATTTAAGGTCAGAATCATCTTATTGAGCTCTGCTCAATGCATTTAAGTCAAAGTTAATACGAACTATGTTAGACTTTTGGGTTACAATTGGAGAAATGCATTGTTGTAAAGAAGACGTATCATGCTCACGTGATAAGGTGTCAGCAACAATGTTATTTTTCCCTTTGATATGTCTGATTTCGCATGCAAATTGAGCAATGAATTCTAAATGTCTAATTTGCCTGGAAGATCTTTCAGTTTTAGTGAATAATGCTTTGACCATGGTCAGTAAAGCAAATAAATGTACGACCTTCAAGTAAAAACCTGAAATGTTTAATCGCTGTGAACAAAGAAAGAAGTTCTTTGTCAAAGGCACTGTACTTCGTCTGTGCTAAGGTAAGCTTTCGTGTGAAAAAGGCTAGTGGAGCAAGCACTCCTTCGTCATCGCGCTGTTCAAGAACTGCCCCCATAGAGACATTTGAACAATCAACTGTCAGCGATAAAAATGAGTTATCATCAAAACGAGGATGAGCTAAAAAGGTTGCACCATCTATAGCAGCTTTGGCTTTGGAAAAACTGTCAAGACAGTCGGTAAGCCAATCATTTATTATTTTAACTTTATCATGCAGTAAACTAGTACATAGAGCATGTAAAGGAGTTAAGATTTCAGCGAAACAGGGTATGAAACGATGATAAAAGTTAACCATACCTATGAAACGCTGAAGTTGTAGAAGGTAAGGGAAAATCATTTATGACATCAACACGTTTAGAAGAAGGTAAAATACCGGTTGAAGAAATATTGTGTCCTAAAAATATTAAATGATTGACACCTAATATGCATTTTGACGGTTTAATATTTATGCCGGACAATTCTAACCTCTGAAAAACAAGTTTCAAGTGCTCTAAATGTTCCGAACTAGATTTACTTGCAATCAGAATGTTATCTAAATAGACGATATTAAAACTTCGCTCATGAAACATTAGAAAGTTAGTGTTACGTAAGCAGAAAGGCATACGCTCAAATTCAAACAAACCGAACGGCGTAGTAATTGCTGTTTTAAAAAATCGGCAGCTACTGGAAGGCTGGAACCTCCCCACCCAGTGAATCTTTGAAGCCAAAAAGAGCACTAAACAATATGAACAATCCCATTTAATTATATTTATTAAGTTGAAATATTTTTTTCATATTAAATCAGAAAAAAAGTCTTGCGTTCGGTGGGATTTGGACCTAAGAACTTGAGTGTTAAATTTATAGTCTGCACAACATTAATGTTTTATTCAATGTTTTAATCCAAATATATGCTTCATCGGATCCTAGCCCGAGGCCAGCCAGACAACCACGGTGAACACCGCCGTGGCGAGTGTGAGGCTGGACGGGGTAGGTCCGGTTTGGCTTGGAGAAAAATATAAAAGTAGCTCCTGTCTTCTGTAGGCAGGCTTAAAAACTAGGTTAAAATTATAACGTGTACACATGGACCTAAAATTAATATAAAAATAAACACAATACTATAAAAACGTTCGTAGGCAAGAGCACTTAATAATTTTGATTATTGATACGGGAAACAACTAAACGAAAAAACCTGTTCGTTGGTAATGGGGTGGATGGCAGGGATGGCCATCCTTGGAAAAAACCATATAACTCTTGGTGGACAGCTTCCCTGCAAGATGTAGCCAGGGTAGTGTTCATGGTGGATCGTTTAAGTTTGAGTTGGTATATTTTGTTTTATCTTTTGGCCTCGACCGATTTTTCACTAAATCGGTCGGGGAAGTGATATCTGTCAAATTTTTGGTTCCAATGTTTCTCTGGGGAATTTGGTTTTTGAAAAATGTTTAGGTTGGTACCAATGTCTTAAATTGTTTTTAGGTTATGTAGTACTATTTTTAGGTTATGTTGCCGGAAGAATTTCCAGCAGGATGCCGGAAGTAGCGGAAATAGTTTTTAAAATATAATGTCACTATCACTTAAAGTTTTATTGAAAAAAACTCACCGAAAGCGTTCTGGTGGGGTTGCTTACACTTGTAGGGCTTGCAAGCGGTTCCGGATGGCCTCTCACACCATCCGTGGGCTTTATAAACGTCGAAAAAACTTGTAATCTCTCGATGCACTTGACACGACAAAAATACTCAGCATATAGTCTGCACGCTTTAACACACTAGCAGAGAACTTATACCACAGATGGACCCATAGTACTTTTTGGGAATTTTCCTTTGAGTCAATTTAATAAAATTTGACATTTTTCTGAAAATTTGACATTTTTCTGAAAAGTGACATTTTTCCGAAAATTTGACATTTTCCTAAATTTTTGACATTTTTGTGAAAAGTGACATTTCTCCGAAAATTTGACATTTTTCTGAAGTGACTACTCCGAAAATTTGACAATTTTCAAACATTTGACATTTTTCTGAAAGGCGACATTTCTTCGAAAATTTGTTTTTTCGAAAATTTAACATTTTTCTGAAAAGTGACATTTTTCCGAAAATTTGACATTTTCCTGAATTTTTGACATTTTTCTGAAAAGTGACATTTCTCCGAAAATTTGACGTTTTTTCGAAAATTTGACATTTTTCTGAAGTGACATTACTCCGAAAATTTGACAATTTTCAAACAATTGACATTTTTCTGAAAGGTGACATTTCTTCGAAAATTTTACGTTTTTTTCGAAAATTTGACATTTTTTTGAAAAGTGACATTTCCCTGAAAATTTAACATTTTTTCAAAAATTGGACATTTTTCTGAAAAGTGACATTTTTCCGAAAATTTGACATTTTCTGAAAAGTGACATTTCTCCGAAAATTTGAAGTTTTCCTGAAAATTTGACATTTTTTAAAAATTTGACATTTTTCTGAAAAGTGGCATTTCTCCGAAAATTTGATATTCCTTGGAAATTAAAAAAAAAAATTCTTGACTTGTCTTGTAGAAATATTTTTTCGATATCATTATCAGTTCGCCTGTTATAAGAATTTTATGTTTTTATGACGTCATCAGAACGCAGGTGTATTTTTAATTCTCTCGTATTCCATCCATCTACAATATTTCCACCTACGTCTCAAATTTTAACTGGATGTTTCCAATAGTTAAGTCGATATCTGCACCGGTTTCTAAGAATTTTTCTTATTTGTGACGTCATGTGGACGTAGGTGTATTATTAATTCACTTGTATTCCGTCCGTCCATAATATTTCCACCCACATTTCAAATTTTAATTGGATGTTTCCAATCGTTAAGTCAATATCTGTACCAGTTCACCTGTTGTAAGAATTTGTCTTATTTGTGACGTCATGTAGATGTAGGTGTATTCACTTTTATTCCGTCCATTTACAATATTTCCTCCACGTATTTTTCAAATTTCAATTCAATAACTCCAACCGTTAAGTCGATATCTGTACCAGTTCGTCTGTTGTAATAATTTTTCATTTTTGTGACGCGATGTGACGTAGGTGTAATTAATTCACTCGTAATCCGTCCGTCCACAATATTTATACCTACGTTTCAAATTTAAGTTCGATATCTTCAACCGTTCCCGAGTTATCAGCCGAAATCAGTGAACATTTCTGTCATTATTAGAATATCACCCTGTACATTGCACTGCTTTGAGGACAAAAAACTATAAATTTCACTTGGAGATTTTAAAAATCAGTATCAAATATAATTTGGGCATATGGGAAAATCGAAATTTTGTGTTGAAACGTATATAGCAGCGAAACCATTAATCCTACAGACATTTTTTGACAAAGCAAATTCATCACCATTTTATTGTCTTTCTAATAGATCCCTACTATTTTTTTGCCAAAATCAATATTTATCTAGATATTCGCAAGAGAAGAGAAAAAAAAACACGTTTCCTTGGAAAATGTAAATTTCCACTTGTTTCGTTCCTATCGTCCTTATTTTTTGTCTATGTCAAAAAATAAAAAATAATTTTTTGTAGCATTAAATTCTGTACACATTCATTAGGGGCAGTATTTTGGCCTAGGGACCGCCGTTTAAGAGTTATGGAGGTTAAAGAGAAAAAATTCGAGATTTTAGACGAATTTCAATAAAGTCTCCACTTTGGCCGACCGTATCTCGGTAATTTTTAGAGCAGCATAAAAATCCAAAAAAGACTTTTAGGTAATTCAATTCTCTACAATTTCGTTAGGTCGAAGTTTTTGCCGTAGGAGTCGCCGTTTAGAAGTTACGAACGATTTAATGAAAAAAGTGCATGACACCGTCATCTTGAAAGGCCCGCCACCCAAACGAAAAGTCCCATTAAAATTTCGAGTGCGGCAAAACGTTCCTGACATTATGTAATTTTTCTTAGGGAGTTTTTATTTTGAGCTATCTCTCACAGTTTCCGAGTTACAGATGAAAAACCGTTTTCAGAGTTGCGGCATCCGAGGGTAAATTTTGGTCGAAAACACGACATCTAAATTTACTCGTATTTTAAAAAATACGATACCGCGACGGCCGTACTATGTAGCGAGGAAAGAGAAAGACTTGTAGTTGATCCGCATCGTAAATTGCATGTCGAAATTTGAAAATTCAGCTCGGCACGAACGAATCAAAAGTGACATTTTCGCAATTTTTCGTTTGACGTTTCTCGATCGCGAATTTGTGTTAGAAGAGTGTCCATCTTCCATCTCGTTCCACCGCAAAAAAAGAGATAGACAGTCTTTGCACGTTAATAACTAATTAACCGTAGATAATTAGTCGTTCGGAATGTCGCGTTGAGATGTAGAATTTCACTCTCGTCAGATCAGTACAGTCCCGATTCCGTCAATAGTCTCTAAAAAAAGCCTTTGCGGCTGCAAATTTACAAAGAGTAAGGGGTACAGCCCTGTATTATTTTGTGGTATACGTTCTCTGACACGTCTATCGAACGTTAGGTTAGACTATAAAATTTATCTTACACAAGAAGCGTGTTATTTTGTTTTTTAATTTTTTTCACGGAAACCAAATCTAAAAAGTGTAAGTGTGATATATCGTTGAAATCTGAATTTTTACTGATTTTCAATGGTTCAATTATAAGTTGTAAGTAATCATAAAGTAAACAACTTGTTGTGCCAAAACGGCAATAAACGTAATCCGATCTCAACCAAAACCTTTTCAGATCTTCTGGAGCACTAAAGAAACCCTCATGCAAAGTTTCATCCAAATCCGTTTAGTAGCTTGGCCGCTATCGTGCTAACATACATACATACACACACACACACACACACACACACACACACACACACACACACACACACACACACACACAGAGACATTTTTCAAAAACAACTTTTTTGGGTTCCTGGGACCTCAAAACGTAAAGATTTGATGTTATCTCAATTTTCGATTTTGGACTAATTGTAGTAACCTCCCACAATTTTATTGTGGGGAGGTTAAAATGTCACTTTTTGCGACAGGTATTTGATGATAAGCACGGACCAAATCTATTTTTTAAAAAATAACACAATTATATACAACTGTGAGTTAAAGTCGTGGAGATGCGGTAATGGTTATCTATCATGGACAGTAACTGAACTGAGACGACGATAGTCTCCACAAGGCCTCCAATCGTTATTTTCTTTTTTTGCCACCATATGCAATGGTGAGGATACGGAAGAAGAAGAAGGTACACAAATGCCTAATTCTACCATAGCATTGAATCCATTCTAAGCTATCTTAAATTTAATATTATTCAACCTACGTGGTCGTGAGAAAGGTAAATGACCTTCTTTTATGATATGATGCTCTACGGAATGTTTAACGGGCAAATTGTAATTTGGCGAACTTATTAAACCAGGAAATTCTAAAAGTAATGCAGTGAATTCATTTGATATGCTAAATAATTTAGGAGAATATAATGGACCATCGTTAGAAAATAAATATGTTGATAAACTAGTCACATTGTCGATTAAACATTTATGTTTCAAACCAATAATTAAACCAAAATGCGCTAAAAAGTCAGCTCCGATAATGAGGACATTAATATCTGCAATATTAAAAACAAAGGGAAATAACCTACGTAAATTTAAATCGATTTTCAAAAATTTTTTCCGATTGTGTTAATAATAGAACCATTAGCAGCTGTCAGTACAATATCGGGGTTCTTTTTAGTATCTGTTAACAGATTCTGAGGTACTATCGATAAATCAGCGCCTGTGTCAATGAGAAATTCTAAGTTATTTGCATTATCAAATATAAAAAGACGACGTTCACTATTTGAAATATTAACGTCAGTTGTCAAAATATCATTGACCTTTAGTCATCCTTGATTGTCGGTTTTGACATCTTTGGCGAAAGTGCACCAATCTCCGAGACATTTAAATGCTTTACGACCATAAAGTTGATGGTAATAGCAAACTTTGGCATTAGAAGGATTATATCTAACGCGGGTACCACTTCGACTATTAGAACGAGGCCTTGAGCCACTGCGATTTCCGGAGTCGAGGCGACTTTTACAACTATCGCAATAAGTGCTAGAAACTGTAGGAGTAGGGGAAGTTATTGAAGAAATTTAGACTCTATAGCATGCAATTGAGATGTAAAAATTTCTTATTTGTGTAATACTTGATCAACGTATCTTGAAAGGTTGCAATCAAATTTGACGTAGAAACTGTGGGATTAACGTTACAAATTGAATTAGAAGTAAGGGAATTCATAAAATTTTGACACGACTCCCATATTCGATCAGCAATATCGATTAATTCTTTAATCTTAGTTTTTCCGGATGCGGTGATTGCAATGAAGATGGTTTTAGGCAATCGCCGTTTCCATAACTTGACTAGGAGCTCCTGGCTCACCACATGGGATCCTTCGACAATTGACAGCATCGACCGGTAAAAATCGGACGGATCGAGGTCCTCCATCTGGGAACCAGAGAGCAAGTCCTCTAATCGCTCTAAACTTCCTCGCTCGAGGACAAACGAGAAATTAGAATAGCTTTTAAGTTATCGTACAAATCTCTTTCGGGTTGATTAGTGACAACGTCATAAACCGTTGTAATAATTTCCGGGGTAAACTGGCAATGACATAATCGTACTTTTTCCGATCATTAACGATCCCGTGAATAGAAAATTGCGATTCTATTTGAGTGAACTCTATTTCTGGTTTGTTGACCCAAAAAGGAGGAAGTTTAATAGTATTCGTAACATAATTACTGTTCGGTATCACTGTATCTGACGTGACTGGTTGATCGTCTAACAAAATATTCTCCGTAGGAGGTGCCATTTAAAAAATGATTGATAATAATGATTGATTTGATTGATCAATTGTTCTCTCAACGAAAGAAATATGGAAACACAACTCACTTACCTAATAATAAGTATCGATGATGAATTCCTGGAAAACTCTGGGTTGTCAGCTTAAGATCAGATTTGAAAATGTTGAGAAAATCTTGTAGATCTTGTAGAAATATTCTGGCAATATCATGGTCTAGTTCCAATATAGTTTAGTTAATAATTAACATTTATACTATTAAATCCATTTAATTCAAATCAAGAGGCACCATAAAGTCAAAAAAATGTTGGAATACTTTTTGTCGGGATCACCAATTTATAACTTCTGCGTTGGGATCATCAATTTATAAATTCTGCGTCGGGAATACCAATTTATAACTTCCGTCGAAGACGTATATATATAAGAAGAATTATAACTTCTGTCGGAGACGTATATATAAGAAGAATTGTAACTTCTGTCGGGGTCACCAATTTATAGATGATATGTATTATTTGTCTCTGTAATATCTATAATAAATTTTAAAAATCCATTTTGTTTATGAATATATATTCAGTTTTCTTTGTTATAAAATTAACATTTTAACATTGTAAAATATATGTTATTTTAAAAATTATATTCTGTTATTATTATATTTTTGTTTTTTTCTTCTTTTCGTGATTACCGCTGCTAGACTTCAGAGTGGGCGAGTCGCACATATTTTCTTACTAGAGTAAGCGAGTCACTACACCCTACCAGTTCGAAAATCTGGGTCAAATCGCGTATATGACCCAATATGCACATTTTGTGATAAAGCAGGAAAATATGCCAGTGACACAAAGACAAGAGAACCACTTACTAAAGCTGCTGAATTACGAACCGACATGAATCTTCGAAAAATATCTGTAGAACGGGTCGATGAAAAGATCTTAGCTGTAACGTCAAGAGACATAGTAGCTGCCGGGGCCCAGTACCATCGATCTTGTTACAAGGATTATAGCAGAACCAGACCGATAAAAAGCAAATCTGAAGATCCTTATTTGACTACGGAGCACCTCGCATTCAATAACTTGTACACATATATTCGGAATGATTTGTTTGTATCATCTCGAATTGTACCTCAAACTTTGTTGTTGGAGAAACTTGGAAGCCTAATGACCAATGAGGGAAGATCAGATATATCGGAATCGACAAAGAAAAAGATGCGACACAATCTAGAATGCGAATTCGATTCTTCTAACCGAATTCAAACTATACTGCAATACCAGCCTCCCTTGAACTGTTCTTGAATTCCTTATTAACCGATATTGTGTCATGGTCCGTCACGCAAGATATAATATATGCCGTCTCTTGAGGAAAAATGTTGATTGCGAAGCATATTCTTCTTCCTTCGGCGATCAAAACTCTCTCTGGAAATTGTGAATCGGTTAGTTATTCAAAATTGCTAAAAATCGACACTGCGCTATGCATTGAAAAAATTACGAATATTGAAGATAATTAGATCCCTCTTCCCAAAAACGTTCATTATGGTGTACCGACTATTTTGGCATATGATAACATCGACCGCCAAGAGGAAACACTCTCTGGGGCTGGAACATCTCAAAGAGTCAATGGGATAATAATACAACCAACAGTTTATTCCTGCATGCCGCAAACAATCAACCAATATATAGTAAAAGGACAAACAGAGGAGCATAAAGCAGTTTGAAGATATAATTCCTCCTTACACAATTGCCAAAAGACAAGGCCCTCCTCCAGTAGAAGTCGCAGAGTTACCGTTTAGTTGTGTACAAAGTTTCTTAAAAGCTAAATGATGCAATTTTATATGGATAATGACAAGGCTAATGTAGCATTTTAAAGTGCTACAACTCTAATTTCTAGTAATTTAGATTTAGTGCCGCCTAAACAGCTTCACTATTTACTTTCAGGGACCAAGTTACAGGTTACACGTAGGCAACCAACTTGCATCTTGACGGTACGGTGTGTTGCATACTGAAAAACTTTTGGTCGGGTAATTTTTTATGCCATTTTAAAGGTGTATAACTGAATTAAGTTTATTTATTTATTTAATGGCGTTTAGATGGTTCCAGTCTATGGAATTTACTCCTCTTATGTTCTTAAAATTAGGTCTAACACGTTTTATTGTTCGAGGGAGTAGAGGACTTTTTTCGTAACTAGTTTTATGTTGGTAACGCTGGGGGAACGGTCGAAAGACGTCCTTCTTGCGAAAACCGCGAAACCTTGCGGACACGCTCTTCTTTTGGAGGAATTCTGGTGGCATCATAGCTAAAGTAATATTTTCATGGATTTGTGGATGATGTCCTAGCGTGTCCTCTCGTACTACTCTTGCCGCGAATGTTCAGAGTGTTCAGAAAGCTGTGTTTAGCTGAACCTTCAAGATGGCGGTTTTTTTTTGTTGGGTAATGCTCTCTATGGAGGTAAGCTTTTTATTTAGAATTTGTATAATGAAATTCTTATTTGAGTTCTGCATTGCAGAGTGTTTGGAAAGTTTGGATCCAGTGATTTGCTCTGGTAATGTTCTGAAAAAAACACGTGGTTTTATTATTGGTTATGTTGATCCTCTTGGAAGCGCCTCGTGCTGGCTTGTTTAATTGGTTTTGGTCCGCGCCATCCTGTCACTCACTGTAATGGAATTTATTCATGTCAATCCGGGGACACCTATGCTGGAGTAGCAGCTGTTCACTGGAATCTTGTGGGGAGATGTCGCACGGAGACACTGAAGCGCTGGGAGATGTGCTCTAGGTATCAAGGGGGATGACTGAGAATCTCGCCGGACTGTCGGAATTTACAAGGTTTTTTCTTTCTTAATTTTCAATGGCTTTAAGCCACCAATTTAGTAAATTTTTTGTGACAATAATTAAATTAAATTATTTTACGATATTAAATTATTTATAGTAATAATAATAATAAATGTCTTTATTGTAAACATACAAGTTGTAAAATTTACAAATGGCGAAGTTTAGAAATAGTTACAAGTAACCTTTTGCTCTTCCTCTTAACCAAATCGAGTCATAAGTTGTGAACCTTCAGTTCGATTTCAAGTGTACTCAAATGAATTTCTGTAAGCATGTCGCTGTAAAAGTTAAACATGGTACCATGGTGCTTAGGCATTGCGCTATAATATAGTAGGACAAGATAGCCTAGTTCTGTTATCAACTTTTAACTTCACATAAATAGCCCTTTTAGAAAAGACTTTTCAATAGTAAATTTATTAGCGAGAAGGGTAAGCACCCTGTCATATACTTAAACTCATATGCTAGCAAGATAATCTGGAGTACTTTGATTGATTTTAATTCAAATCATCAGTGTAATTATTTTTTTTTTGTACATACAATTTGGGTAATTTTAATAAATGTTGTCCATGTTTATGTACTCTCATTTCTCGATACTCATCCAAATTTTGCTTAGACTTCATAATGAATAATTTCGTACTATGGTTAAAACGATACTAGTTAAAAATTCAGTACTTTCCATCGCATGTTATATGTCAGCTAAAATTTTGTTTCTTGGCTGAGAGAATTTCATTTCTAAATTAACTTTTGGCCAAGTGGCGCCCTCTATTGTTTGTCTGTGTTTACTCTATTACTCACTCCTCTTTTTGCTCTCCGAAACAAACTAGCTGCCGTACGCATGTGAATGCATTAGGCATAAAAAGCGTTGCACTAAGTGACAGTAGCAATCAGCAAACCGTAAGTTCGTGGACTGGATTTAATATACAAATTCGAAACAATACTGTAGTAACAACAGATAAAATAAGGTATTTACCTACCATTATTGCCCCAGCTACAGAAATGTCGATAGTAGAAGAAATTTTAAGACATTGGTTTAGATGAAATCAACAGTTGAATTAGAAGAAATTGTCCTAGTAATTGATCAAGCACTTTTTTCCAAAGCTGCCGAAATTATTTGGGGGCAACCTCAACAATTTTAGGGCATTATTCTAATGTTGGGTAATTTCCATACAATCTGCAATTTTTTGTCAATAATCGGAAAATTATTTGGCGACGCAGGTCGTCGAGATATAGCAGTTGAATCGAATGTGATTGCCGAAGTTTCAGTAAATCGAGTTTTAGATGGAAAACATTATAATCGTGGTATTCGATTCCACAAACTAATGTACGAAGCTTCAATGCGTCTAATATGGAAGGGCTTCTTGAAGTGGTTTGAGAAGGATACCCCCATGACTTCACAGAAATTGATGTAAAAGATTTTATCTGTAATTTTGCAAAAGATGTCAATGAAGTAAACCTCGAGAAATTCAAAAGTACCAGTTTCTTAAAAAGTGTGCATTTCTATTTCAATACATACTTGAGTCATTTAAGAAATAATAAAGGCTCTCTGTCTTCCTTCTGGATGATGTATGTGGATATGATCGAAGTTTTATTAGGCCTCCTTCTTGCCAACAGAGAGCGAAACTGGACCCTACACCTTTTCTGTATTAGAAAGGTTATACCTTGGTGCTTCGCAATGGATAAAATCAATTACACAAGGTACCTTTCTGTATATTATGCTGAAATATCGAATCTTAAAGAAGTACACCCATTTATATTCATGCATTTTATGAACGGTGGATTTTCGGTCCAACTGAGTCATGGCAATCCATTTTCTCGTATACCTATAGACCAAACTATCGAAGAAACCGTCAATAAGGACCTCAGAGGTAACTCGCGGTTTCAGTCTCAAGCGTGAATCAGTATGCAAGTATTATCTAACAGTGGAGCACAGAGCTGCTGCTGCTCTCACAAAACTTAGAAATATTGTGTCCCTAACAAGAAATAAAAGCTGTGGTCATCCTGATCTGAGCAAATCACGCATATTAAAAGATGAAAATGATGTAGTCTCCATAACTGAGCTATTAGAAAACGATTGGATAAACCCATTCGATGATAATCCATGTGATATTGTAAAATTATCAACTGGGGCAGCTGTAGGGAAAGAAGTAGCCAATGATATGTTGACATCCAGAAAAAAGGTAAACAGCTATACAAAAATTTTCAAGAGACTCGGTTGCAGGAGGATAAATTTTTTTATGAAAGAATTCAAAAAATTAAATTGAAAACATTCACTCGTTCCACTGCTATCAAGAAGAATATCAACTCCAAAGCAGTAATTTTTAAGTCTGATCGTTGGCTTTTTGCTCAAATGATTTTAGTAGCTCAGTTACCCTCTTGGACCATTACCATGGAGTCTTGCCACCCCCGAGGGTCATCTAAAAAAACCAACAAGGCTTCCCTGGGAAAATATTTGGAAAATAAAGTTGCACCTTCAACTCAGGAAGAAATCACGTCTTCAACATCTGTTTGTATTATAGATGGCATGGCATTAATACAAAAGCTTCATGGTGAAAATTGAACTTTTGAAGAACTTTCGGATTGCATCCTTGCTCAAGCTTTGAATTCAGCTAGATTCAGTGAAAGAATCGATATTGTCTTTGACATATATAAACAGAACTCAATGAAATCTGCGGAAAGAATGAATCGCGGTGCAGATGATGGTATTGTATTTTCGGAAATAAGAAGTGGTCATAAAATAGTTAACTAGAAAAGATTGCTGAGAAGTTGAGTCCAAGACAAAATTGACAAAATACCTTGTTGACAGCTGGAAGGAGGAAAAGCTGAGGCATAAGCTTGGTCATAAGATTCTTTATGCAACATACGAAGACTGGTGCATCAAAATTTGCAGTAATGGTTCTGAAGACACGGAGGAACTGATTTGTTCTCATGAAGAGGCAGATACCCGTTTATTATTCCACATTAAACATGCCATGAAAAATTACAAAAATATAATTTGTATTTCGGATGACACAGATGTCCTGCGTTCAGTGAACATTTTACGAGTAACCTCTCCGTGAGACGTGGTTGTAGAAACAGCGTTCAGTTTGTCAAAAATAACAAGCTTCGACTTTCTGTAGGCTCTGCTGTGGATGCTGCTTTAATGGCATATCATAGTTATACAGGCTGTGACACGATAAGTGCTTTTTCTGGATTAGACAAAAAATGCTGCTTATGTAAATGCTTTCACAAAATTGGGATCCAACTGGGCTCTAACTCCTGACGTCTTTTCTGTCCTCAAAAAATTCACTTGCCAACTATATTGCCAAAATACAAGTATTGAGAAGGTAAATATTCTGAGGTATCAAATGTTCCGTGGGAAGAAGGAATCTGTGGATTCGGGAAATCTGCCCCCATGTGAAGATTGTCTATATCTGCATGCCCTACGAGCAAACTACCAGGCGGCAATATGGAAAAGAAGCCTAGAAGGTTTTCCCGATATTCCGGATCCTGTAGATGGGCATGGGTGGATTTTGGATGGTGAAAAGATCATAAAGTGGATGGCCAGTGCGCCTGCACCAGAAGTTGTTTTGGAATTACTCAGTTGCGATTGTACAAAAAAATTCGAAGTGTCACGCTGCCCTTGTCTGCAGAACAATTTGAAGTGCACTTCTGCCTGCAAACTTTTACAGTGTAGCAACTCCTCAAAAGCTCAACAAGAAGATGTAGACAGTGATACTGAAAATTACTATAGCAGTGGAGATCAATCTGAAGATGACGATTTTGATTAATGAGTTAGAATTACCTTTTTTTTATTTTTTCGACTTTTATAAAAAAAAAAATTTTTCACCAGTTATTTCCACTTCATGATACTTTCCATCGACACTAGAAAAGTACAGTCTCTTAAAAAAAATAACATCAATTTATCTACATTATTTCAAAAGTTATTGGCATTTAAGCGAAGAGCTGACGTCTGCCATTTTCAACCGGCCGCCATTTTAAAAAGCTACCACCGCTAGATTGCCTACAATGTTTTTTGTCATCCTTATAGCCCCTGGCAGCTAGGTATAAGTGGCATTTTCTCCGCCATTTTTCACCTAAATCTTGTCTGGCCCATGGACTATAGGAGCATATTCAGAATTAATAGTATAATCTTCCATAATGCATTGTTGCTTTGAGGTGTATTTCTCTCATACATACGTGTAAATATTAAAGTTATTAGAACTGAAACATATATTTTTATCAATGTAAATTACTCATATAGAACTATTAAATTTGCTTTAATCTGTTCTCCTGGAAACATGATAAAATATTATGGTAATATTTCACATTCATTCAGTACATATGAAAATGTGTTTGTTACCAACAGTCTCATTCATAGAAACCTGTATTTGGTTAATTATGATTTGCTCATACACGCAAAATAATTTTAAAATATATATTATCTTTAGTTGTAATTAAAATTTAATGCCCAGTTTCATGTTCATTACACAATTGTAGTAATTTGAATAGATACTAAAAAGTACAGTTTTAAATTTAATGCCACATCGACATATTCAGATCTTCTAAATTTTATATTGTATTTTCGTTTTGAAAACTATAAATTTCAAATGTCAAAATCCCCTATTAAAAGACTTTCTCATACATTCGTATTAATAACCATAGACATTCAATGAAGGATTGATTCTTAATACGATAGAATGTTGCTGTGTCATAGAATGTCATAGAAATTCATAATATTGTCATCATCAGTCACATAGATCCTCCTCATGCTCTTAGAAAAGTATTAATAAGTATTAATTCTGAATTATTTTCTATGAGTTTTTTGGCAGGGTGTCGGTAAAAATATGTAACAATATTGTTGGAGTAATTGTGGATGTATGAAACTTTTTTATATTTCCAATATTGCGGGATATATATGCAGGGATGGTTTCCGGAAATATCTAAATACATTACCTCTTGGGTTTCATAAATTGAGTTATTGGAAAATTTGGTTGAGAGAAATCTGTGGGTTGTGTATTTAGTGGAGTCAAAATAAAATTTTAATGGAATTCTCTGGTTACAGCAATTTTATTGTTTTGATTTGTTGTAGGTTTAATAACAAGTGCTCTGAGCAATTTTTTCCAAAATCCGTCCATTGCTTCTTGTAGAATTTTAACAATTTATTTTTCAACACATAAATTTTCTGCTATTTTTCCTATTATCTCATGTCATAGTAATCGTATCGCAATAATAAAAATACCAAACTGTTCGCTCTAAAATTATGAATAAAATTAGGCATATTAAGAAACTTCTTGATAATTTGTAAATTTGTAAAAAAATAAAAACCACCAAAAATTGCCTTTTTTAACAGTTTAAGAAATATGATGTAATAATTCATCAGTTTCAACGCATGTTGGTGTAATCATGCGCTTATTGAACTAAACCTCCGTGCCAAATTTTATAGAAAAATATTTATTCAAACAGCTAAAAATCAACAATAATTTCGAAATTTCCATCGCATTTTGTTTAAGTGCATCGACTCGTAGTGAGACATTTTTTCTTTGAAAATATAGGTTTTTACATGTACTTTACGGTGTTGTTTAGAAAGGAAAAAAAATAATTTAAACTAATTTTTTGAAATTTAATTTTAATTATGGATATTGCACGTATAAACAATTTCTACGTGATTTTTTTGTGAAACCAAAAACGATAAGCGAATTATGAAAGTACATGAAATAACCAACGTTTAAAAAAGAATGATGTTCCACTTGCATTTGAATCCGTGATACGTTAGTTTTTGAGTTTTAGTCGATTATAAGTAAACATATTGATACTTTTTCTTGAAATTTGCGCATATTGTTCCAAAATGATTATGTGAACATTAGTGTTCAACCAATCAAAACCTATGAGAAAGCTGGTGAAACATGTGTCAAGCATCTGGTGAAAAGGTGAATGATCTGAAATGACCTGTCTGGGGAACCAATTAAAAATTACTGTTCTCACGACAAACATCAGACAAAAATATCTGGTGAAACCAAAGGTTAGTTTCTCACGACAACACCAGACATAGATCGATGAACTTATGACATCTGGTGAAAGGTCAGTTTCCCACAGGAAATAGTTTTTGACCTCCCGCCATGTTATTGCAGCAGTCCACATGTGATAACATTTAGCTTGAAAGGTCAGGTTCACACGGGAAGTAGTTTTTTGATCTCCCGCCATGTTTTTGCAGCTGTCTGATAATTGACTAGCTTCTCACAAAATGTGCAGTTTTTGGCCCCCCGTTATATCTGACATCAAAAATGTGCATTTCAGACCGCCCACGCACATGAATACTCTAAGTCCGACCTCCATGAGAATAAAAATTTCGAAACAATAATTTCAGACATTGCATATATTCTTTTAAGTACAATAAATACCTATTAAAAAGTTTTTGTTCAGACAGGTAAGTTCAGCGGAAAAAATATGAATTTGTAAATTACGAAATTATATCATATAGAATAAGCATATAAATACCTGTGATAAAAGGTATATTCAAGAAAACAAAAGGTAATCCAAAAAAAACGAAAACATTATTACCACTTCGCACTTTTCACAGTATTTTTATTTCACAACAAAAACATTTTTTATTCACAAAATACAATAACAGCAGCAGGCAAACACATTCACAACAACATAACACGCTGAGGTAAATAAACCAGGTAAGTATTTAATGAACAAAATGTTTAACATTAGTAAGCACAAACAATTCACGATGCATTTTAGCGATGCATTCGAATTAACGTATTAAGGTATTAGTGGCTATAAATAGAATTGCCATCTGTTCGTAAAATATATCGCATAAAAAATTGCAGACTATTGTAATGAAGTATTAAGTACATGGTTCATGAAGACGGCATAAAACAAATGTCGTGTAAAATTAGTCCAGGAAAGAAACACTCCTTATTTTATGTAATAATCCAGGAAACTAAACTCAAAATAAATCACATATAGTTTTACAAATATTTATTAAAAATTTTACAATTATACAAATAAATAGAAAAGACATTGATTCATAAAAAGATGATAAACTGATTAATGTACAGGGTGTTAACAATAAAATATAAATTTTCGCAAAAACTTAAATGTTATTATATATAATACAAAAACGTATTAAGCAGTATGTGAAAAGAGGAGAATTACAGCTATGGCACATTAAGGCTCTGTTTCCTAATTCCACGGCAGTCTGTTATGTGTTGAGATATCTGAGAACTTTCGATGTTATGTTAAAGTTCCCAACTTCTTTGCTTCATTTTCAACCAAAACAATACTGAAATAATGCTGAATTAGACATACGTATTCGTGAGCCCAGTTCTCTACAAACTGTAAACTATTAACTTCATGCTTCTTCTCTATTATAGATTCACTGTCTAGTTCTAGTTCTTCAGAACGAGTATTAATCATATTTATCTTCTTGTATACTCAGAAAGACTCAGAGCAAAATTGCATATGCTTTATATATGTTCAAAGCTTAGGTGGGGATGGATATTTCCACAGCAACAGATGTTATACAGACATCTAGAGACGCAGCACAGCAATAGGTGCTAAAACTTTATATCATGTGATAAGATTAGATAGGAAAGTTACATTATTCCCTCATATTCTAATTAAAAGGTAGCACATTGTTGGGCTCTCATATACCAAATAATATATTTTTTACAGAGTGTCATATGCAATCTGGACAATGCTTTCTCACGCGATGTCTCCGAAAAAAATAATGATGTCATAACATGATGCAATATATGTTTATACAGAGTGTTATATGCAATCTAGACCTTGAAATAACCTCAACCTTCACTAACTTGTCTCCACAAGTGTAGGATTCCGCGAATAGCACATGCAGGTGTTAGACACGTGACATGTTCCCCCACCCAGTAAAAAATTTTATGATAAAAGGCGCAACTGCTACCACACAAAACTTATTGATATTTATACCGACCGTAATAATCAATCAGCTCCAATTTTACAACTACTGTGCTACATTAAGCTTTGTACTACGATTTTAATTTTAAAGTGCCTAGTTAGAATTATTAGAAGAAGACAATGGCCGATATCAATGATGACTTAAAAAATGCCATTCTCAAATTGTATCAGGATATTTCAAGAAAAAAATTTCAAGAGCTCAGTACATCCACAATATTACGTATCATGTTAAAGATTATGAAACTGATACTTTAGTTCGTCTTGGACACCTAGAGTATACACTGAAAACATATGGTCGTGCTGAAGAGATATGTAGCCATGTTTTACGAAGATTCATTACTCTCGATGTGTTTTTAAAAGAAATGATTTCAGAAGTTTTTTTCACATGCTATTCTCTATTAGAAATACCATACCTAACGAATGCATTGTAAAATATAATATTTATAATCAAGACACTGTTAATTAAATTTCACATTAATAATGATTTGTTTTATTTACATATCAGAATGGTTCGCTATCAAGTGTATTCGAATCAAAAGATTGCATTTCAAAGGGCGTATATAATGATTGCTGAACAGAGTACAAATTTGTTTCTGATGGACTTTAATATGATTCTTGTTTCACCGCCTATGCAATAATTCTGGCTTAACCACCTGTGGAAAGTTTTCCACAGGTTTTATCTCATCAAGGAACAATAATGAATTACTTGTATTACGATGGAACGGCAGCTGCACTACATGAGGATTTTCAAACAGTTTTCAGCTCCAGTAATCAAGATTTCAAAGGAAAATAATTGCTTATGGGCTATGAATCGATGAGTTGTTTACGAGAAATTCTATCTCTAGTGGAGTACCAATAGACTTGAAATTATTAAAAACGAACAATTTACAAATTACTTCAAGATTCTTCAGTGGACAGACTGCGCTTTCATAGGAGATTCGAGACAGTTTCAAATATACTTAACTCTATTTAGATGCAGAGAATATGGATCCAAAATTGAGCTGCACACTCTATCTAGCAAACGAATTAATAAGAGAACACAAGCACGGTAAAAAATTTATATGGCTTTACTGATGAAGAACTTCAGAATTTTCCATCAACATATTTGATTGAAGAAGCTACTCTCATCAAACTTCTTTATACAAGGTCCAAGTTACCAAGGAAATATACACACAATTTCAAAACTTCAAATTCAATTACCTTGTTTCACAAACCACAATAGGCCAGAATGACATAGTTATGTGGATGGTCCACCAGACTCATAATCCAGATGTCGTGTATGTAAATGGGAACCTTCAAAATGTGGATGATTTATGGTACATAAATAACTGTACATTTTTAATACAATACGTTTTTATTTCAGTAAATATATTAAACTTTTAAAATAAAAATTGAAAAAATGAAGGTCATTGCAAAACAGGCATATTTTCTATATCAACTACATCTTGACGATTATTTCATAAATTTAAATAACTATAAAGAGATTAAACATTATTCACAAAACTGATGTGACATATGCAAAATATAATTATTCTAAAAAGGTGTCTGAAACCATGACAGACCACAAATTCAAATATAGGTTTACCTACATATTAGACAATTTCTAACATTTTCACACTTGAGAACAAATGTTTATGTATACCAACCATTCATGAATTTACAAAAATAGAACACAAAACACATCATTGCTATGAAGATAATTTTTATTTATTGTAGAGATAAAAATACCATTTTATCAAAAAGAACTTACAACTGCCCTGCCCGCCTTATTTCAGAAATGCTACCGAATTTATATTTTTAGATGCAGATACATAAATAATATTAGAAAATATAAATTAATTTAAACAGAAATAATGTACAGGGCATTATATTCAACAAAATCGTATTTTTATTATAAGTATCGAGAACATCTGATACACGCTCGTGAATTTTAGTCCCTATTTTGTGGAGATCTATGTGCGCCATGAATGTAAATTACTCTTGAAGTCTAAGGCGAATCATTTCTTCCTCTTTTCATGTTCTTTCTTCCTCTTTCAAATAGTGTCTTCCTTCTTTTTAGAAGTTCTTTAGGATTATCGTATCATTATCATTAGCTCTGTTTTTCTTGTGATGTCAACAGATGCTATAGACTGTTGATGATTCATGATGAAGACCTGCTAGTAATTGCCTATAATTAATGTCACCATCTAACATAGGCCTCTAGAAATGACAGGAATCGAACCCACATTCAAAGCATCAAACACATAACGTTTACTTCCTATTCATATTTTAAAAAGTAATTGAAAATTATATTTAACAGTCATATTTCCATCACCAGTCATATTTCCATCATCCTGTATATAACCTGGTAACAAAGTTTATCACAAAATTATTTTTAGAAGGTGCATATATTTTTTAAGCACCCTGTATGTTGGTAGTATTTAAGTAACACAAATTAAAACGAAAGTGAATAATGAAATAAATGCAAATGCGAATAATTAAACTTTACTGGTTTTTATTAGAGTTAAACTCATTGAACTTTCCCACGCATATCACCAAACTGATTCACTCTTTCCTGACAGACAGATCACTGCAGGTCAGAGTGAACAACAAACTTTCAACTCGACGGGACATTCGCGCGGGCGTCTCCCAGGGGTCTTGCCTGTCACCCAAGTTATACAACCTATTATACGTCTCCGATTTTCCGGAGTTCCCGAACACGAACCTTGCTAAGTACGCCGACGACACGGCCATGTACGCGCATTCGCATAGTGCACAAGCAGCGAACATGCTGCTCAAAGCGCACATGGCCCGTGCCACGGCGTATTACGACAAGTGGTAGATTCGGATCAACGTCTAAAAGTCGGAGTCCATACTCTTCACGCGCCGGTTCACTGAGAACCGCATCTTAACACCAATTTCGATAGGGGGTCGCCAAATTCCAATTAAAAGGTGCGTGAAGTATCTGGGGGTGAACTTAGACAGAAGACTGACGTTTAACATCCACATTAACGAGACCGTACGAAAGGTCTACTCCATGTCCAGGAGTCTGTATCCGCTCCTGGCGCGGGGTAGCGGACTAAACAGGACAAATAAAAAATTGTTGTATACGATGGTGATCAGGCCGGCCATCACATACGCGGCGCCGGTGTGGTGAAGCATCCCGGCCACGACAATGCGGAAATTTAGAGTTTTAGAACATAAATTTATGTGCCTCATTTCAGACTCCGGTAGGTATACCTCCCTCAGAGACCTCTACGCACGTTGCCACGACATAACCCCACTAGCGGACTTCGTCCGGGAAACATCCCAAAAATTCTACCAATTCAAATTGGGCGACAGTCCGCTAACTCGAGACATAACACGAATCAGACAGCATAATGCCATACTTTTCGATATAAGACACCCATTACCATACCAGGGGTTGCCTATCTTTCGGCAACCTCCCTAGCCAAATCTTTCCTATACCAAAATTTCCATTTCACCACCTTTTACCTTTCACCACCTTTTACTCCCAAACCCCTCCTCTATTCTCTCTATTAGTCTTATTTTTGTTCTTTTGTTTCTTTTTGTTCTCTTTAAAATCCCCTCTCGACCAATAACTTCTTACAAATCAAAACCTTTTAAATCATAACTTCCCCTTCAACCTACCTTTCCGAAGGCAGGTAGACCATCGGATGAAGGTTGTCATTTGTTCGAACGGGTTTTTTCATTGAGTTTTTCCCGTACTAGTAACCCGACCTCTTAAAACAATGCGCGTGTGCGCCAGTGCGCGTGTGCGCGCTTAAACAAAATTCGCCATTTTCTATTTATTTCTAAGTAGTTCTAAGTATTTTAAAATCGTTCATGATTATTTTTCAATAAATTGTTAGGTTTAAGTTTTATTTCTTATTAAAACAGGAGCCCTAACCTCCACCCATTTTACTTACTGTTCTAGCCGAGGCTGGACCTGCCCCACCCGGCCACCCATCTACCAGGGCGTTGCGCGCCGTGGTGGTGTGGCCGGCTCTGAACCGGGTTCCAACTCAGGCGCATTTTTTGTAACCGAAATGTTAATAAATCTTTTTGAATTGAATTGAAATTGGTTTTTATTAAAAGTATGCATCAACGACATTTCAACGGTTATTTCATTAACCTAAATAAAACATAAAGAGATTAAACACATCACACAAAACTGATGATGAAAAATATATTTATCCTAAAAAGAACAGTCTCTTATTATGTCATGTCATGTCATGTCATGTCTTTCGCATCTATTAAACGCCTTGTGAAGAAAATATGCCATTTGATTATATGATTTAAATAAGCACAGACGCCTTGCGCCATATACATAGTATTATATTCTTTCTATAACCAAACCTACCTGTTTCGATAATGAGTAATCTTAGCAGTCAAACACTGATTTATTTTACCAGAAACCCGTGGAACATAAACTGTTGCATAAAAATAAAATTATAGTTTGTTACAACACTTACGCTGTAGGTATATGTTAAGCATGTATTATTTAAGGTATAATGATACATGGACGATACTGTGCTCTATTTTAAGAAATCTAATCAATCCTGTTTAGAAAAACAAGTCGTTTTAACATGTCTTAGAAAAGGTGTGACTTATTTCTTATTTATTTTATTATTAGAAAATATAAAATAATATATAGAGTAGATTCAAACTAAGAATACGAAAGTGTGCGCGTTGACAGCTGTCAGTGATATTACTAACAAACAAATGACTGTTTCTGACTGTTTTTGAAACGATAGCTTTGTTTTTGTTGAAAGAACTCGCATATTTAATTTTTAATTAAATGAAAAATTATTGCCGATTGATAGTCATTTGTCTATTTTTAGTGACTGATAAAACTTGATGGTATGTATCATATTGCCACTTAAAGAAGATACAATACAGATGTTTTAAAAGTAATTGTAATATCTGGATGACTTTTTAAAAAAACTTGTAAGACTTCGAAAATCGACACTTTTAATTACCATTACAATTTCCTTCTAACAAATGTCATTTTTCTTTTATAGGCGACGAAAACTTTTATTTTTTTCTTGTTTTGTTGGAAGTTTATGTATTTAGGATAAGGGAAAATAATATTTCAAAATATCAAAAGTTAAATTTACTATGTAATACTTAAATAAATGATGAAACATTGAGATTTTTTAAAAAAGTACGAAATCGGTAATATAAAAAAACCGTAGCATTTTTAATATAGGTATGTTTGGTCATATAGATGCTGAAGAGTTATGTAGCCATGTTTTACGAAGATTTATTACTCTCGATGTGTTTTTAAAAGAAATGATTTCAGAAGGTTTTTTCACATGCTATTCTCTATTAGAAATACCATACCTAACGAATATATTGTAAAATATAATATTTATAATCAAAACACTGTTAATTAAATTTCATATTAATAATGATTTGTTGTATTTACATATCAGAATGGTTCGCTATCAAGTGTATTCGAATCCAAAGATTCTCCCTGTTTAGGATCGGCATCGCCTTACCAAACACCCTGTATACCTGTATCTAAAAATATAAATTCGATAGCATTTCTGAAATAAGACGGACAGTTCTAAGTTCTTTTTGATAAAATGGTATTTTATCCCTACCATAAATAAAAATTATCTTCATAGCAATGATGTGTTTTGTGTTCTATTTTTGTAAATTCATGAATGGTTGGTATACATAAACATTTGTTCTCAAGTGTGAAAATTTTACAAATTGTCTAATTTGTCTGTTTGAATTTGTGGCCTATCATGGTTTCAGACACCTTTTTAGGATAATTATATTTTGCATATATCACATCAATTTTGTGAGTAATGTTTAATCTCTTTATGGTTATTTAAGTTTATGAAATAATCGTCAAGATGTAGTTGATATAGAGAATATGCCTGTTTTGCAATGACCTTCATTTTTTCCATTTTTATTTTTATTTTAAATAATTTAATAATAATTGATATATTTACTGAAATAAAAACGTATTGTATTAAAAATGTACAGTTATTTATGTACCATAAATCATCCACATTTTGAAGATTCCCATTTATATACACGACATCTGGATTATGAGTCTGATGGACCATCCACATAAATATGTCATTACGGCCTATTGTGGTTTGTGAAACAAGGTAATTGAATCGGAAGCTTTGAAATTGTGTGTTTGTTTCCTTGGTGACTTGGATCTTGTATAAAGAAGTTTGATGAGAGCAGCTTCTTCAATCAAATATGTTGATGGAAAATTCCTGAAGTTCTTCATCAGTAAAGTCATATAAATTTTTTTACCATGCTTGTGTTCTCTTATTAATTCGTTTGCTAGATAGAGTGAGCAGCTCAGTTTTGGATCCATATTCTCTGCATCTAAATAGAGTTAAGAATATTTGAAACTGTCTCGAATCTCCTATGAAAGCGCAGTCTATCCACTGAAGAATCTTGAAGTAATTTGTAAATTGTTCGTTTTTAATCATTTCAAGTCTATTGGTACTCCACTAGAGATAGAATTTCTCGTAAACAACTCATCGATTCATAGCCCATATGTAATTATTTTTCTTTGAAATCTTGATTACTGGAGCTGAAAACTGTTTGAAAATCCTCATGTGCTGCCTTTCCATCGTAATACAGGTAATTCACTATTGTTCCTTGATGAGAATTATTGCATATGCGGTGAAACAAGAATCATATGAAAGTCCATCAGAAACAAATTTGTACTTTGTTCACCAATCACTATATACGCCCTTTGAAATGCAATCTTTGGATTCGAATACACTTGATAGCGAACTATTCTGATATGTAAATAAACAAATCATTATTAATATGAAATTTAATTAACAGTGTTTTGATTATTAATATTATATTTTACAATATATTCGTTAGGTATGGTATTTCTAATAAAGAATAGCATGTGAAAAAAACCTTCTGAAATCATTTCCTTTAAAAACACATCGAGAGTAATGAATCTTCGTGAAACGTGGCTACATAACTCTTCAGCACGACCATATGTTTTCAGTGTGTACTCTGGGTGTCCAAGACGAACTAAAGTATCAGTTTCATCATCTCTAACATGATACGTAATATTGGGGATGTACTGAGCTCTTGAAATATCCTGATACAATTTGAGAATGGCATTTTTTAAGTCATTATTGATATCGGCCATATCAATAAGTTTTGTGTGGTAGCACATGCGTCTTTTATCGTAAAATTTTTTGCTGGGAGGGGAACATGTCACGTGTCTAACACCTGCATATGTTATTCGCGGAATCCTACACTTGTCGAGACAAGTTAATGAAACTATGTGTTGAGGTTATTTCAAGGTCTAGATTGTATATAACACTGTAAAAAAATATGTTGCATCATTTTATGACATCATTATTTTTTTCGGAGACATCGCGTGAGAAAACGTTGTCTAGATTGCATATGACACTGTAAAAAATATATTATTTGGTATATGAGAGCCCAACAATGTGCTATCTTTTAATTCGAGTATGGGGGAATAATGTGACTTTCCTTTCTAATCTTATAACATGATACAAAGTTTTAGCACCTATTACTGTGCTGCGTCTCCAGATGTCTGTATAATATCTATTGCTGTGGAAATATCCATTCTCACCTAAGATTTGAAGGTATATAAAGCATATGCAATTTTGCTCTGAGTCTTTCTGAGTATACAAGAAGATAAATATGATTAATACTCTTTCTGAAGAACTAGAACTATACAGTGAATATATAATAGAGAAGAAGCATGAAATTAATAGTTTACAGTTTGTACAGAACTGGGCTCATAAATACGTATGTCTAACTCAACATTATTTCAGTATTGATTTGACCGGAAGTAACACCTGCTTAGCATCTGTTCAATAAGCAGATTATCTCACCTAACTTGTCTAGACAAGTTAGTGAAACCATATATATATCATCTGTTTGCCAGATGAGATCAGTCGTGGGAATAGCTATTTGAATTGGTTCCCATGGCCCCACCTATTACTGTTCTGCGTCTCCAGATGTCAATATAACATCTGTTGCTATGGAAACATCTATCCCCCATTTGAAAAATCTCCTTAAAAGGTGTATAAACCATATGCAATTTTGCTCTGAGTCTTTCTGAGTATACAAGAAGATAAATATGATTGGCACTCTTTCTGAAAAACTAGAACTAGACAGTGAATCTATAATAGAGAAGAAGCATGAAGTTAATAGTTTACAGTTTATGCAAAACTGGGCTCACAGCATTATTTCAGTATTGATTTGGTTGAAAATGAAGCAAAGACATTGTGTATGAGTTGTTTTTTTGATGTGGTTGGGAACTTTAACACCAACATCGAAAGTTCTCAGATATCTCACACATAACAGACTATGCCGTGGAATTAGGAAACAGAGCCTTAATGTGCCATAGCTGTAATTCTCCTCTTTTCACATACTGCTTAACACGTTTTTGTATTTAAGTTTTTGTGAAAATTGATATTTTATTATTAACACCCTGTATATTAATCAGTTTATCATCTTTTATGAATCAATGTGTTTTCTATTTACTTGTATAATTGTAAAATTTTCAATAAATATTAGTAAAAATATACGTGACTTATTTTGAGTTTAGTTTTCTGGACTATTACATAAAATAAGTAATGTTTCTTTCCTGGACTAATTTTACATGATATTTATTTTATGCCGTCTTTATGAACCATGTACTTAATACTTCATTACAATAGTCTGCAATTTTTGATGCGATATATTTTACGAACAGATGGCAATTCTATGTATAGCCACTAATACCTTAATACGTTAATTCGAAAGCATCGCTAAAATGCATCGTGAATTGCTTGTGCTTACTAATGTTAAACATTTTGTTTATTAAATACTTACCTGATGGTCTATTTACCTGAGCATGTTATGTTGTTGTGAATGTGTTTACCTGCTGTTATTATTGTATTTTGTGAATAAAAAATGTTTTTGTGAAATAAAAATACTGTGAAAAGTGCGAAGTGGTAATAATGTTTTTGTTTTCTTGGATTACCTTTTGTTTCCTTGGATATAACTTTTATCACAGGTATTTATATGTTCTTCCTATAAGGTGTAATTTCGTTACAAATGCATATTTTCGTTACAAATGCATATTTTTTCCACTGAACTTACCGGTCTGAACAAAATGTTTTTAATAGGTATTTATTGTACTTAAAGGAATATATGCAATGTCTAAAATTATTATTTCGAAATTTTTAATAGGTATAGAGGTCAGACCATAGGTATTCATTGACTTATAGAGGTCGGACTTGGAGTATTCATGGGCGTGGGCGGTCTGAAATGCACATTTTTGATGTCAGATATAACGGGAGGCCAAAAATTGCCCATTTTGTGAGAAGCTAGTCAGTTATCAGATAGCTGCAAAAACATGGCGGGAGGTCAAAAAACTACTTCCCGTGTGAACCTCACCTTTCAAGCTTAATGTTATCACATGTGGATTGCTGCAATAACATAGCGGGAGGTCAAAAACTATTTCCTGTGGGAAATTGACCTTTCACCAGATGTCATGTCATCGATCTATGTCTGGTGTTGTCGTGAGAAACTAACTTTTGGTTTCACCAGATGTTGTTTTCTGATGTTTGTCGTGAGAACAGTAGTTTTTAATTGGTTCCCCAGACAGGTCATTTCAGATCATTCACCTTTTCACCAGATGCTTGACACATGTTTCACCAGCTTTCTCATAGGTTTTGATTGGTTGAACACCAATGTTCACCGCACCTCACCAGTGGCTTTCCCATTACTTAACTACTGAAGTATGTCTCTATACCATTCCATGCACTGATAATAACATCTCAGTATTGCTGGTTTTAGAGCTGCTAGGGTGGGTAGCATATTATCACTGGAACTTCATTTTTGGCTAAAGATCCACCATCGTAGGTAGGATAACTTACTAATGCTTTTCTTGGTTGGTGAATACACACTGCAAATAAAATGTTCGATTTCTTCAAAAACCGATTCATCTAATATTTCATTTATCCCAAGGGTAGCTAACGCCCTGAAGTGTAAATGGGGAAGCTGATAGAAACTTCTTCCAAAAGCTAATTTTTGATTTGCCTTTGAATGCACCTGTAACGTCAGCTCCTTACAATGCGTGAAGTTCTGGAAGAGCTTCTACCTTTGACTGTCCCAAAGAGTCATAAATTGGTCATAAACGTATCTCCTGATTACTCGATCCGATGCTTACAAAGTTCGTATCTTCTGGCAACAAGGGAACACGTTTTAAAGCAAGTACTAAAACGTCAGTATATCCTTATCTTATTGACACCTCTCTTTGATGCATGTACAGAATGAAGTATTAATTTTGCGTCAGCTTCTTCAGTGCATCATATTGTCACAAGGAACAGATCACTTTCCGATTAGTTTCATTTCCCAGTGATATTAGACGTTTTAAGAAATATTGAGTAATTTCCCCTTTCGTCGATGTATGAGAGAGCAGCTTTTTTAGATTTGTGTTTTTGCCTCTGACCATTTCTATTGATTTCAAAGAGTCGTGCTTATACGAGTCAAAAACAACGTGATATTCAGAATATGCGGAGTGTTTTTTTAAAATCTTGGTTGAAAACTGAATTGACAAATCAGAAAGGTATCCTACATTTTTAAACGACAACATTTGTACTTCTGCCATACCATCGAAAATTGCTACACTGTAAGGCTGTTTTATGATATCTACATCCACATCACTAACTTTGGAATCATTTTGAATAAGTTCTTCCGGAAGGCGTCTTATTTTACTTTTTCCCTGTCCATGAATCATTGAGCCATCGGGATAAAATAAAGACTATGGCAAGGCAATTAGTTCATATTTTCCAATAATCTCCTTTAAGTTTAAATCAGCACGCCTTCTACATATAAGAACGCATCGTGAGAACATACTTAAATCTTGTTTAAGCTCTACTACCTACTTTATTCATATTTATTTATTAAAACAAAAAAAAAGAAAACTTTTTAATTTTAGGGGTGACATATTATAAGGGACATATTATAAGGGGTGAGTTTCACCGCTCTGTTACTCCAGCGAAAATTTTCATTTAGATTTATTTAAAATTTGAAACTTAAAAAGAATATAGTTACTTTCAAGTTACCCATGGATTAAAAGTTACCCCTTTACGACACGAGGGGTAAAACTTACCTCTATATCACTTTTTAAACCAAATTTTCTGTTATCTTAGGTAAAAAAAGTATTTTTTTAATTATGTAACAATTTGTTTACATAATTTTATTTTATCTCATTTTTGTTCCTTTTGGGATGTTGTTGTGGTTTAGGAAATTAAGCCACATACTTATAGTTATTATTCATACATTAACATAGAATGAGTAATAAACAAATCCTTTCTTTCGTCTTCGAGTCTGTTTTGAGGCACAATTATAAGTTATAATATATGAGAAAATCATGTACGTGTCAAGTGTCAAGATATATATATATATATATATATATATATATATATATATATATATATATATATATATATATATATATATATATATATATATATATATATATATATATATATATATATATATATATATATATATATATATATATATATATATAATAAAAAAAGTAATTAATGTTACTTCAAAAAGAATAAAGATTATAGTTTACCTCAAGAATTTCTCTATCATTTTATGAAAACCACTTCAAGAATAATACTACAGTCCATTCAATTCAACAACCCCCAAAGAACCAGTAAGCATAAAAGCCAACATAAATAGTGGTCGTCATCGAGTCGGATTGTTGATGGTTTATGGTGTATGGTAATTGCCCTCTCTGAGCTATAGTTGCAGTATCCCTCTCTGATCTATAGTTGCAGAATCCCGTTTTGATCTATAGTTGCAGTCTCCCTCTCTGACCTATAGTTGCAGTCTCTCTCTCTCTGGTACATAGTTGCAGTTACAGTACACGTTGGACCATTGCCCTCCTCAACACATTGGCAGCTCAGTTGTTTGCTTCATAGGATTAGTACATCACGCTCACAAGGTTAGACGTCCAACCATTTTGGAAATTTAGATAAAAGGTTTAGGTGTTTTGAAATTTAGTCTTTTTTTCACGAAAAGGTACAAGTAAATCCTTTTTCTATAAAGTAACTTTCACAGAATTCAGTGGTGTATCTACACATTTTAATTCGTACTTAGCATAAGCTATTATTTTGTAAGTAATCTCATTTAATCAATCATGGAAGAGCATAAAAAAGCTCGTACTCGTGCCAAAGGGGCCATAACTAGAATTGAAACCTTTATTCTTAAATCAGAAAGCGACCCCACAATTGATGTAAATGAGTTTATAGTTCGTGAAATGCATTTAGTTAAGGTTTATGAGGAGTATACAGATGCTCAAAACGCACTCGAAGATGAGGACGAAGGTCAGAAAGATGACAGAACTGAAGTAGAAAATCGATATTTATCTTTAAAAGCCAAATTAATGAAAATAATACAAAATTTATCAGCTCATAATATATCGGATAAATGTAGTAACCGAAAGAATATGCCTAGTTCTAATCTTACCTCTATAAGTCAGGTCAGTTTACCCAAAATTACTTTGCCTACATTTAATGGAAAATATGACGAGTGGATCACATTTATAGATTTATTTACTACATTAGTTGATAAAAATGAGCATATAACAAGCGTACAAAAGTTTATGTATCTCAAAACTCAAGTCAAAAATGAACCACTAACTTTAATAAACGAGTTAGCTTTAACTAATGAGAATTATCAAGTCGCGCTTGACTTGCTGAAAAAGAGATATGACAACAAACTTGTTATAATTAATAGTCACATAAAGGGTTTATTAGAAACACCGTCTGTAACAAATGGGAGCGCCAATCAATTAAGACATTTTTCATCTCAAATTAGACAACATTTAAATTCATTAAAAGCTTTAAATGTGCCAATTGATTCATGGGATTTATTACTAATTTATGTACTTTCAAAAAAGTTAGATTTTCGAACTCACCAAGCCTTTGAATTGCAAAAGATTTCAACGGAACTTCCCAAGTTAGTTGATTTTTTAACATTTTTAGAGAAAAGGTGTCTTGCTTTAGAAAATGTCCCAACCCCAGATTTTAAAATAAAACCTCGCGTAACACATTTCGCAAATAATCCAAGTTCCCATAGTGCTCATACAAAGATAAAATGTCTCTTCTGTAAATTAGAAAATCACACAATTTACATATGCTCGAAATTTAAAGAATGCTCAGATGTCCAAAGAAGTCAATTTGTTCAGAGTAACAAATTGTGTTTTAACTGTTTGGGCACTCGCCATAATGTTGCACAATGCACTTCAGTTGGTTGTAGGATATGTTTCAAGAAACATCATACTCTTTTACATAAAATGACCCCTTTCCCCGCAAATGAAACTCCAAAAGAAGAAACTCTCTCTTTAAATAATAGTCCTTCGATTTCACATCAGATTAACCCTTCCGCACCGCTAGAAAATGTCATTACACAGCATCCTACGTTAGTTACCCACATGGAACGTTCCCAAATACTTTTAGCTACAGCACAGGTTACTTTAATTACAGAAAGAGGTGTTAGAGTTCAAGCACGCGCACTATTAGACTCCGCTTCACAAACGACTTTTATAACATTAGAATTATTTAAACGTTTGAATGTCAACGGTTATAGAAAAATTATAAATATTCAAGGAATTTCTAGTAACACGACGCAAACAAATTGCATGGTTGATGTAAAAATTGAATCTCACAATGATAAAACATTTAAAGTTAACGCATCCTGCGCAGTGTTAAATAATATTACTTGCTCTTTACTGCATAGGATGATTGACATTCAAAAATTGGAAATACCTTCAGGCTTAACATTAGCCGATCCCTCGTTCTACGTACCATCAAAAATTGACATGCTCATCGGTGCAGATATATTTTTTGATGTGATAGCTCCCGGTTTAATACGCTTAGGCCCGAATTTACCCACGTTGCAAAACAGTCACTTAGGGTGGATAGTAGCAGGACCCATTCCTAATGAGAATTGTTGTTTACATGTCAGTTTGTTTTCACAATCAGAAAGAGTAGATGAATTAATACCGAGATTTGGCAATTAGAAGAATTATCTACAACCCGGTTATTATCCCTTGAAGACAAAATTTGTGAGCAAGAATTTTTGAATTCTGTCAAGCGCATTGAAGGCGGTGCATTTCAAGTAAATTTGCCGTTACGTGAAGAAAATGATTATTTAAAACTCGGCGACTCGTATAGCTCGGCTGCTCGCAGATTTCTCGCATTAGAAAAACGATTGTCCAAAGATAAAGAATTATTTGCTCGGTATACACGCTTTATAGATGAATATGTAGAATTAGGCCACGCAAGGTATGTTCCATTGAATGTCACACAATTAAAACTTGAACACAAATATTTTCTCCCACATCATTGTGTACTTCGAGAATCCAGTTCCACTACTAAAATTAGAGTTGTGTTTGACGCTTCAATGAAATCATCATCAGGTGTCTCACTTAATGACATAATGTTAAAAGGGTCTCCCGTTCAACCCGACCTTTTTGATATTCTATGCCGATTTCGAACTTATAAATACGTGATAACCACAGACATAGAAAAGATGTACAGACAAGTACAAGTTAACCCTGCTCAACATTTCTTACAAAATATTCTGTGGCGAGATAATCAGGAGGAATCTCTAAAATGCATACAGTTGCAAACTGTTACATACGGTACTAATTCTGCTCCATTTCTGTCCACTCGTTGCTTAGTGCATTTGGCAGAAGAAGAAAAGGTAAATTATCCCTTAGCCTCAGAGGCTATTTTAACACAATGTTATGTCGATGACATTCTAGCTGGTGCGAACTCCATCAAAGAAAGTTTGGAACTAGTAAATCAACTTAATGTAATGTTAAATTCTGCAGGCTTTCATCTCCATAAATGGTGCTCTAATAACTTATCAATTTTAAGCAGCATTCCTGCTGATAAACATGAAGTTAAAGTAAACATCAACGATGACACTCACTCTAATAAAGTTCTCGGCATATCTTGGAACCCTCACTCAGACACCTTCAGAATTTCAATTCCCTCTCTAACTACACACAATGTTCTCACAAAGAGACATATGTTATCAAGCATTTCTCAAATGTTCAATCCTCTAGGCTTTGTTGGTCCAATTATTGTTGTAGCAAAAATGCTCATGCAACAAATTTGGGTAAGTAAAATCAATTGGGATGACCAGTTGCCCACAGAGTTACAACCAAAATGGCATGATTTTGTAAAAGATATATCAAATTTGTCAACTCTCTCTATTCCTCGTTATATTCTTGCGTCCAATACAATTCATGAAATACAACTACATGGGTTTTCAGATTCTTCAATGAAATGTTATGGTGCATGTTTATATCTAAGAGTTCTATACACCAACCACACTGTCTCCTCAAATTTACTTTGTTCTAAGTCGAGGGTCGCTCCACTTAAAACCGTTTCATTACCCCGTCTTGAACTGTGTGGTGCGGTTTTATTGTCGAAACTACTACACAAAATGTATTCTATACTCCCGCAAAAAATTGATAAAACATTTTTATGGACAGATTCCCAAATTGTGCTGGATCAAATCATCTCCCTCTCGATGGACTACCTTTGTTGCAAACAGAGTCGCTGAAGTACAGGAACTTACAATCAATCACACTTGGAGACATAGAAGATCCTCTGAAAATCCAGCAGATTTTTTATCTCGAGGATTGAATTCATCGCAATTACATTCTTGTACTCTCTGGTGACATGGGCCACAAATGTTAGGAAACTACGATTGTAAATTTGACAATAAGCTTGATCCACCACCAGAAACGATTCCCGAGCAAAAAAAGGTAACGTTACACGCGCGAATCACTTCTGATCCAACTGTTTTTATTTCAAATTTTTCAAGTTTCATTCGTTTGCAAAGATCTTTTGCATACTATTTACGTTTTTTAAAGAACTGTGAACCCGGTGGACTTATGAAACAATCTGACCCCTTATCGGTTAATGAATTAAAAATGTCATTAATAGCATTAGTCAAACTTGTTCAAAGCAGACATTTTCATGATGACATTACTCACCTAAAATTAGGAAAAACTATTTTTAAAAGCTCAATTATCTCGCTAAATCCTTTTCTAGATGAGAACAATATTTTGCGTGTTGGAGGACGTCTCAATAACGCTGACATAAATTATGATCAAAAACATCCCATTTTATTGCCGTCAAAAACTCATTTTACCAGAATATTAATTCAACATGAACACGTGAAACTTTGTCATGCTGGAGCCTAAACAGTTTTGGCAAATATCAGATTGCGATTTTGGCCAATAAACGCTTTGAGAGATATAAAAAATATTATCAAAAATTGCGTTATTTGTCACAGATTTAAAGCTGAAACCTCTAAACAAATTATGGGACCATTACACCGTGACAGAGTATCAATAGCAAGACCGTTTTTAAAGGTTGGAGTCGATTTTGGAGGACCTCTTCTCATAAAACAGTCAAGATTACGTAGGTCGGTTATTACAAAATGTTACTTTGCACTTTTTGTTTGCATGGTGACAAAGGCAGTTCACATAGAACTTGTTTCTAGTTTATCTACTGAATCATTTTTGCTAACTCTCAAAAGATTTATTGCCAGACGTGGCCAACCCGTTACTATTTTCAGTGACAATGGTACGAATTTTCGTGGTTCTAGTAATCAGTTAAAGGTGTTATATGAATTTTTTAAATCAAAATATAATCTCAATTCAATACAAGATTATTTAACTGCGAGAGAAATTGATTGGAAGTTCATTCCCCCTAATAGCCCACATTGGGGTGGATTATGGGAGGCAGGCATTAAATCCACGAAATACCACATTCGCCGTATTGTAGGAAATAGTCACTTCACATTTGAAGAACTATTTACGGTTCTAGCTCAAATAGAAGCTATTTTAAACTCGCGACCGATTTGCCCCGTGTCAGATGATCCTTCTGATCTAACTTGCTTAACTCCCGGTCACTTTCTTGTAGGTGAACCTTTATCTACTTATCCCGAAAAAGACGTTTCAATAATACCCGAAAATCGACTATCATTTTGGCAACAATGCAGTAAAATGCAACAACACTTTTGGAAACGATGGTCGGTTGAATATTTAAACCGTTTGCAGAATCGCCCTAAGTGGTTCAAACCTTATCCCAATTTAAAAGAAAATATGGTTGTTCTCATAAAGGAAGACAACGTTTTACCCTTGCATTGGCCACTTGCACGTATTGTCCAAATAATGCCAGGCCCCGACAAAAAGGTTAGAGTAGTTTAGGGTTAGAACACAAAACGGAATTTTTGTTCGCCCTATTAGTAAATTGTGCCCTTTACCTCAGGAAACTTGTTGAATACAATACTTCAACAAAGAGGGGGAGGATGTTGTGGTTTAGGAAATTAAGCCACATACTTATAGTTATTATTCATACATTAACATAGAATGAGTATATATATATATATAATAAAAAAAAGTAATTAATGTCACATCAAAAAGAATAAAGATTATAGTTTACCTCAAGAATTTCTCTATCATTTTATGAAAACCACTTCAAGAATAATACTACAGTCCATTCAATTCAACAACCCCCAAAGAACCAGTAAGCATAAAAGCCAACAGATGTTAAGACTGCCATATTTTCTAGAGAGGGCCCATCAATATCCATATTCAAGATTTTTTGAAAATTTTGAGGTATTGCACAATATTGTATCACGAATCTGCACACGGGATCCCATATTTGACAAATTGAAACCGGACTAACAGCTAAAACTTTTTGAATTACATCGCATAAAGCACCATTTAGGATATAACGCACGTTCGAAAAAAAAAAAAAAATTATCTCCCCACTCCCTGAATATTGTAACTAGGCAACTAACTCCATTTTCATCATAACGAGTCTTTTTTTTAAATATTTTTAGTCTTTTTCGTATATTCTGATTCTTTTATTTAACAAAATATGATTTGTTAAGTTTTTATTCATCATAAATTCAACAATCTTTATTATGTATAATGTTTTCGGCTTTTGTCATATCTGATTTTCCGTTTCTTTTTGAAATGTTTGTGTTTTGTGTTTATTTTCAATTTTTAGTGTATTGTAACGTACAATAATTTGTTTGGCCGTTATTTAATTAAAATGCATTGGAAATTTTAGTTTCATAATATTTATTTTGTGGGACCAGACTGGATATCTGAATATAAAGAAAATTAAAGACAACATTTACATAAATGATACTTAAAATATATTCTGTTTATGAATTTAACGTGATTACTTTTAATTGGTATACCTATTTATTTATTTTTTATTCACCGATAAATCAACATCATTTACAGGTTGCTGTAAAAGATAATATCAATAATAATTTAGATAATAAATTATAATTTAAATTTTTAAGTATGAAAAATTTAATAAGGCATATAGCCATAGTCAGTTAAGTCACTAATCTAATTTACTTAATATTAATATGAAGCAAATTATACATGTTCTATGCGCTATTTATGCTATATTTATTATGTGAAGAAAAACAATTAAAAGTTGTATTGTTATTCTTTACATATTAGTCTTTCTAAAATTACATAATGTTGTACAGAATATCATCATCACACAATTATTTCAGACATTATACAATATTCAATGGTGAACTAGAGTAAATTGATCAACAAACATGTTTTCTAAAGTACTATTATATAATATGCGAGCTAATATGCTATTAACATATAGTAGGAACAGTATAGTGGTCCCAATTTTGAGCCTTATAGTGCTGCGAATGATATCTCATATGGAAAAACGATTTTCTAGAAAACGTCTTTAACGATATTATAAATTAATTGATCTAACAACATACCATTATTGGGTTTTTCCATAAAATTCACATAAACAAATGATTTGAAAGTCAGTTGAGAAAGTCACTTCGGCCTGGCCGTACCATTTATTTCATATGTAAGGGAACGTTGATAGAGATGTAATGCAGTGGTACCCAAGAATAATAGAAATATTCTTTAATTATATCTTCAAATATTATTGTAGTTTCCTTTTTTTTAAACAAAATCTGAATCATCTGATTCATTTTCATCGACGGAGTTTTCTTCTCTATCAATTTGAAAATCATACTCACTTTCCGAAACATTGCTTACTTCGTTGTTGTCTTCCGCTGTAACAAATGAATTTTTAAAGTCTACTTCATCTGTTTCCATTTCAGAAATCGATAAAACATCGTCTTCATCGTCGTCAAGTTCGTCTTCAGTTTGTTTCAATGTTATTTCAGAACAGTTGTTGCAATTTAATCCATTACAAAAATGACGCAAATTTGGGCATTTAATCCCTATCCTTTTACATGAACAAAGTTTTGTTTTGCAACCCGATTTACACATACAGCAAATAGAAATTATCTGGCAAAGGATTTTTTTGTTGTTGTCACTGGCATTAATCCATTTATGATATCTTTCCAACCATACTCTTCAGGATTTGTATCTGCAAATCCTAACCATTTCTGTATTTGAAAATACACCCTTAATGAATGCTCGTTTGCAGCCTCTTCAGTTGGTGGGAGAACAGATAATTTACATGATGTTTTTAAAGTGCATTTTTTAAAACATTCAAAACGCAGAACGTGTAAACATATGTTCTTCATTGGATCTGAACCATACAGTGTCAGCAGCAAACATCCTTGCCTTTGTAGCTTGTCGGTCGTAAAAAACTTACACATCTTTTTGTAAGAATGGATATTTCAGAAGTATACTAATAATTTTTCCCCCAATTGTTGAAAAGGCAGAAGTTGTGTCACATCCGCAAAATGCGTGTAGAAGCATTACACAATTAGAGAATATTATTTAGGTATTATGCAAATCACAACTTACACACTTTTTTATTTATTATGAAAATACCTACTTTCTGCATATTGTTGCCCTAATCTGGGCACGCTAATATACTAGTTAGGTAAATACTTTAAAACACTTATTATTGGAGAACCAATCAAAACAACTACTCTCCTAGCTAATACTGACGAAGTATTGAATTACATGATAGGATTCCTAGCATTTTAAAGAAAAAAAAATATTGAAAATACTTAAATCATTTATTTACATTTAGTCATTCACACTTTTTTTATTTAATATGATATTATCTACTTTCTGTATATTGGTACCTTAACCAGGTCACGCTAATATACTACTTAGGAAAATACTTTAAAACACTCATTATTGGAAAACCAATCAAAACAACTACTCTTCTAGCTAATACTGACGAAGTACTGAAAAACATGATAGGATTCCTGGCATTTTAAGGCAAAAAAATATATTGAAAATACTCAAATTATTTATTGAAATTCAGTCATTCACAACAATTATTATTGAACCTTACATTCTATTTCAACTCTAGAAAAGTTGTACAGTTTTTTCGAACTCGTTAGTTCTCATCAGTAGAGTATAGAAACATTCATTCATTATTTACAAGCCTATTCTTGATTTATTTTTTACAATTAATTATTTTTTATTTATTTGCTTTTATCGTGATTAGAGAATATTATTTAGGTATTATGCACATCACACAGTTATTTAAATTTTGATACTTAAAACTATTTTGAGTAAAATACTTGTCACATACGTTGCCTATCATCGGTTTGTAGAAATAAATATTGTCTTCTATTATTACAGCGAGCTGTGTCAAAATAATTAGTAAATCGACAGCTTCATCTACAATTATTACATTGTTGTTTACAATTTTTTTGCAGTCTGCGCATACGCTCTGTGTTTTTCGTACTTTGAAATTCATTTGAGTAACCATCAAAGACCGCAATACTATTATCAGAATAATATTTTCTGTATTCTACGTATAAATATATATTTTCTGCATACGTGAAATCACGGTGCCAAGTAACTTTATGCAACAAAAAACCACTATCAATTACGAAAAACAAATTATTTAAATACGGAATTTCCACAAGAGGCTCAAATAACTCATACAATACTGATTTCGGTGTCTTTCGCATATCATTATTGTCGAACAAGCATAAAGGGTAAGGTGCGAGTTCATATTTGAAAAATTCTTCTAATTGTTTATCATCTTTCTTTAACAAGGATATTCTTTGGAATAGAAAACTAGGATCAGTAGATCAATTGGCACTTCTTCTTTTTCACTTTGACAGTAGAGTACATCACGCTTGAGGGTATTACACGCGATTTTCTTTAAGAGAGCGAGAATTATTTTTTTCAGATTTTTGCTGTTGGTAGCGATTGGAAATAATCATCACTTTTTATTTTTCAAAAACTGCCAATTTTTTCTCATTTGATAACAGAACGAAAACGCTAGGTACTTTATAAATATGTAAAAAAAAATAATTTAAACCAGCTAATGCTTTGTATTATTGATCAGAGACCACAACGTCACTTCCGTTCGAGCAACGAGAAGCAGTAGTACGTATTTATCAGCGAAAAATCTGAAAATGGCGAAAGATTCTTCAGAAAAGCTCCTCTAAGGGTCTTCGAGTCATGCGGGACTACACTAAGAAATCCATAACATTTCATATCACACTAGCGAAAACAACAATTCTTCATATTACTCTGAAGCAACGAAGCAAAAGTGGCTCAATTACAAAAATTATTTCGTATTTCAGATAACACATCGCAAATAATCAATAATGTCTTGAATTATTTAATTAAACATAGAAATAATCTACCTAGATTAAAATTTCCAATGCATTTTAATTAAATAACTGCTAAAAAAATATTTTTCCGTTACAATACACTAAAAATTGAAAATAAACACAAAACACAAACATTTTAAAAAGAAACGGAAAATCAGATATGACGAGAACATTAGAAAATAATAAAGATTGTTGAATTTATGATGAATAAAAATTTAACAAATTATATTTTGTTAAATAGAAGAATCAGAATATAATAAAAAGACTAAAAATGTTAAAAAAAAGACTCGTTATGATGAAAATGGAGTGACGTATGCCATTAATTAAGTTAGTTGCCTAGTTACAATATTCAGGGAGTGGGGAGATAATTTTTTTTTCGAACGTGCCTTTTGTCCTAAATGGTGCTTTATGCGATGTAATTCAAAAAGTTTTAGTTGTGGATAATTCTCAACTAGCAGATAAAGAAATATAATCATTTTAGATCAATATGAGCAAATTTCAATAAAAAATATCAATATGTTTACTTATAATCGACTAAAACCCAAAAACTAACGTATCACGGATTCAAATGCAAGTAGAACATCATTCTTTTTTAAACGTAGGTTATTTCGTGTTCTTTCATAATTCGCTTATCGTTTTTGGTTTCACAAAAAAATAACGTAGTTATTCGAAATTGTTTATAAGTGCAATATCCATAATTACAATTAAATTCCAAAAAATTTGTTTAAATTAATTTTTTTTCTAAGCAACACCGTAAAGTACATGTAAAAACCTACATTATAAAAGAAAAATTGTCCCACTACGAGTCGATGCACTTAAGCAAAATGCGATGGAAATTTCGAAATTATTGTTGATTTTTAGTTGTTTGAATAAATATTTTGCTCTAAAATTTGGCATGGAGGTTTAGTTCAATAAAGCACATGGTTCCACCACCTTTCGTTAAAATTGATGAATTAATACATCATATTTCTTAAACTGTTAAAAAAGGGAATTTTTGGTGGTTTTATTTTTTTACAAATAAAAATTATCAAGAAGTTTCTTCATATGCCTAGTCTTATTAATAATTTTATAGCGAACAGTTTGGTATTTTTATTATTGCGATATGATTACTATGACATAAGATAATAGGAAAAATAGCAAAAAATGTATGTGTTGAAAAATAAATTGTTAAAATTCTACAAGAAGCAATGGACGGATTTTGGAAAAAATTGCTCAGAGTACTTGTTATTATACCTACAACAATTCAAAACAATAAAATTGCTGTAGCTAGAGAATTCCCTATTAACCAATTTTGATCCTTAATTTGATTCCACTAATTGTTATACTCTTGTTGAGGGTAGTTATTACACTGCTGATGTGGCATTATTATTATTTTGATCGTATTGGTCATGATATTGGTTGTCGTAAAAAATATCGTTTTGATAGTAATGACCGTCATTGGGGTCGTAGTTCGTATTTTGGCACAAGCCAAAATACGAAAAAAAAAAAGTTATGATTCTACAAAGAATCATAACTAAAATTTTGGCTGTGGAATCGACAGCTTGTGAAACACATACAAATTGATTATGTAATCGGGTTGAAAGTTGCAGTTGCATTGTGATTTAAATTTAGACTGATAGAATTTGATGACTCACTTACAAATGGGTTAATTCGAATTGAAAATTTTGGAGTTGTTTTACTATTTCCAGATGATGTGTTTATTGGAAAATATCTCGTTGTTTGAGACTGTGGTTTGAAAACATTTGTTTGTGGGGATTTTTGAAAATTATTATGATAATTATTTCGAAAATGATTTGTTCGAAAAGGGCTTTGCTGAAAGGGGTTTTGATTTGTTAAAGGTCGATAATTATTTTGGTTTGGAAAAGCCATAGAGTGATAATTATTTTAATTTAAGTGAGCCATAGGAAGATTTTGATTTAAGTAAGAAATAGGGTAAAATAATTGGTTTTATTGGGGTTGACTTTTAATATCGCACTAGATGAATTCGTATTTGTAAAATTTGGTCTGTTTTGTTGTTGAATTTGTAATGACTGGACCTTGGTCAGATTAAATCCGCTGCACGTGCTCATAATTTTGCGTATATGGTGTCGAGTAGACAAGTATTAATCCCTAGGGCTGAATTATTTACATTTCGAAATGACTTAATAAAATTCTCGCTAGATGTTATAAATCCTTATAACGTTTTTGGATTACAGTCGGAACATGGGAATTATCGTTACGTTATTAAGCCATAATAGTAATAGAGTATAATTAATTTCTGCTATTGTATTTAAATTTGAACTTTCAATTTAAATTTTCAGTTAATAAAATTTTGATTTTCAATTTCCAGTAATTGAATGTAAATTTTGAGTATTTAAATTTAAACATTCAGTTAAATTTTCATTTGAATTTTCTAGCTGTAACTGAATGTAAATTTTGAATATTTGAATTTTCGGTTTGTACAGTTACATTTTCAAATCTAGTTAGAATTTCTTTTAATACTGATATAATGTCATCCATTCATTAATTGTTTAATAGTGCAATTTTCTTAAAATTAATTTCTTAAAATTATTATATATTTTTTTTGAGTTACGTCAGATAAACTTGGTGACTTAGCCTTTACTGTTATAACGAGGGACTTTATATTAGCGATTGGGGTGCTAAATTACAAGGGTTGTACACAAAATTTTTATGAAATTGCGAATAACTCAAATATAAGTTTTAGTTATTAAATAAAAAAAAAATGTGGAAATGCGTTTTCGATCTCGTTTGGCGTAAAATTTTGACTTTTACAATTTATTTCAAATTTGATTCTTTACAAAGTTAAAATAACACAGTCAACATAATTATAGTAGTTACATAACTAGATGAGACTTAAGAAAGAACTGTTTTATTACAAAATACTGTCCTAGTTTCGTATTTGTGCCCACTATTCTTAACATAGTCATTATATGGTAATATTTTCTCTTTGTTAAATATGAGTGCTAGAAGTAAAATAGTATTGACGAAATATTTACAAAATAATGTTTTTTAAATCATACAAGACAGAAATTCATAAAATTGATGAGCATTTGTGACATCAGCGCCAAATCACCATTTCCGTATTCACCTCATACCAAAGTTCTGGTAGTGTTCTGTAAAATGTGGTAAATTTGTATTTGTTACAAAAAAATGTGATGCCCTGCAAATATTGCTGTTCCATCACATCTTCATAAGTTAAACATACCTTTTGTATAAAATTTATATTTTATAAAATATTGTACATATGATAAATTTATATGTGAATTCATAATAATCAATACATTCGTGTAGATGGCGCACCTAGAATTACTACTAATCGTAACGATCGTTTATCTGTTGATGTTTACCTAACCTAAAATAATATTTGTGTTCTGTGATTTTCTTTATGAGATTTTTTCAAAATGCCTAAAAACAAATATTTAGATTTGTCTTATATAGACAAAGACGGGGGCGAATTACCGATGGTGTTAATCAAGTTGAAGCTAAAGTTGAAGTCAACAATGAAGGAATAAATTCTGCAAGTTGTGGAATATATCACGTGAGCTGCAGTAATAGTAATATAGAACCAAATATAACAGTTAATGCCGTCATAAATCATATGGTATGTAGCACTCGTTAAGTTTTAAAACTACCTTTACACGTCATTTGATTCTATGTTGCAATATTCGGTTATTTAGTGTTTCAATTGTGGTTTTGTTACCAAGCTGATGTTTTACAACGTTTATCGCCCAGGCACGTGAAACTTATGACATTTTTGGATATTAAGTAATTATCACTACGCTATAGCCATAGCCGCTTCAATTTTACACGAAATTCTGTTTATTTTCACATTTTATATCATTACCCTGTCAAAAAAATCTCATCAATCCGTATTGAAAATTATCAAAAATTAATAAGTATCTATGAGAACCTATATGGTCAATAAGTTTCTATAAGAGTTAGGTAAAGTTGCTGTTGAAATTGTTATCAGTTTATATCAGAATTGACCAGCAAAACGAGTCAAGCCATATCCATTTGTAAATCCAAACATTTACTTATACCACATCAATGGGAATTTATGAGCACAGTATCTAATGTAATTCGTGCGGTTTTCCATGATTAAAAGACAAGTGTTTCTTTAAGAAACGAGCTGCATTAGGTTAGAACAGTTTTGATTTGCAATTGAAGATTACAAATTACAATGTTTGAATAGGGATTTATGAGATCAGTTTCTATGAGTATTAATGTTTTTTTTTCAGTAATATATTAAATGTGTTTTCATTTGTTTGAATGGGTAAAAAGAAAGGTCAGTTTTCAACTGCAATTACAAATACAAGTTTAATCGCTTCGAATGGGGTTATATGCGATCAATTTCTAAAAGTATTTATGCTGTTTTCCGAATATAATTGTGATGAGGTTTAATCAGTAACAAATTGTTCACTATTTGTTATGATATGGTCGGAAATTCCAAGTACACATTTAGTATTCCTTCAAGAGGATTGATGAGGGCAGTTTCTACGAGAATCTATTTGTTGTTTCTATAGTAAATTATATAAGTCTTTATCAGTACAGATTCGGATCTAATTTAAATATGAAAATTATATCAGAATAAAGCAACCAAATATTTTAAACAGTATCTATTTGTAAATCCAAACATTTACTTATACTATCTCAATGAGAATTTATGAGAACAGTATCTAATGTAAAACGTGCGGCTTTCCGTGGTTAAATAGCAAGAGTTTCTATAAGAAACGAGTTGAATTAGGTTAGAACAGTTTTGATTTGTAATTGAAGATTCAAAATTATAATGTTTGAATAGGGATTTATGAGATCAGTTTCTATGAGTATTAATGTTTTTTTTTCAGTAATATATTAAATGTGTTTTCATATGTTTGAATGGGTAAAAAGAAAGGTCAGTTTTCAACTGAAATTACAAATACAAATTTAATCACTTCGAATGGGGTTATACGCGATCAATTTCTAACAGTATTTATGCTGTTTTCCGAATATAATTGTGATGAGGTTTAATCAGTAACAAATTGTTCACTATTTGTTATGATATGGTCGGAAATTCCAAGTACACATTTAGTATTCCTTCAAGAGGATTGATGAGGGCAGTTTCTACGAGAATCTATTTGTTGTTCCTATAGTAAATTATATAAGTCTTTATCAGTACAGATTCGGATCTAATTTAAATATGAAAATTATATCAGAATAAAGCAACCAAATATTTTAAACAGTATCTATTTGTAAATCCAAACATTTACTTATACTATCTCAATGAGAATTTATGAGAACAGTATCTAATGTAAAACGTGCGGCTTTTCGTGGTTAAATGGCAAGTGTTTCTATAAGAAACGAGCTGCATTAGGTTAGAACAGTTTTGATTTGCAATTGAAGATTACAAATTATAATGTTTAAATAGGGATTTATGAGATCAGTTTCTATGAGTATTAATATTTTTTTTTTCAGTAATATATTAAATGTGTTTTCATTTGTTTGAATGGGTAAAAAGGAAGGTCAGTTTTCAACTGCAATTACAAATACAAGTTTAATCACTTCGAATGGGGTTATATGCGATCAATTTCTAACAGTATTTATGATGTTTTCCGAATATAATTGTGATGAGGTTTGATCCGTAACAGATTGTTCACTACATGTTACGATATGGTCGGAAATTCCAGGTACATATTTAGTATTCCTTCAAGAGGATTAATGAGAGCAGTTTCTACGTGTATTTATTTGTTGTTCCTACAGTAAATTATATAAGTCTTTATCAGTATGCATTCGGATCTAATTTAAATGCAAAAATCATATCAGAATGAAACCTCAAATATTTTAAACAGTGTCCACCTGTAAATCCAAACATTTAAAGATAATATTATAATGAGAATCCATCAGAACAGTATCTACCCTACAAACACAAAAGGTTGGCCCTTTAGCGGACCATCACTGTGCCAGAAATGAAACTTCTGGTCCAGTGATGGCCCACTGATGGGCCGATCTTCGGTGTTTGTTGGGTAATGTAACGTGTGCGGTTTTCCGTTGCTAAAGTTTAAAATTATTTGCAATAAGCTTTAAGGGATTCGAACAGTTTTCATTTGCATTTCCAGATAAATAGTTTTAATTGTTAGGGATCTATGAGGTCAGTGTAATGTTTTTTTTTCAATAAAATGTGTTTTTATTAAAAAAAAAACATTACACAAAGACACTGATCTCATAGATCCCTATTTAACAATTAAAACTATTCATCTGGAATTGCAAATTAAAACTGTTCAAATCCGTTAAAGCTATTTATTAAAAACACTTTTAAAATTTAGCCACGGAAAGCCGCACGCGTTACATTAGATACTGTTCTGATTGTTTCTCATTAAAATATATCTTTAAATGTTTGGATTTACAAGTGGATACTGTTTAAAATATTTGGTTGTTTCATTCTAATATAATTTTTGTATTTAAAGTAGATCCGAATGCATACTGATAAAGACAAATTTTCTATTGGAACAACAAATACATACTCATAGAAACTGCTGTCATCAATCCTTTCGAAGGAATACTAAATATGTACCTGGAATTTACAACCATATCGTAACATGTGGTAAACAATTTGTTACTGATCAAACCTCATCACAATTATATTCGAAATACTGATCGCATATAACTCCATTCGAAGTAATTAAACTTGTACCTATTTGTAATTGCAGTTGAAAACTGACCTTTCTTTTTACCCATTCAAACAACTGAAAACACATTTAATATACTTATTACTGAAAAAAATAACATTAATACTCATAGAAACTCATCTCATAAATCCCTATTCAAACATCATAATTTGTAATCTTCAATTGCAAATCAAAACCCGGTCTTCGAAGCGTGTCGCCCGGGTTGGCTCCGGCGGGTTATATCGCCTGTAGTCCCCCCTCAAGAAATATGTAATTAGGTTTGTAACCTGTTTGTTTCTTCTTCTAAATAAATAAATAAATAAATAAAAACTGTTCTAACCTAATGCAGCTCGTTTCTTATAGAAACTCTTGCCATTTAACCACGGAAAGCCGCACGTTTTACATTAGATACTGTCCTCATAAATTCTCATTGAGATAGTATAAGTAAATGTTTGGATTTACAAATAGATACTGTTTAAAATATTTGGTTGCTTTATTCTGATATAATTTTCATATTTAAATTAGATCCGAATGGATACTGATAAAGACTTATATAATTTACTATTGGCACAACAAATACATACTCGTAGAAACTGCTATCATCAATCCTTTCGAAGTAATACGAAATATGTACCTGGAATTTCCACACGTAACATGTAGTGAACAATTTGTTACTGATCAAACATCATCACAATTATATTCGGAAAACAGCATAAATACTGTTAGAAATTGATCGCATATAATCCCATTCGAAGTGGTTAAACTTGTATTTGTAATCGCAGTTGAAAACTGACCTTTCTTTTTACCCATTCAAACAAATGAAAACACATTTAATATATTACTGAAAAAAAACATTAATACTCATAGAAACTGATCTCATAAATCCCTATTCAAACATTATAATTTGTAATCTTCAATTGCAAATCAAAACTGTTCTAACCTAATGCAGCTCGTTTCTTATAGAAACTCTTGCCATTTAATCACGCAAAGCCGCACGTTTTACATTAGATACTGTCCTCATAAATTCTCATTGAGATAGTATAAGTAAATGTCTGGATTTACAAATAGATACTGTTTAAAATATTTGGTTGCTTTATTCTGATATAATTTTCATATTTAAATTAAATCCGAATGCATACTGATAAAGACTTATATAATTTACTATTGGCACAACAAATACATACTCGTAGAAACTGCTATCATCAATCCTTTCGAAGTAATACTAAATATGTACCTGGAATTTTTGACCATATCGTAACATGTAGTGAACAATTTGTTACTGATCAAACCTCATCACAATTATATTCGGAAAACAGCATAAATACTGTTAGAAATTGATCGCGTATAACCCCATTCGAAGTGATTAAATTTGTATTTGTAATTTCAGTTGAAAACTGACCTTTCTTTTTACCCATTCAAACATATGAAAACACATTTAATATATTACTGAAAAAAAAACATTAATAATAAATCCCTATTCAAACATTATAATTTGTAATCTTCAATTGCAAATCAAAACTGTTCTAACCTAATGCAGCTCGTTTCTTATAGAAACACTTGCCATTTAACCACGGAAAGCCGTACGTTTTACATTAGATACTGTTCTCATAAATTCTCATTGAGATAGTATAAGTAAGTGTAAAGACTTATATAATTTACTAGAGGAACAACAAATAGATACTCGTAGAAACTGCTCTCATCAATCCTTTTGAAGGAATACTAAATGTGTACTTGGAATTTCCGACCATATCATAACAAGTAGTGAACAATTTGTTACTGATTAAACCTCATCACAATTATATTCGGAAAACAGCATAAATACTTTTAGAAATTAATCGCATGTAACCCCATTCAAAGTGATTAAACTTGTATTTGTAATTGCAGTTGAAAACTGACCTTTCTTTTTACCCATTCAAACAAATGAAAACACATTTAATATATTACTGAAAAAAAACATTAATACTCATAGAAACTGATCTCATAAATCCCTATTCAAACATTATAATTAGTAATCTTCAATTGCAAGTCAAAACTGTCCTAACCTAATGCAACTCGTTTCTTATAGAAACACTTGCCATTTAACCACGGAAAGCCGCACGTTTTACCTTAGATACTGTTCTCATAAATTCTCATTGATGTGGTATAAGTAAATGTTTGCTGCTCCATTCTGGTAGAAACTGATAGAAATTTCAGCAGCAGCTTTACTCCAGGCTCCAGTAGAGGGAGCTGTATACGTGTCGCTAATTCATATCTACTCTAATGTGACCTAAGGAACTGACGTGTGTTAGTTAAATTAAAAGTAAAGCAGTCTCTTTCACTGCCAACTCATTCATTGCTTCTAGGCTAGAACAAGAACACCCGAGGAAATAAGGACTTTGCAGTATTTTGTGTTTACCACAATATTAGTATTTCTATTTGAAATATGCAATTTAAACTGTTCATTTGTCGGCATGCATATCCAAATTAATACTAATAAAAAGCAAAATGGAAGTTTACAATAAAAATACATCTGTAAAATATACAATTGAAACTGTACATTTGTTGACATGTATATCCACATTAATACTAATAAAAAGACAATGTTGAAATTTACAATAAAAACATGTTGATAAATGGTGTGTTATATACGATAGATACTGGAGAAAGGACGGACTGGACTCATATGATATTACTTATAGAAAAGTTTAGAATCTCTTTAAAGTTGTATCTGTAATTCCATATGTTTACAGATATAAGGGCAAGGGTGCATTTGCAGACACTAAACTGTAGATTTGTTGATGTATATTTCATATAAGTACTCATGAAAGGGCAACATGATAATTCCAAATAGCTCATTCGGAATTACTGTTTCATAACCGATTTAAAACTTAATAAAACAGATAAAATCCTGTCTGTATAATAATAATATAACTTATAGGAACGATAAAACCGCATCACTTTTTTTTTATAAGTTTCTATGTGGAATTTTTGGCAGGGTACTCAGTTGTTGGTACGTTTCCTTAATTTTCTGCAAGTGAGTCTAAAGTTTTTTCCCTCACTTCTAATCAACTACACTAGCTTGGGAGTAAGATCACTTTGTACTCAACTGAGGTTAATGTTTAATTGGTTATTTGCCAGATTGGAAAAATAATAATAAATTTACAGCAACTTCAGTGTAACAGAAAGAAAAATAACAATTAAGGTCACAAAATATATGTTAAGATACTGTGAGTACAGTACACACTAATAAGATTAATAGGTTAGGTTTTTGCGTAGAGACGTTTTACTCACTGAGATGTTTTTTTTTTGTACAACTGAGTAGTGATGTATTCAACTGAGATTAGTACACTTACTGCAAATTTGACTCACACTCAGTTGTTTGCCAAAGGGAAGCGACAAATTAACCGTGTTCGCCTGTGGTAGTGATAAAGTAGCTACAGAGTACAGTACACCGAAAGTAGCTAGCTGGCTATTGGATGCACAGTAGCAACTATTGGTCAATAACATTTTGATTTTTTCATGAACAACCCTATCTGCCACTTTTACAACAGATTGTACACGAGATAATAACGGTTTGTTCATTTATAGGTACCTGTATATGGTTGTATTCCTTAGAGCAATGGGAAGTATCTGAAACTATTTTAAAGATTATACCATTTCGTCCCTTACCGAGGTGATCAACGGGCGATCTGAGGCAATCCGAGGTAATATATAGGTGATCTGAGACGATCCGAGGGGCCATATTTCGTACCGCAGTTTTCACCTGAGTTACCTCTTGGTAAGTAGTAAGTAAAGTGAGTAGGTTACTTGATTTGTCTTTTCTAATAGTGCTGTTCCAATATGGGTAAATATACAATAGATCTGGTCAGCTGACCACGTTAGACGGTGCTTATTGGCTCTGACTAGTTTGTGATTTCTTGCTGACCGCAAAACTACTTTTGGTGTATTGTGGTGACTAGCAGGGAAGTATTTAAGTCTAAAAAAGAATGCTACAAAAAGTAATGTGCACTCAGTAATTATAATAGTAATATTAATTAATGCAGTGTGTCCCGGTTGGAGTTGACAAGAGGAAAAACATCTCTACTATTGATTTTACGACAAAAAGTCATTCTTTATAAAAAATTCAGCTTGTCGAAAAAATGAATTTACCATATAAAAATCTTAGATCGGATGTACCGGGTGTTAATAAATTAAGAAAACATCAAAATGCCTCAAGAGAGAAGAACCTTCATTTATTATTTTGGACAAAATGTTTATAAAACAAAGTTGTTTATAATCCAAAATAAAACCTAAATACAAATTATTAAGTCTGTATTTTGACTTTCATGTTTTTATTGTGTTTATCTTTTTACGTTGAATTTGTTAATATGAATAAGAATTTAAATTAAGAAACAGAGTGTGCTGTCGATAATATTGAACTGACAAACGTCATTGTGTAGAATATTAATATGTTACATCTGCATTTGTTGATTATTTAAAAAATTCTGTTGATTATTTAAAAAATGTTTACCAATCAAGAAAGAATTTATTTGATCAAATGTTATGGGATTGGAGACGTCTCTTATCGATAATATGCAATTAACCTTTCCACCAAAAGTTCCCTGTGGTATCGCGCCAATTATTGCGCAAACTTGTAAAAAAAATGTAATGAAACTTGATCTGTATTGGATGTCAAAAAACCCAAGAAAAAGTACAATGAATACGATGCGGCAACACTTTTGGCAATAAATTCAGTAATAGAAAACCCGAAATTATGTTTACAGAAACTCTCACAAAGACTAGAAGTAAGTAAAAGTCATTTACAGAGAATTTATATGGAAAACAAAGTTCGACCGTTTAAGCCAAGGTTCAGACATACACTTGAAAATGGAGATGAAGAGAAGCGACTGGATTTTTGTTTATGGGTCGGTGAGAATTACCTCGTAGATAGAAGTTTTCGCAGAATGTTTTTTTTTACTGACGAAGCAACATTTTGTACCAATGGCCACGTTTCATCACAAAACAGCCGTTATTGGGCTTTTGAAAATCCAAACAATGTCATTCACAAACGAAGTCAACGTTATAATAAAGTGAATGTATGGTGTGGGATTTTTTATGATCGAATCGTTGGTCCATATTTCTTAGAAGAAAATTTAAATCAGCATGTTTATTTGGACCTTTTGGAAAACTTTGTATTGCCATATATAAATACTCTGCAACCGGAAGTAAGGCGTAACATTTTTTGGCAGCAAGACGGTTGCCCAGTTCATTCCTCAGTTTTGGTACGGCAGTGGTTGACAGATCACTTCGGAGCCAGATGGATGGGAAGATATGCTCCAATTAATTTTTTGCAAGATCACCAATCCATTTTTTTTCTGTGGGGTGTTTCAAAACTGAAAATTTATGCAGATGACCTGCCGCATAATCGAGAAACACTAAAAGCACGAATACAAGACGCAGTGAATGAAATGAATGTACCCTCAACCATTCGTAAGGTTTATGGTGAATTTATTAAAAGGATGGGAAATGTGTTGAGGTTGGAGGAGGCTATGTAGAATAAATTGTTTTTCCACAATCGTTGAAGTTAATGTTATTATGTTATGTTAATGTTTGAAAAAAAATGTAAGTTGATATAAATGTAAAAGTCAAAATTTAGACTTCGTAATTTTTATTTGGGCTTTATTTTGGACTATAAACAACTTTGTTTTATAAACATTTTGTCTCTTGAGGCATTTTGATGTTTTCTTAATTTATTACCACCCGGTACATCTGATCTAAGACCCCATCCGGGGACACATTGTATATACAATCATAATATTGAAGGCTCAATATGTATATTAGATATGTATTTAGGTGTGACTGCCTCCATATTTGACAAAGACTTTGAAGAAATCTGTGCTGAATGGTTCAGGCAAGGAAAACAACGATACGCAAGAGATGTCAAGAAGCTGGCTAAATAAATAGATAGATACTATATTTATATAGTTACATTTTATGTTTGAATACATTTTATTTATGTTCTAATACCTGTAGATGAATTTTAATTTAACATTTTAAATAAAGCATATATGAACACAAGGTTATTTTGTTTATTTTTAAATCTGATAGGGATAGAGATAATTTTCAAAAAACTCTCACAAAGACTAGAAGATATGTTGTGTTAAGGAATTTTTATCTTGTGTGTTTGCATTTATATAAAATAATTTGTGAAATCTACAGATTATTTCTCAAATTAAAACGTATAGGAAATGTTATTGTAAATTTAAGACGAAATTTTAAGAAGTGCTAATAACATACAATATACACTTTTTCCATCGTGATAATTATTGCTTGCTTTTAAGGTGTAAAAAAAATAAACCTCAAATATACTCCGAAAAAATAAAAATTTCCCATTTTATTGTTCTACCATTACCATATTCAAAAAGCTACAAAAACCGGCAAAAATATTATTTTTTAGACCGACAAATTATTGTAAATTGGGGAAAATGTATTATGAACGTATAATATTAAGTATATGTATGGGTAGTAGTTCTAGAAAAATGTTTGTACCAACTTCCATAATGTCTATTTCTGATTTGTACAAAAATATACTATTTTAATTTTGGATAATCTGTGCATTAGGCTTGTGAAATTTAGGTTAACCAATTTATCTTTGTATTTAATGCGTGGGACCAAGTTACCAAAAGACTAATTGTTCAAAAGTTAATTTTGTTATTCTTGTTAATTTTTTAGTTAATAAATAAAATAGAAGGCATAGTTAACAAATGTCAGTAAATAAAATTAATATAAACAATCTGTCAAAAACATAGCAACATCAGTTTAAAAAATGTATCTTTCATGAAATATATTGTTAGCACGATTTTCTATTTATCATTTCTGCAAAAGCAGTGGTCCTTCGAAGTTATCATAATTATCATAAATAGTGGAAGCTTACCATCTACGGTAAGAAAGTGCTCTGCTAAACGCAGACTAAAGGCAGCCACACAACACTAATTGAAAAAGTTTTGTATATAAAAAAAATTGCAATAGAAATTCGTGAAAAATGTTTTTCCTTGACCTGCTAATATTTTTGGAAAAAAGTATATTTTCCAATTATTTTCCTCAGTTATGAAGAGAATTGGTCATAAGGTAGATATCAAATTTCATTAAGAAAATGGCTTTTGTTGATGGCTTTTAATTCTATAGTTTTAAATGTAAATGAAAAATCGAAAGTTTTTGATGAGTGTCAAATATTTTCATAAAATAACTAGGTACAGTCGAGGAGAGGAAATTTTTTTTCGTGAATTTCAATTGATTTTTTTTTTTTTTCGTAAGACGTCTTCGATTAGTCTTGGTAGTCATGTCCTTAAAGTATGACTTGTGCCCCATGTTTCAATACAGAGATATGGGATAACCTAAATTTCATTGGCCACCGACTCAGTACACAGTAAGTAAATTGCTTCCCATACATTATGTAAACGGGCGATAACAATTCTGAAGCATACAGGTCGTTGGTATTTCTATTTATCATAAATAATGAGTCACTGGAATGAAGGAGTTCCATAAATAAATTAGTACTGGTATCTTATAATTACCGTACCTGAGACATAACTGTTACTTATTAAAGAACACAAATTTACTCGGTATTTACATATACGTTATTAAACTAATTTATAAAAGATATATAATAAATTTATAACAGTTATGCACTTGTTTTATAAATATTTAGTAATAGTAATGTAACAAACTTACAAAAATATAACACTAATAGTTTTTAGTGCTGACATTAGTCAGAGCTGGTACTCTAGGAGGACTCTACTTTGGAAATAACTGTTACTTACTGAGGAACATATGTTATCTAATGATTATATAATAGTTACTAGATTTGGTTGACTGGAAACTTACATTAAACAAAAGTTGAAGATGATTTGTTGTCTGAAAAAGTTCCTTCTTAAAGTCTGACCTTTCGCTTCCTTGGAGTTCGCTTTTTTTTCTGTGAAGTGTTGCTCCTTGTCCTTGAACCTGGGGTTTCCCTGCTTTCTCTTGATTTCCCCCAGAATAGAGTTGAAGTTTTCCACATTCGTGTCCTGCCTGCTTGGGGTGAAGTCTTTCTTCTTCCTGCCCTGATTGCCTCAGAAATCGAGGGAGTTAGTCTGCTTCTTGTTTGCCTCCTTGTACTTTGGGAGTTTATTCCAGGATAAATCTGATCCTTATTAAATCTCCAATGATCCACCTTTGCAATGGGAAAGTTCTTTTTCGTGATGAAGTATTGAAACACAAAGCTCTTACTCTAGATTAAGAATTGCACCTTAAATATGCTCTGACCCTAGGGCATTTACTAATTTTCGGCTAAAATAAGGCCTTCACGATCCTACCGATAGCGCCAGATAAATTTGCTGGCTTTTTGATAAAGTTTTTTAAAAAGCAAAAATCTTTGTCTTATACTTTTTATTCACACAATTTTAAATGGTTACAAAAGGTGGCTTTAACTAACGACGTAGTTAAGTCGGAAGACAGATGCTAACTGAGGATTGAATGCTATATTTATAAGCTTTCGAACCAATGGAAGCTATTCAGCACAATATTGCTTAGTCAGCTTTTTTATTTAGATTATCGGCACGTGTGGAATTATAACTCCCGATGTTCAAAGTCGACCTAACACACAAAAGCCCTGGAGGGAAAAGACTTACAGTTAATCATTCAATCAGCAAATAAATACAAATGATGTTATGCAATATCCTATCTAAGGAAAATACATTTTTGAAAAAATCGCCTCGCCAAACAGGGCAAGGATGACCGGCTCTTCTAGAGAGAGTTTAATCACACCATACAATGGAGAGCGTATAATAGCAATTGATTCGGCATAAAAGATTCACATAACTTCCTCAGAAGTGTATGAAGACACTTTGGTTTTGCAACTGAAGGACAATAATATAAAAATATTTTGCTAATATAGCCCAGACGACAGAGAACATTTTATAGTGAAACCACAAAAATGTGCAAACTGAATAATATTTTTTTTACGAGTTCGTGAAAGTGTATAGAATAATATCCTGAAAAGTTTACATTTCGTTCGGATGCAGAAGATAAAAAGGAAAGTGAAAAAAAAAATTTTTATCCAATTTTTCAAAATTACAGGGTAGGCAAAAAAAATACAGGTGGATAGACCACGTGTTTCTAAACAAAAAATATCCTAATAAAATTTATCGCTAAAGCTACGGCATTCCTGAAAAAAAATAGTGAAGCAATTTTGTCACTCTGCGCGGCCAGTGCACGGTTAAATGCATACTATGGAACTTTTAAAAATTCTTAGCTGTTCTATTGAGTAAAATGAAGCTTTTTTCTCTTTGCGATTACATATTTTTGATATTTCTCTTAGTAAATAAGAGGATAAATAGTGAATATGGAGGGAAAATATATAATTATGAACGCATACACAGACACCACACATAGCCGCTGAATCGCTCGCGTGAGTTTTTACGTGCTTTTATTGTATTGTATTTATTACAGGTATACCTATCCACATTTCAGCTATATCCAACGGATTCCTTATACATTTGTTAATGTGTTGGAAAACTTCCAGAATTTATATTCAAAACAATCAAAGATATTTTCATAGTAGTTATAAGGATAAGATCGTGAAAATCGCAATTTCTCGTCATGATCTGATTTATCATATTTTCGAAAATACGCATACAAGTAAACGATTTTGTGTTTGAACATTCGAAAAGTATACATTTTTATCCGAAATAGTGATATTTTAGTTTTTCCAATGGGTCAAGTTCTCGACAAGTTACAGCCTCCAATATATATATATTTATCAAAAAAATCATCAAGCAAGGAAATTAAAATGATTTGAGATGTACTTTTTTTTTAATCCTCGTTACTACAACTTAATAAACCACAATAATCATGTTTGGCTCTGAAAACTAAAGTACTAAACTAAATGCTTTATTATTTCTTTACGGATAATTCAGACAGTTTTTCACAAATGAACATTCTATTTAAACAAGAAAAAATAACATTTTGTGAGAGGTGTTAATTACACAGGTCTACAAAAGAAAAAAGGTCCTGTACTGATCTAACTTTTCTGATGTATTGTGATGCGGTGAAGCCAATTTCGGACCCAAAAAAAAATATATCGTGTCAGTTTCCCTCTACCACCCTCTTTTATCCCATAAAAAGGGCAAGAAAAAGATCTTTTCCTAAGGTTCCGATTTAACTTTTCTAAAGTAATTTGACGCGGTGAAGCCAATCTTGGACACAAAAAAAATTCTATCATGTCATTTTCCATATACCACCCCATTCAAAAATTGGTTCCAGCCCGTCAAGATACTTCGGAAAAGTTAGGTCAGAACCTTAGGACAAGACCTTTTTGTTGCCCTTTTTAGAGATAAAAGTGTAGGTGGAAGGGGAAACTGACACGATAAAGAAATTTTTTGTGTCTAAAATTGGCTTCAGTGCATCCAAATACTTCAGAAAAGTTAGATGAGAACCTTAGGACAAGACCTGTTTTTTGGTAGATCTGTGTAATTATACTATTGCTTAAACTAATTTGCCCAAGCAATATGGGACGTTTTAACATTTTCAGTACCAATTGATGATGATGTAAACTTGTTTTTAAATTTCTGCGCCCTACTCTTAGAAGTGCTTAATGATGTTACTTTTCTCTTAGGATTTTTTGGAAATAAATTCTTCACTATATTAATACCCAAGTTATGATTTTTAGTTATATCTTTTAAAATTTTGGACAACTTATATTTCTTCTTTCTTGCTAATATTTTAACCATGTCAAGATGCTTATCATGTCCAGGATTTAAACCCACATTTCTCAAACATTCCACGTTTGACGTATCTAAAACTGGTCGAAATGCAGAAAGAGCTCTAGATACCCCCACCTAAAAATATAGCTAATTAAAATAACAATATATATTATGCAAATAATGTATTTAAAAAAACTACACAAGACCACTAACTATATTTACATGTCCATGTTTAACCAAGTGCTCTGTCAAATCAGCTCCTAGTAGTTCCACATGAACATCCATTCTGATGGTAATTACTTGATTTATTAGCCACAATAAAATTGTGGTTGATAGAATACCCCAGATTAAAAGACATAAGGCAGTCAAGCACTGTATGCCGAGGAGGTACCATCCGCCACCTTCAAGAAAAGACAATTTAGATATTTCGGAGAAAGCAGATTTTACATGCTTTGTCTATTATAAATTCAGTGCTAGGGTGAGGCGACCGGACCTGGGTGTCATCATATAACTATTTTGGTTTGTGAAGACCGACCTGTGAATATGTGAATATTTGAATTTTAAAATTGGAGTGAAAGGCAAATATCTTTGCAATGCTGATTATGCTTCTACACGGTTCTGCATGATTTTTATTAGATTTATGATGTTAGGACATTTCGAACTTTCAAATAAATACAATATCCACACGGCGAATGCACATCCGGCTTATAATTTACACGCAATGATTTGATTGTATGCTTGCGGGATACACACGTAGACTACTTGTCGGATCAACTTCCTGCCAACAACGTGCCGAGCCGTGGGATACCGTCTTTAATTTGAATCATAATAATGTTTATATTAATTATTATAAAGGAAGTAATTGTCGAAGGTAAAAAATGTAAAAGTAATTTAACATTCGGACACCATCGAAAGTCCGGAAATTATATTTAAAAGAGTAATGACTTTTAATTAGAATTTGATGCAGAAAAGAGTTTATTCCAGCGATGTCGAACGGGAAATTGCCAATTTGTTAGATTCACTCGAATTTTTTTGTACTAAACAAAAATCCTATTAAATCCATCGATTTCTAACCTGGTGTGCGAAAGTAACCAATCAAAATAACATTAAATTGAAAACTACCCTACGATAGTTATCATTTCATGAAGTTTTAACATTTAATTATTTCAAAATAATTTTTTTAACATTTGCAAACAATTTTTTAAGCGAATGTCCCTTGAGCTTTGATAAATAACTGATAATCAATGTTACCAATGAGTAAATTTTAAATGCACGGAAAATTATAAGAAAATCCCCACCATTACCAGCCATATATATGAAATTTCCCACCAAAATCCCCTCACACTGGTAAAACGATACATACAGTGAAGCAAAGTTCATCGCGATTAGCACTTGGTTGGGTGACCCATCTGAGGAAACACAACGATCTCGTCTCACCTTGTAGCCGCTTGTATATCAGCGTATACGCAGAAGCTATGTAATTTCAAGGCGAAGATTGCGTAGTGAATATACCATCCTTCGGAGGGAATGTAAAGCAGCGGACCTCTTGTCTATTAAATGTTGGGCAAGTAAAAGATCCCTATTCTCCGACAGAGAAGAGGTTCGGTAAAATTTCCAGGTTGGGAGTAGCTCGTCTCCTGGCATCGCGAGTCGCACAGTAGAGAAAAATGCTTGTTCTTCGTTCAAATCAACATTCCGGACGCAATTTTTAAGGTAAATTCAAGTTTTATTTTTTTTTAAATACTCGCCATATTATATTGTCTAAATATTATATTATAATCCCTATCGATCTCTCTGTGCGGAATTTTGATAAAGTTTTCCATTTTTTCCCACTTTTTTTTTAAATACTTACGGAAAGCTTGGAAAATTATATTTTTTCCCTACAAGTATCGTCAGATGTTTAAATGCTCAATTATTTATCTAAAAAGTTCAAAATAGGCTTTATGGGGGTGTTCGGGGTCGGTGATTGCAAATTATATGTGAAAACTGGAGAATTTCGCGAGAAAACCACAATTTGGCGCAAGTTTTTAACGAAATAACTTGAAATTCTTATTCAGGGGATTGCTTGGGTCGCTGATTATGAATTTGTTAGGAAAATTGGAAAATTTTGAGAAAAATTCAATATGACGGATTTTCCAGTTTCTTGAAACAAGTTTACAGAATTGTGTAATACATAAAAGGGGTTTCCAAAGTTGCTGATTCTGAATTTTTTAGTCAAAATTAGAAAATTGAGTTCTAGTTCAGTAATATAACGATTTATATCGGACAAAATTCAGAAAGTTTTGAAAATTGGTGGAAATGTTAAAAATAGCATAAGAATTAGAAAATTGAAAAGTTTCCTAAATAGTGTGCTTCGTCCCCTAGGAGGTCGCTTCCACCACCATTTTGAGGTTTTCTAGATTATCTCGGGAACGGTGCACTTTTTACAAAATTATTCCTTATAAAATTCTCTATCAAAAACGTATTAGTCCAATAAATATAAAAATTTCCATCACAAAAAATGTTATCTGAGATTTTCCTTCAATAACTGTTAGTGGAGGGGTTATACATCACAAAACCACAAAAATCAGTTCTGGGGGTGCCGCGCAACCCCCCCCCCGAAAAAACCACCCCTTCGGTGAAGAAAGTCTTATTTTACTGATAACTCGTTAACCGTTGAAGATATAAAAAAATGCTCATCATAAAAAAGAAAGCTTGACTAATTTCCTAAAAAAAAGTCCTATTGTAATTTTGTTGTATATGCCATGGTTTTCCAGAAAATCGATATTGAAAAAAATTCCAATATTTTTAATGCGCGCGAATTTTCGTTTATTTGAAATTTTTTGCGCGCGGTGTATAGAAAAAATTGAATTGCTCGAAAATCAAACAAGCTAGGAAGAAAAATCAAAATGGGTTTTAAAGGGGATATAAAATACTTTCTTGTGTTACCATTTTTGACGGCTGTTGATATTTATTAGTATATAAAAATAACAATATAATATAGTTATTTCTTAATTTTTTGCGCCTCTTACTTTTCACAGGCCCATAAAAAATAACTGACTTTAATATAAGTTATAAATGCATTATTTTAGTTTAAGGTAGTACTTCAATGCAGAAAAAGTTAGGAATAAAAATAGTCACATTTACAAATTTACCAGCATGTTGAAGTTAGCCAAATTTTGGCCAATCTTTTATTGCTTTCTAAAAATAAAAAAAACCCAAACATCTTGAAAATTTGGCTCAAATTTTCTTTTGAGTTTATATAACATATAACTATTGTTTCTAATCATTTAATAGTTAAAGAATTACATAAAAAAATATCATCAAAAAATTGAATATATGAATTTTTTTTTAAACTAATCTAGCGTCCTTGTATTTTAATATTATTGAATGTACCCGCGCAGGCGCGCGCATCCCTGTGCATTGTATAGTTTACTACAATCTACAACAAACAACTCAAATACAACAGTTGCAAAGAAATATTCTTCTGCTATGTGCATTGTTTTACAGCCACGTGTTTTTTCGAAATATTATTCTAATAAATTTTATTAAATTAAATTAACTATTAAACAAATAAAATTAGTGAAATTTCAAGTAAAAGATAACTGGATTTACAATAATTTTGTTTAATCATACAAATTTGTATATACATTTCTATCTGTCTGTCGGTCGGTTTGTAACTTTTTTGCACACGTTTTCTCAGCAACGATTTGAGATATTGATTTGAGATTTGGTACACATATGTACCATGACGAGATATGGAACTAGATTATATTTTGCACTAATTTCGGTGAAGGCTTGTCGTGTAATGTTGTTGGCCCTCTGTCTTATAAATAACTATAGGGCGATGATAAATATGCTTTGATGGCCCAACAACGATAAAATGGCAATTGACCGTTGATTATTTCAAAATTAATCTGTTGTAATATGTAATATAGCTGTTATGTTTTATTTAATCATAAAATAGAGTACATGTAGGTAAATATTACATTTTTTTTGTATTAATGTAGGAAAAAATATGAATTATATATATCTACCAACTCCACCTAGCACTGGCAAGTGCAAATACTGCAAATTCACAATTGATGAGTCATCACCACAAACAACCCACACGGGTTGTTTGTGGTCATCACACAACGACAAAGTTCGTGGACAAGGCTCATAAATGGCGTTATTTATTTTGGAGTTTTATTTCTTTATTTATTGAATAGGCTTTATTGTCGTGAAGAGGTAAGTAATTGATGGCTTTATAAAATATATGTTATGTTCAGTTTATGGATAAATTATAACTGTGATGATTTGCTTGAAGGTTATGTTTACAATTTTTCGATTAATTTAATAATAAGTATTTTAATTTTATATTTTATTTTCAAAACGAAATCAGGTATAATTTTCTATTTATTTTTATTTTAAGGTCTGTCAATTACACTTTCGGCAGGATAAAATTGAAATTGAGACAATCGTGTATACACAGGAAGGGAAAAGACTCACGATTCCATTACGTCACCCCCGTTTGATAGAAGGTTTGCTATACTAATTAATACTTAACTTCTTTTTAGTTAATTTTCTTTCTCATGTGCGGTACCTAGTCAGTTTTCAAATTGTGTTCAGTATATGTCGAAGCTCAATAATATCCATCAGGAATATATATCCTACAGATGGTGTTGATTATACTGTTTTTCTAGGTTTGGTCTGTTATATCTATATGTTAATAGTGGTGATTGATTTGTTGGAATTTCCAGCAGACAGATGAGATAGTTTAGTTTTTCAAATTAAAAAGAAAACTGGGAGTCAACATACATCTACTTTTATTATGGAGAAGTGAGTATACATATTACATAACATTAGAATTACTTGCTGTAGCTTTCCCACATTTGATTAATAATTTTTGTTATATTTACAATACACACATGAAAAATTTTCAAACATTACTCTTTTAACAATATCAAAAACAACCCCTGATGCCATTGAAAATTAATGACCATTACCCTATATTTTTCTGAGATGTCGGTTACCAAAATTCCAAAATGAGGGTATAATATGCACGAATGTACAAGTAGGTACTTTAATTTAGACCCTCCAAGTGTCGTTTTTGAGGTGTTTTTTTTTACTTTGGATTTTACAATGGCCGGATCTACACTTGTTGCGTATTGTATATTAAATTAAATTCTTTATTATGTGATACATTACATGCATATTTGGTAAGTCAAAACTAATACCAAAGTAGTATTGGTAACATATTATAAGTATAGGTATATAAATTGTATATATTATAAAAAGGTACAACACGGACAGAACGAAAGTATATATAAGGTACAAAATATATTAAAATCACAATATGTGATATGCATATTAAACAATTCCTAATTGTCTGAAGTTTTGTTGCATAATATTAAAATAAATATTTTGAATCGTACTGCTTTGAACCTGTAATATAGACTACCTATTTGGTTTAAGTGGACATGTTCACGTTTTCTTAAATTTTAAGGATTTAAATCCTCGAGAATAAAAATGTGGTTCGTTTTCTTTTATACTATCAGGTCAAAAAATAAATAAATCCGGAAATATTATGTAAGAAAACTTGTTTCAGCTGTAATACGAGGAAATCCAATGGGAAATAGGAACTACCATAACAGGTTTGGTACGATCTTTTGCTAATCGAGAAGAGGAAGAAGATAATTAAAAGCAAAGGAGAACAGAAATAAGACCAGGAGAAGATATATACATTGGAATATGAAATGTAGTTTATTATGTGTTTTGATGATTTTTAATGTTAACGTATTGAATAAATTTTAATTTTTTTTTAGTAATTCTGTTCTTAAAAAATAATGTGTCAAGACTTCATAGAAATGTACTGGTTTTCATTTTTTTAGAAGGGGCAAATTTAAAAACCACGATATGGGTATATTTATTTAATCAAACTTTCATTTAGACGTTCCCAAATGTCAGTTGACAATTCTAATCAAGCAGTATGTGTTACGTGATGCATGTGGTTATTGATGTACATGGGTAATATGTAAAAGAAGTTTTGAATGTAAAAATTGATATGGTGGTAACTTAATTTTTAAACTAGCAAAAAAATTTTAAACATAAAAATTCTATCTATAAAGGTAATGGGTCGTTATTTATGGCCTAATTAAGTTGCAGGTAAAAAAAAAGTTGCAGATATATACAAGGTGTCCCATATCGTTATGTTCAAATTTTGGGAACATAAAGTAGACTTAATTTTAAGACTAAAAAACACAAAAGTGGTAGTGCGATTTTTATTTTTTTCGAAGTTACAGGCCTATTCAATTTATGAACAGTAAATAAAAAAAAACTTAGTCGTGGGAATAAATGACAAAAAACGAACCATTTGACCAGGGATGACAGATGCTTTTTTTTGTATTTACTGGTCAAAAATTTTATAGTCCTGTAACTTCCAAACATAAACATTGAGCTACCACTTTTGTGTTTTTTAGTCTTGCAATTAAGTCTACTCTGCGCTCCCAAAGTTTGAACATAATAATACTGGACACCTTATAGGCCATATGCTGGGCCACTGAAGTAAAGTTAAATTTAATTTAACGGCCCATAGTAGAAGTGTCGACATTGTGATTTTCATATGATGGCACAATGCCGGCCCAAAGACGGCAAGTGATGGCAAATCATCTGTGCTCGGCTGCCGGCCGTAGTGACCTATATATGCCGGCCCAATGAAGTATACCAGTAACAGGCCAGCAATTGATATGCCGGGTGTATGACAGAGGGCCAACAAAAATCCGCGGATAAATGTTTGCTGGGCAACTTTGAATAAATTTTCTCAAATAATATTATTACTGTAAAAGTATAATTTACCTATTATATTAGCACCAGCAGAAAGAGACATTTTCTTCCTAAAACTGGGAAAAGGACAAGATGCGCGAAGAGTTTATTCCTCGAAAAACTTGGATCATATGCTATTTTGTAAAAAAAAGTTTTATTTTTACATGCAGTATCTGGATGTGATATGACATCGTGTTTCTATTTTAAGGGAAAAAATTCCACCTTTAAATCATTTGAGAAGGCAAGTAGCGAGGTCAAGAATGCTAGAAATATTTAAGCACAAAGATCAATCGGCAGAATCAATTTCAGAAAATGGCATTTCTCGTATTCTATAAATCTACAACACAGGAAAGAAAATGAAATGCCTCAATGAGTTGAGGCATATAATTTTCTTAAAAAATATCGTCAAAGAAAAGGCTGTGAATCTTGCATCTCTTCCTCCTACCAATGATACAGCAGCACAACATTGTTTTAGAGTATATTTACAAGTTCAGAAATGGCTGTCAAATGATTTATTACTAGAACAATGGGGATGGAAAAAAGGAAAAATACTTCAAATATGATCACAAAACCGCCAGCACCGGGTGAAATTCTAAAAATAATTTTTTGCAATTGTAAAATGTTTGCTCTTGTAAAAAAGCTGGCTGTTTTGTACCGAAGCTTGTGGTTCTTGCAAAAACGACACATACACAAATACACCTCCCGTTGAACCAGAAGAAGTTGATTACGACGAAGAAATAATATCCAGTGAAGCTGAAGATGTAATTTAATAAATTAATAGTTTAAAAAATACTAAAAAAACATGCTTTTATAAATAGGTACTGCACTAAAAGGCAAAAAATAATCATCGAACCTGTTGTCTCTATCTACCCCGTAAGGACCTTAGTGTAAGCCGTCAGAGCTACACGCAATTGCCAAGTTTTATGATGATAGAACTATTAAAAGTGGATGAAATTCAGTTCCTTAGATTTCGTTACTTACACACATACATACATAGTTAGTCAAAATTTGGACCTGATAATTGTAATCTGCAACCTCGATAACCTACAGATACCAATTTTCAGTCGAATCCGACGATAATTGATAAAACCTATTCTCCATGTTGGCGCCGCCATTTTGAATTTTTAAATTTTGATCACATATTTGTTTTCTACTTATTAAACCCTTTCTTTTGTACCCATATCAAGGGAGTTGTAAAGAAAATAATAATCCGCCATCTTGGGGCGGCGGCCATTTTGAAAATATTATAATATTGAGTGCTATATTGTATTGTCATCAGAGCTACACACAATTGCCAAATTTCATGATCATACAACAATTAGAAGTTTGTCAAATTCAGTTCCTTAGATTTTTTACATACAAATTACATACATAGTTACATACATTAATAATATAATAATAATATAACATACAGTCTAACCCCAGATGGAGTTGACAAGAGGAAAAACATCTCTATTATTGATTTTACGATGAAAAGTCATTCTTTATAAAAAAATTCTGCTTGTCGAAAAAATGAATTTACCATATAAAAACCTTAGATTAGATGTACCGGGTGTTAGTAAATTAAGAAAACATCAAAATGCCTCAAGAGAGGAGTACTTCATTTATTATTTTGGACAAAATGTTGATAAAACAAAGTTGTTTATAATCCAAAATAAAGCCTAAATACAAATTATGAAGTCTGTATTTTGACTTTTATGTTTTTATTGTGTTTATCTTTTTACGTTGAATTTATTAATATGAATAAAAATTCAAATTAAGAAACAGAGTGTGCTGTCGATAATATTGAACTGACAAACGTTATTGTGACATTGCGTAGAATATTACTATCTTACATCTGCATTCATTAGTGTTCTGTTGATCATTTAAAAAATGTTTACCAAACAAGAAAGAATTTATTTGATCAAATGTTATGGAATTGGAGACGTCTATTGTCGATATGCAATTAACCTTTTCCACCAAAAGTTCCCTAATACAGCGGTATCGTGCCAATCATTGCGCAAAATTGTAAAAAAATTCAGTGAAACTGGATCTGTATTGGATGTCAAAAAACCCAAGAAAAAGTACAATGAAGAAGAAATTTGATCCTGTTACGCCTCCCCCGACGGCCGGATAAAATGATTTGAGCGTGGGACTAGCTAGGCCATTCGCCCTTGGCACACATACTAAAATATGACGGTGGCAGGATCTGTAATAATAAAATTCGTGAGACAATTATTGCCAAATATTGCTAAAGTAACTAATCCTAATAATACGACTCTTTTCGATGATACGTATGGTATGAATCTTTACAACCGATACGGTTTCGTATTCGTACCTATAGTGTATACTGACCTAACGCGAACAATGCGGTCCGATTTCGTATCGGTACAATTCCTAAGTTTCACGCGTTAGCTCTTCCCTTCCCAACTCCTGTTGAGATTCATAAATCATAACAAATAAAGAATAAAAAACGAACTGTTTTATGTTTATCCTAGACTGTCACACATCTTATTTGTTTTTTTTTTATTATATTTTCTGAAAGATCTATTAATTCTAGAGCGAAACGCAAAAAAAATAATTTTCTAGGGTCTCTATAGGCTTCAAAATTAACCAAGAACATATCAACGCGTGGCGCTTTCATGTTATAGCTGTGTGACTTCAATGTCTCTATCGCATCGTGAGACGTAGACGTAGCTGACCCGCTTGCCTAGATATCTAACTATTAAAAGATACTGCGTCTGCGTCTCCTAATACTAACACTGACATTCGATTGCGTTGGGCAAGATTATTAGGTAAGCGAGGTAGAACTGTTGAGACATTTACGTCAGCGATTCGACCGCCTCAGCTCATGAAGAATTAGATTTTAAAGCAGTATATTTCTGGAACCACATATCGGATCGAGCTCAAATTTTTAGTGTAATAATTATTTGATGATTACTTCGCACAATTGTAATAAAAAGTGCAATATTAAATTTGATTAAATGACCCCATTGTACAATTATACAATTATGTGCAGTTTAATTTTCGTGCATACTAGTAGCCCCGACACGCGTTCAGTACGAAATATGAATACGAAATTTCTGGTACGAATTTTTCTGTATACGGAGTCGGTACGTCTCGCGCATCTAGCATCATGAGAGTATTTAGTACGAAATACGAATAGGAAACTTCTGATACGAATTTTTCTGCAAACGATACGAATCTTTGAAAACAGTCGTATTGCCCATCACTACTAAGTATTCGTATGTATGAATATCGTAGGCCATTAGTAGATAATTATGGTATTTAATTTGGATCAATTATGTATGTACACATATACATGAATATGGATTGACTATGAAATGCAATTACATCCATTTATAAATTGCAGAAAATAATAATGAAGGAGTTTTGCATTGTCTATGGATGTATCTTTTAAGTGTCTCATGTACATTTATATATATTAACTATGCGAGCAAGCGAGTTATTCCAATTAGTAATAATCGCAGATGCTAGTGTGGTGGTAGTGGTGCCCAACGTCAGTATAATGTGGAAAAAACCAAACCCAGATGGTAGCTGGTAGCGCCTGGTTTCTCACAGCACCTTCATTTCATGTAACGTGGTTCGTAGTTGTCCACGTGTAGGGCTAGGTTTAAGGTATTTGATAAAAGTGATTGAAAGTAGATCAGCAACTTAAAATTAAAATCTACCTGTATGAGACTGTACTTTTATAAATCAATAACAACTTTTGCATAGGTTATGCAACCCAACAAAACATCATAATATAGAAAATGCCTCACGAGTTTAAATTTAAACAGAAATTAATAACAATTATATTACTTCCACATCCAGTGGAAGTATAGTAACGACAAAAAAATTTTTAAAAATTTTTATTGTTCAAATAGGCTTAGAATGTCACGAAACGTCGAGATTTTAAGTTTGAGCGAAAAAAAAATTTCTGTCTGTCGGTCTGTCGGTCTGTCGGTCTGTCTGTAACTTTTTTTGTGCGCTCGATTACTCTGGAACCGTTTGAGATATTGACTTGAAATTTGGTACACATATGTACTTTAACGAGATCTAGAACTAGATTATATTTTCATCTTGTTCCGTCGAAGGGTTGGGGGGTAAATTGGGGGAAATTTGGGGGAAAATGGGTAAATCAAGCAGGTAAGAGTCCATAAAATTGGTATTTAGTATATATAAGAGAAGCTGAGGTCTCAAAAAAAATTTTGGCATTAGCCACCCCCATTACCACCCCCACCTCATTATTAAAGGGGATGAAAAAAAAATTGTGATTTAGGGTGTGTACAAGAACCAGAAACCTCGAAATGTTTTTTTACTTCATCCACCCCCACTACCACCCCCTATCACCACCCCCACCCCGCTACCGATGTGGGGTATCATTTTATGGGTTTTTGGGGTAGAGGATTTCAAATATTATATTATTAATGTTCCATAAACAATTATTTCCACATACAAAATTTTTTCGCTGTGAGTGACTTAGATAAAAAATCTTTATGTGGAAGTAGTGATTCCTTGGGCAGCGGTTTTTTCATATGTTTTCATAAGAAAATTTAATTATTTAAGTGGTTGTAAAAAAATTTATAGTAAAGATAAATAATCCTTTAGAACGACATTTTGAAGCTACCCAGCAAACAGAGTCACGTTACCCCACGTAGAAAAGAAGTCTCATTTTGGTTGAAATGTTCCCAATATTTTATAATATTATAAATTTTCAGTAATAACAGTTTGATTTTATTAGGTATGAATTAAAATTGGTGATTTCTATTTAACATCATATATATATATATATATATATATATATATATATATATATATATATATATATATATATATATATATATATATATATATATATATATATATATATATATATATATATATATATATATATATATATATATATATATATATATATATATATATATATATATATATATATATATATATATATATATATATATATATATATATATATATATATATATATATATATATATGTTAGATCACGGTTCACATGAATGACTTTTTAAAAACTTTTATTTACTTAAGTGGAGCCAACGTTGGCTCTTGGAGAAGGAATATAATAATAATTAGAAGTGTTTCATTCTAAGTGAGTTTAATAACTGATTCAACAAAGCGTGTTTAGTCATATTTATAACATACAGAACCTGAGTAAGCAAAATATATAACAAAGGAATTGCAGTTCTGCAGTCTGCACAAGTTATGAGAAACAAAGGTGTAATATGATATCTTGAAGATAAGCAATTAATAAGAGAAGCTGTTATCGTGAAATACGATATACCTGTGAAGGTTTATTATGGCTAAGTCGCAATAAGATAGCGTGTAATATTATATAACAACTTCCCCCTTAATAAAAAAGTTGATGTTATGCAGCAACTTTTGAAAATTGTTAAAACGTTAAATGAATATAATGCAAAAATAAATTGAAACAATGTTGAATGAATACAAAGCAAAATAATAAAATAATGTAAAAGTTAAAATTGGTAAGCGATAATAAAACATTACATAACGTAATAAGGATAAAATACAATAGTCTAAATTAATAGACAAGGGTAAAACTCCACATGAAAGTCTATGTTAACTCGATGTCCTCTTCTTCTTGAGGTCTAATACCGGGTCGCTTTCTTGGAGGGATCAGTCTAGGAAATTTGGTAAATACTCTGCTTCGCTCTGAAGGAGGTGAAGGAGGGTTATCCGTTGAGGGTTGGATTCGCAATGCTCCACATCTTCTTCTTCTGCATTTACAAGTTATGTAAAGTAGAACTAATAGGATGATGAGAGTGATTATGAAATATGTGAACCAAGATATGTGTTTGGTCACAAAAGGTTCATTTATGAGGTCATCCAAGTCTTTGGAATATTGGTCCAATTTGTTTTTAGCAATATCTAGGTCTTCTATGTCGAGATTGTTTAATCTGAGAGGTTTTAATTTTGGAATTTCGATTTTGTCGGGCATGTGATTACAGCATTCAAAAAGAATTTGGATAGGATGTGAATTGTCCTTAATTTCGGAAAAGTCTTTGGCACTGGCTTGTATTCTAGTAATGCCTGCATAGGCGTAACATCCTGGTTGTAGTTTGATGATGGAATTTTTGTTGATTAACTCTGTTGTGGATTCTCTCTTTGGACAGTTGATGGTAATGTGAAGTGGTTCGGAATTAATTACTAGCCATGTGTTGTCTTCAAGTTCTTGGACGTTGTATCCCTGACTAATAATGAAGGAAGTTTGACAGTTCTCTGGAAGTTTTGGCAATGGTTTTAGTATTCTGGCTTCACATATGGCATTTTGGTCGATAGGATAGGCAAACAGGTTCGAACATAGTTTGGTTCCAAAATAAAGTGGTTTGCATTCTTTCAAATTTTGTATAGGTATGTACATCAAAGAATCATCATCTCTCGCGATATATTTTTGTGAAATAGATAAAATGTGATGTAAACCAGTTCTGTTATCAAGTATCGGGATAGGATATAGGCGATAGGTGTTATAATTTTGGGGTTCAACAAGTGGTATTGTTAAAACAAATACTAAGTTAGAATCCATTTGAAACGCTTGTAATTCAATAATATCCAAATACTTAGCAACTGCCGATAATTTAATGGGGAGAGGCAAATTGTTCCTTCGTAAGCTCTGTGAAATTTCTTGTAATGCTGTTACCAAATGATTAGGGGTTATGATTGACGTGTGAATGATTCCTAGTCTGGCAAATGTTATTGAATTTAGAATGTCGTTTAAATTATCTTCGATATACAAATAGCTTGCCATTAATTGTTCGGAAATGTATAAAAATTTTAGTTTTATGTGAGCAGCCTCGATAGCTTGAGTCATTGTTTGAATTGTGTGTTCTATTTCTTCGAGATCTTTGTTAAAGGTTTCCTCGTCAATTTGTAATTTTTGTATAGTCGAGTTGAAGTTTTTAATAACAGAAGTTGTAACTGAAATTTGATTTTTGATTAAGTTTTCCAATTGATGTTCGTCATTATTTAGTTTATTTATACAATTAGTATAGTACTGGCCATCTTCAGCATCTAGGTTACCAGTTATGGATTTGAATATTGTACCGATACCGTTAAGTATTCCTCGTTTATATCTTTTTGTATCTGAAAAGATTTCGTCAAATTTCATTTTTATAGAGTTGGATATTTGTGTTAAAAGGTTAAAGTCTGTTTTAATTTCACTCGTAAAAATAATTGACTTTCACCATTTTGGAGAGTGTACAGGATTCTGTCTAAGATATTTTGATTTTTGTCAAAAGCTAGTTTGAGGGATGAAATGTTTTTATGCACTAGTAGAATCCATTTGTCATTTGTCACCACGATGTCCGTGTCTTGGTGGTAGTATACACCAACGGTGTTATTGATTGGGATAATTTTGTATTGACAGAGTGCTGATCCGAACAGCAGGAGAAACCTGAAAATAAATTTAATTTTCAGTATATGGTTTCATTCTATCAAAATTTACTTTGGTTTCTTGTTTCGTTTCGAGGTTTAATAAGGTAGCAGAATTTTGAAAAATTTCTTTTATTTTAAAAGGACCGTTAAATTTGTTTTGCAATTTGTTTTTGATTTGTGATTCTTTTACGGAAACTAAGTCACCTATTTTGTATTCGGGTCGTTTTTGGGGAACATTTCTATCAAAGCGAACTTTCGCTTTCTCCTTTTGAGCTTGCGTTCGACTACGGGCTATTTTATAGTAGTGGGATATTCTGTTGTTTAAATCCCTAACGTATTTGGTTATTAACTCTTTTTGGTTATACAAAGTTTCAGGTGGTCTGTTGGACGTATGTCCAAATACAAGTTCGTATGGGGTGAAACCGTGTGTTTTATTTACTGAATTGTTATAGCATATTACTGCATATGGTAAAATTGTGAAAGGATGTCCGTTCGGATTTTCAGTTTTATGAATTCTTATCATTTCAGCTAGAGTAGCATGAAATCTTTCTATGGATCCGTTCGATTGGGGATGTCCTACGCTTGAATACGTCAGTTTTATGTCGTAGAGGGTGCAGAGATCTTTGAGCAAACGGTTGTCAAATTCGCCACCGTAATCGCAATGGATTCTTAGCGGGGTGCCGTAATGTTGAAAGTATAACAACAAGGTATTTACGACGGATTTTGCGGATTTGTCCGGGACTGCATAGGCTTGTGTAAATTTAGTTAACTCGTCGCGAATAGTTAAAGCGTAATTTCGAGTTGGGAATTCAAATAAATCGATATTAATTCTTTCGAATGGTGTTCTTGGGGTTTCTGTGACTACTAGAGGGTTGTTAAGGTTTTTCCGGCATACTTTAGTCTTTTGGCAAGTTTCGCAATTTTTTATAAAACTTTCAACGTCTTTAGTTAGACCTTGCCAAGTGTATTTTTCTCTAATTCTTCGAATCGTTTCATTTATTCCACGGTGTAGATTATTTTTACCAAAATGATTTTGTTCCAATATAATTGGAATTTCATCTTCGTCGGCAGTTCTGACGATATCTTGACAAATTACTACTTTTAAGTCTTTTTCCGCAAAAATGAATGATAGGATTTCAAGAATGGGGAGGTCTAAGTTATTTTCGACAAAGTATGTCTTAGAGAGATCTAGAACATCTTGGTTTTTAAATAATACCAAAAATAAATGTTCAATTACGGATTCGATATCAAACGGTAGGGGAATGATAAAATATCTCCTATGTCTGACTGTTTTGCTCGATACAATATTGATTTTATCGTTATGAAATTCGGGGTTTTCTTCGAATATATCCTCAATAATTTTATGATGTATGTCTTGTAAGTTATTTTGTTGGAAGAAGGTTATAATATCTTTATGTTCTCGATACAAAAGTTGTTTGTTCGAGGCTTTGATTTTCGAATAGTCAATTAAAGATGTTGTTTTATATAGGTTGGTGAAAGTTTCAAATTCTCGGGAAATTTGTTCGTTAGTGATTTCGTTGTTATCGTCTGGGTTTTCGTCGTCGTCTGACTCTTCGTCATTCGCGGCTAGAACTTTTGAATAGAATTTGGAACATTCGGAAAAATGATTAATTTTGATTCTGGAAAGTGCGTCCGCGTTCTTATTGATTTTACCGGGTTTATAAATTATTTCATAGTCGTACTCTTCTAATTTGAGTCGCCAACGGGCAAGTCTACTTCCTGGATCTTTTATAGAGAATAGCCAGGTGAGTGGTCTATGGTCGGTGACAAGCTTGAACTTTCTACCATACAGATATGGTCTAAAGTGCTTTACACTCCATACTATCGATAAAAGCTCGCGTTCAATCGTTGAATATTTAGTTTCTGCACTGCACAAGGTTCTAGAAGCATAGGCAATGGGTAAATCTTTGCCAATAGGCCCCTGGCTCAGCACCGAGCCGATGGCAAATGCGCTCGCATTAGTGGTTAGAACGAAAGGTTCATCAAAGTTGGGGTAGATTAATATCGGAGTGGTCGTTAATGTTTGTTTTAAATTTTGAAAAGAATTTATACAATCATTGTCGAAGAGAAATGGTATGTCTTTTTGTAGTAGTTTTGTTAAGGGCTTGGTAATCTTGGAGAAATTAGGGATAAAGCGCCTATAATATCCGGCTAAGCCTAGAAATGATTTAATTTCTTTTTGATTTTTCGGTTGAGGGAAATTTAGAATAGCGTCAACTTTCGAAGGGTTCGGTTTTACCCCGTATTTTGTAATGAGATGTCCTAAATAAGCGACTTCCTTGCGGAGAAACTCGCATTTGTCTGGTTGAATTTTGAGGTTGGCTTTTTGAAGGCGTTTAAAGACTTCAGTTAGACGGGAAATGTGTTCGTGAATTGTAGGGGAGTAAATAATAATATCGTCCATGTAGACGAGACATCGTTCATTTTGAATACCTAACAGGATGTTATCCATAACTCTTTGAAAAGTTGATGGAGCGTTTTTGAGTCCAAATGGCATTCGCACGAATTCATAATGACCGTTCTCAACTGTGAAAGCAGTCTTTTGAATATCTGCGGGATTAATTTCGATTTGGTGGAAACCAGAAGCCAAGTCTAAGGTTGTGAAATATTGGCATTTGCCAAGTTGGTCTAAAAGATCGGAAATGTTGGGCAGAGGATATTTGTCACCGATTGTAACCTCGTTGAGTTTGCGGTAGTCGACTACAACGCGCCATTTCTGTTTACCAGAAGCGTCCAGTTTTTTGGGAACTACCCAGACAGGAGAGGACCAAGGTGAGATTGAGGGTTGAATAATACCTTGACTTAACATTTTCGATACTTGGGACTTAACTTCTTCTTTATGGACCTGAGGATAACGATACGATTTCGTAAATATCGGTCGGGAATTGTCGGTGTCAATAGGGTGTTTGATTTCGTTGGTAAAAGTCAAATTGTCTCCTTCTAAATAGAATATATCTTGAAAGTCTAAACAAAGCTGCGTTACTATTTCGGCCTCTTCTTCGTTTAGATGATCCAAGCGCAATTCGTTCCTGATTTCGAAGGATCTGTCCGTCGTTAGGTGTTGGTCAGAATTTTGCGTGTTTAAGTTAAAAATTGACTTAAATTTTTGTAAAGGTTCTAAATTTAAATTGGAAAAATCGACAGTCTTCGGGATGACATTAGCATTGATTATTGTTGTTAAAAATTCTCCGTTTTCGTTTACTTTAACAAGAGCATTAGGTAAACGGACTTTTTCATTCTCTTGCGCTTGCAAAATAGCGTCAGTGTTTCTAAGGTTACATTTTAGTTTATAAATTTTTTCGGTACGGCCTTCAATTTGGATCTTATTTTGATTAGGGTTGTGGTTTGATTGGATTTTGTCGAATTCGGGTTTCGACGAATCGTCGGTTACTTTGAAAAGTGGTACCGTTTTGAAATTGGTTATTAATTGTTTATTTCTTATGTCGACGATACAATGATAGTGCTCTAGGAAATCAGCTCCTATCAGTCCATCAAAATTGATATCTAGGTCGTAGATGTAAACTTTATGTGGGTCGTTATCAGTGAAGGGTATAAGAACAGATTCACTAATAGTAATTTTCTGATCGGTTATACCTTGTATAATTACGTTTTCTGAAAATCTCCGTTTGTAATTTTCCGCTGTTTTTGGTTTAAAGATAGAGATACCTGCGCCAGTATCGATTAGAATTTTGAATTTGTTTGTGATGTCTTTAATGTAGTATAGATTTTTTGAATTTACGGTCAACAATGAGTGTGATAGCGTTTCTACATGAACCCTTGTTCCGGGAAGTTCAGCGACGGGTCGAAACTGTCGTTGAGATTCATCGTTCGTATTTGATTTGTTATTTGGTCGAATTGGTCTGTTTGCTGTGTTGGAGTATCCGTGGGGTACTCCGGATCTAATCGAAAATCCTGAGGATTAACAGTATAATCCTCCTGTGGCGTTTGAGAATTAGCAGTATAATTCTCGTACTGTTCATATGGGGAATTAGCTGTATAATTCTCTGAAAAGCTTTGAGCGTTTTCTAAATCGTAATTTTCATAACTGTCACTTACATTTTGATAATCGGGTGAATAGTCATTGTATTGATTAAATTGATCGGCATAATTATCGTAAGGTTCGTAATTTAAATGATGAGCTTTTTGCTGGTTAAAGCGGTTAAAATTCGGGTTAGGTTGAATAGCTGACGGTCTTTGTTGGTTAAAGTTTGGATTCGGCCTTATAGCTGAGGGCCTATTTTGAGGTTGATTAGGTTGGTTTTGAGGGAATGTCCTCTGACCAAATTGATTGTTTTGAGAGAAATTTTGGAAATTTGGGTTTCCTTGATAATTTGGTCTCTGGAAATTTGATGTCGATGGCATAGACAGTTGCTGTTGCCTTGTACGACATTCGTTTATTACGTGTCCATTGCGCTTGCAAAATGAACAGAATTTTTGTTGGAAATTTGAAGTTGGTCGTTTTTGTTGTAAAGCGGGATTTTTGACCGGACTATTTTTCGGAAATTTCTGTTGCTCGAAATAAGAAAGTTGTAGCTCTCTACGAATTCTACTTACAGCTTTCAATATATTTGGAGGGTTGCTGGCGCGTATGATACGGCCTAAGTTTGGTTCTAAACCCGTTAGTAAGTTATTTAAAGTCATCGTTTCGATGAGGTCGGATTGTGCGGTTCTTTGTGTCGAGGATAAATTTTGCTTTTGCACTGCAGCGTGCATTTTCGCATTGTGCGTTTGTAAACGCGAAACAAATGTTAAAGCGGATTCACCGGGTAATTGATGAATTCGTTGTAGGTCCTGAATTAGGGCCGTTAGATCTCTGGAATCCCCAAAGTGTGTTTCCAATAGTGCTTTGATTTCTGGCCAGGTGCCAGGGTTACGTGAATTAATTAATTCGGCAGCTTTGCCTTTTAATTTATTTTTGATGTGGACTGTTAATAAAATTTTCTGGTCGTTAATGGCCATACTTTGTGCACAATGGCATGAATTTAAGAATGTTTGTAAATTAATGGCATTGCCATCGAATTCGGGTATCAACGAAAATATCTCAGAAAGCTTGTAAGGCTCAATTTGCTCTGGTTGTGGTTGTTGTTGTTGTAGTTGTTGTTGTTGTTGTTCGGTTGGTGCCGGTGGCACTGGTTGAACTGGCTCTGGTTGAGCTCTATCTGGCATTTTGCTTTTTGTATTTAGAAATTATTTGAATTAAAAATTGGTTGCGTATCAGCAGTATGATACGAACTTAAATTAAATTAGCTTGTTACGTTGTGTGCGTAAATGGATTGTATATTAGCTGTATAATACACAATGTTTCGTATTAGCAGTATAATACGAAAATAAATAAACTTAAAGTTAAATGAACTTGTTTCGTTGCGTTTGTAAAGGAATGGATTCACTTTGACAAGAGAACTGGCTTTGTGCGCCGAGTGTATTAGCAGTATAATACACTTTTAGTAAATAAGTTGCGAAAAATAATAAAATAATAAAATGGTACGAGATGATTCTTATAATGACTTACGTTAGTTTCGTTTCCATGGGTAGGTTCTTCGTCCGTCAAGGGATTGGGATCCGCCACCACCAGTGAGGAAGGTCTCCTTGTTCTCGTAGATGTACACGTACTAGTTAGGCACCTTCTGCAGATGTTCTCCTTGTTCTCTTACGCTTCACTACCAGTTAGGCTTCTTGTTCTGATGATGTTTACGGATCCTACCGACTGCGCCAATGTTAGATCACGGTTCACATGAATGACTTTTTAAAAACTTTTATTTACTTAAGTGGAGCCAACGTTGGCTCTTGGAGAAGGAATATAATAATAATTAGAAGTGTTTCATTCTAAGTGAGTTTAATAACTGATTCAACAAAGCGTGTTTAGTCATATTTATAACATACAGAACCTGAGTAAGCAAAATATATAACAAAGGAATTGCAGTTCTGCAGTCTGCACAAGTTATGAGAAACAAAGGTGTAATATGATATCTTGAAGATAAGCAATTAATAAGAGAAGCTGTTATCGTGAAATACGATATACCTGTGAAGGTTTATTATGGCTAAGTCGCAATAAGATAGCGTGTAATATTATATAACATATATATATATATATATATATATATATATATATATATATATATATATATATATATATATATATATATATATATATATATATATATATATGTGATGTTAAATAGAAATCACCAATTTTAATTCATACCTAATAAAATCAAACTGTTATTACTGAAAATTTATAATATTATAAAATATTGGGAACATTTCAACCAAAATATATATATATATATATACATGCATTTAGTACTCATACACCTCCGAATGTTATATGGTTAGGTGGTGTTTGCCTCCGATTTTACGCGTTCGCCTCCGATTTCGGAGGCGGAGACGTTTTGTGTTGTTTTCATCGCGAATGTCTTGATAATTAATAAATTCATGACTCATTATTATCAATAATGATCAGCTTTATTGGTGCGCATATAAGATTATGACAAAAAGGGAAGAAATAGAGAGATAGAAGCATTTAACGACACTTTTTTTGGAGGCGGAAAATACCTAAATACCTATAAACATATGTAAACACGCACCATAGTCCACTACATTTTTTACCAGGTGGCGCTGCTGTTTTAAACACTTGATGTATATAGGTATTAAATGCTTCCTTACAATAAAGTAGCGATATCGCCTCCTAAACTTGGCAACATAGTAAAAAGGCATACTATTCCTAAATACATCTATAGATATGGTAACTAAAATTATCTTACTAAAAATATAAATAACTTTTATACACAGAAATAATACTTTCTAGAGATCAATGGGTTTTTAAATTTTTTCAATTTGGGAATAAAAAAACGTTTATTTTGTTCAGAAACAAATATTTTTGTACCCCTTTATAGCTTAGAGCAAATTAAAAAAGGTGTTTAACAGGACACGAACATTCCTTAACGTAACTAGTTGCCCTTGGGGGGGGGGGGGGGCTAAAAAGCAGAAAATAAAAGAATAATAATAACACAGGCCAACATTTAGTTTAAAAAAATATACAGGACTCTACCTAGGTACCCAAGGGTTTTTGGGGTCGCTGATTCCGATGCCGAGGTCGGTTAAGCTCTATCACGTCAGGTTCAAGGACATCTAAAGGTCAAACTAAGAAAAGGTGGTTGAAAAAATCTGAGAAAATTTACACATAGGTTTTTGGGGTCGCTGAGTCCGAATTCGGTGTTCGCTTACCCTTAAAAGGCATACGGAGGTCATTTCAAGGTTAATTTGAGAAAAACGGAGAGGAAGCTGTTAAAAAATCTGAAAAAATTTACATATAGGGTTTTTGGGTCGCTGAGTCTGTATCCGATGCCGGTTGACCTCTATCACGTCAGTTTCAAGGTCACTTGAAGGTCAAACTAAGTAAAGGTGATTGAAAAAATCTGAAAAAATTCACGCATAGGTTTTTGGGATCGGTGAGTCCGAATCCGGTGTTCGTTTACCCTTAAAAGGCATCCGGAGATCATTTCAAGGTTAGTTTGAGAAAAACAGAGGAGAAGGTGTCAAAAAATCTGAAAAAACTTATATATAGGTTTTTTGAGTCGCTGAGTCTGCATTCGATGTCGGTTGACCTCTATCACGTCAGTTTCAAGGTCATTTGATGGTTAAAGTAAGAAAAGGAAAAGAGGCATCCAGAGGTCATCTCAAGGTCATTCTGAGGTCATTTCAAGCCGGCATTCGTCCGCCAGCTTTAGCTGCACATGAACATTCTTCGGCTATCTCAGTGCAAATATATTTAACTCAATGAATCACCTACCTATTTTCTTCTGTGAAAGGATGGCCTTTAGGTATAGTTGCAGAAGCAGAGCGAACATGCAAGTAAAGAGTACCACGGGCGTTGGCTTCACTTACTTGGAGCTCAATCAGTGCTGGTTTTGCCTATAAGCTGAGTAAACGCCAGCTTAGGGCCTCGCATTTAGGGGGCCTCAGAACTCAGATTTCATACGCAGATATGCACGTTTATTTTATTAGAAGAGAAAGCTTCAACGAAAAACATACCTAGAGCTTAGGGCCTCCGGTTACCTAAAACCGGCCCTGAGCTCAATCCTGTCAGGGTCAAAGTAATTTAATGGTTTCCTGAGTCAGACAAACTGACAAGGAGGCAGACAGACTGTCAGATAGAAACATTTAGTCATTCAGTCAGACAGAATTACTGACAGAAAGGCAGGATGTCAAATAGATGGACAGAGAGAAAATGCAGGCGGATGATAAATACAGACTAACAAGCAAACAAACAGGTGTGCAGGTATAAGGGCAGACAGATAAACAGACAACAAGTAGGCAGGTGAGCATTCGTATAAATTTTTTCTAATTTTTTTCACCTCCTATTCTTACTTTAACCTTCAAATGACCTTGGACATGAGGTGATAAAGGTCAACCGACATCGGATTCGGACTCAGAGACCCCCCAAGAGCCTAGGTGTGAATTTTTTAGATTTTTTCAAAAAGCTTTTCTTAGGTTGACCTTCAAATGACCTTGAACCTGACCTGATAGAGCTTAACCGACCTCGGCCACGGAATCAGCGACCCCAAAACCCCTGGGTACCTAGGTAGAGTCCGGTGTATTTTTTCAAACTGAATGTTGACCAGTGTAATCTTCCACCTTCCAAAGATATTTTAAAAACCTAGATTATTCTGGAGCAAAAATGTAAATATTTCCCTCTAGCAAGAAATAAAAATGTTTTAAAAAGCATTCGAGACCAAAACTCTAGAATATATTTGTTGGTTAATCATAAATTTTGCTATACTAATTAATGATAGTTTGTTGGAGTCATCTCAAATGCTTTTCAAAAATTTTTAAACAATTCAAAAATTTTTCTCTTGCTGGAGGGAAATATTTACATTTTTGCTCCAAAATGATTAAGTTTTGAACATTTTACTTCTTTAAGTATATCATCTCTTTGAAATATTTTATATTATTTTCTGCTTTTCTGCATTCCGTTGGTTCCAAGTTTTCTCCTCGTCAAACATGAATTTGGAGAAATACTCTGTAAGAATGTTGACGTAATGCCTCGGATGTTGCTGGCAGTCTTCGTAGAAACCCGGTAGTACTAGATTGGCGGACTAACTTATTGAAGATAATAAATCTTTGATGATTCAAAGATGTAATTTCTTTTTTCGTTGAGCTACGGTTGTTGAATATACGGACAACCTCTTCGAGATCTTTTCTTTTATTGACGCATTCCACCGTTTGCACTTTTCCTTTCCCAAAGAAAGCTGAAGTGTTATCGCGTCCACTGAACGTGTAGCCATACAGCTTTTTAAAACTTCCGAGGACTGCAAGTCACGAGAACTGTAATCTTTATTTTTTATTTATCTCTGAGCCTCTCTTAAGAAACGGATATCTTTATCTTCAGGTGCGAGAGGGATAATCAATGCGAGAAGATCAATATCTTGTCCGAGGATGACCACTGTATCGTTTCCATGAGATTCGTTTAAGGCGGTTTGAACTATGAGTACGTCAACGTCGTCTACAGCAGTAATTGTTTTGATTCCCTCGTTTTTAAATCTCTCCACCAATTGCGAAATAAACCGTTCCTTTTTGTGAGATTGTTTATCATTTTATTTTGCGTTTCAGTCAGTGGCGTGTTCTCATGAAAAACAATTTCCGGTGAAATGCGTTTCAAAAGACGCTGCCGTCTTTCGATGCTCTTCATACTGCAGTCAGCATATCCGTCAAACACTACAGTCACTTTTTGGCCGTAATGTTTACGAATAAAGCTGCTTCGGCCATACTACACGATGAATCAGATTGCCGCCATCAACAATGAACTGGCAATCGGAAAAATCTATTGGCCTCTCTCGTACAGCATTGAAAATATCATACAGACGATTTCTTAATTTTCCTCATTAACCCTTTCTTATTGGAGAGAAGAAGTGGAATTGAAGCAAGCTCAGAGTTGAAATATGATTCCAAATCTTCTTTTGTGTGAACAGTACAGATTATCCTCTAATATAATTGCAAAGAAGGGGAAAATACATAAACTACTTGCGACAAAACCCTCTATATATGCATCTAATAGAGAAAATTCTGCTCAATAAATTCATTCCTGAGCATTTTTCTCGTTAAAGTAACCGGTTTTAAGATATTCGGAGTCAAACTTGGAATAGGATGGATTTTTACCTCTGCGCTCCAAACTACGCCTCTGTTCGGACGCTGTTAGCGCGAAATAGGTGAGGATAAGCTACAAGGTTAATAGTACATTTTTTATGCAGAATTTAACATGACGATTTTTTTATTTCCTATACTTTTTTCTCTTTCGACGAACGGTTTACAAGATAAAAGTGAAAAACCAGCGTTAAGTCCCCGTAATATGGCCGAAGCAGCTCTATTCATAATCATTACGGACGTTTCACTCCTAAATTGTGGGGAACTATTCGGGTATCTATTTCGAACCCTATCTAGATTACGCATCCCAAATATTATTACTTTATAAATTATTTCTTCTAAAATATCTAATTTACGTGGACTAATACATAACAATTGTGTTACAAAAAACCGCTGCCCAAGGAATCACTACTTCCACATCCAGATTCTCTATCCAAGTCACTCACACAACGAAAAAACTTTGTATGTGAAAATAATTGTTTATGGAACTTTAATAATATAATATTTGAAATCCTCAACCCCAAAAATCCATAAAACGATACCCCACATCGGTAGTGGGGTGGGGGTGGTGATAGGGGGGTGGTAGTGGGGGGGTGGATGAAGTAAAAAAATATTTTGAGGTTTCTGGTTCCTGTACATACATTAAATCGCAATTTTTTTTCATCCCCTTTAATAAGGAGGTGGGGGTGATAATGAGGGTGGCTAATGCCAAAAATTTTTTTGAAACCTTAGCTTCTCTTGTATATACCAAATACCAATTTCATGGACTCTTACCTGCTTGATTTACCCATTTACCCCAAATTTACCCCAATTTACCCCCAACCCTTCGGCGGAACAAGATGAAAATATAATCTGGTTCTAGATCTCATTAAAGTACATATGTGTACCAAATTTCAAGTCAATATCTTAAACGGTTCCAGAGTAAACGTGCGCACAAAAAAAAAGTTACAGACAGACAGACCGACAGACAGACCGACAGACAGACCGACAGACAGACCGACAGACAGACCGACAGACAGACCGACAGACAGACCGACAGACAGACCGACAGACAGACCGACAGACAGACCGACAGACAGACCGACAGACAGACCGACAGACAGACCGACAGACAGACCGACAGACAGACCGACAGACAGACCGACAGACAGATTGCATAGCGCAACTAATTGCGCAAGCGCTAGAGCATTTTACACTATAGAAGTCTGGCAACCTCGAAGGAGGTAAAGTCTACCGTTATATATAACAGTTTTAAATACATTGAGTCAGAGAGGTACTATTTATATAACGAGGTGTAAACATACCAATCGTATGAACAAAAAAGCGTATGTAAAAAAAGATAAAAATCCTTTCCCCTCTCCGCGTGCCCTTCGTAAGTGAAATTTGGCGGTTATGTATATGTAAACAGAACTAATCTATCTATATTATTTCTAGTGGAGGTGCGGGCGCCACAAATTTGTAAGGAGGCGGATACGATACAAATGCACATATATATATATATATATATATATATATATATATTGATTCAGTCGTTAACATTAATACTGCGTTTTCAATGAAACGTAGAAAAAACATATCATTATGGTTGAAACGTTATCAGTTTTTTGTATCAGAAGTTATTAAAAAGTATATTATTGATTTTAAAGGCTACGAACAAAACCACGATTTTCAAGTAAATTTTCGCACATTTTCTTAAAAGTTCGTTTTCAATTCAAATATTGAGCTTTTAGTGAAATGTGTATGAGACGTAGATTTTACGTTAAAATGTGTCGAATTTTTTTGTTAACACACCAGAGGTTAACAAAATAATAATCGAGTTAAAATCGTAAAATACATACATTTTGCTATGCTGTTAATCAATATTAATTGTTTGTCAGAATTTGTCTACCCTTTCCTATAGTAAATTTCTAATCTATGGTCTACCCCTACCCTGTTGAATTGAAGAGTGACAAGTGTGAGCGTCCCCTCTCTCTGTCTGTTCTGTTCCTGTTCTCTGTTGTAAGATGATGGGACTTTTGGTAGAGGCGTGGCGTTGTGTTATATTTAATATTCTTATTAATTGTTTACATAAATACTGACCTGCCACAAGCATTTTATGCTTTTTGTGGTCAGCTTTAAAGTTAGTGCATTGTGATTGGTGTTGTTGGACCCAATTTTTTAAGTAAGTAAAATTTTTATCCCACAGTTTATTCTAACCTCAAAAGTTGGAAGATTTTTTCTAATCTTTAGGTATGTTCATTTGTGGTGATTTAAAGCAGCTTCAAGCAGTTAAATAAAAATAATGCTATCACAAATAGTATGAATGTGAGAGAGATAACGTATTGCAAAGTTGCCACAAATCAACACAAATGAACATACCTACCTTTTATCTCCTCAAAACATAAAAAAACATTAAGTGCAAATAATACATAGTTATGAAATTAATAACCTTTTAATTACAATTGTCCATTTGAGACAAGAGAGGCTCCAGTTTCAGTAGTTTAGTTTAAAGTTTTCAGCCTCGTCTAAAAACTTGGCAATTATTAATCAAGTTATAAACCCACTTAATCCCATAATAATCACGTGAGGTCGTTGCAAAAATTACATTGTTTTATTTTATACTTAGTAAAAAAAAAAGTCAATTACCGCTTTCTAGGGAAATGGCTTATGTAATTGTACAATTTGATGAAAAAGATGGTTCATCCATATCGGTTGTACACAAAACCTGGTTAACCCCAAGAAAAATGGAGGTGTATTGGCCCCCTTATAAAACGCAAAGTCGCTTTGAAAGAGCTTTACTTAAGGCAGAGCCGGTTGACGTGGAAAAGTGGGAATTATTTAAAATAAAACGTACTTTTTGTGCATTGGGTACGTGTTTTGTATTCACCTAATTAATTCATGCATTTTTGGAGCATAATTCTTTTTCTATTTACTTTTCATATGTGTAAAACTCAAATATTTTGTTTTTTAGATTATTTTAAGGAAGCTAGACAAAAGGAAAAATTAGCAGAGTTAACTTCTGATTTGGATAGAGATAATTGGGAAGAAACCACGTTAAATAGAAAAAGAAAAATAAGTCGTCCGCTAAGATATTGTTTCGATTCTGATGAGAGCGTTGAGGACCAGGAAGAATCAAATTTACCTCGCCCACCTAAAATTAGCAGCAATGTCAACACTTTAGGTAATTTAATATTTGCAATACCTAATCAAAGCAGGCTAGGGAAACGTATGAAGGAGTAAAGGTGGAAATTAAGTATAGCCCAGTCGAAATAGGTATTTAGTTATAACGTTACACTTGACTATTTTTTTCCGGGAAAACCGTGGCTTTAATTTTGTTAGGACATTTTTTGTTCATAAATACCTATGTGATCTATCCAACTGTATTACTTCCACATCAAGTGGAAGTATAGTAACGACAAAAAATTTTTTAAAAGTTTTTATTGTTCAAATAGGCTTAGAATGTCATGAAACGTCGAGATTTTAAGTTTGAGCGAAAAAAAAATTTTTGTGCGCACGTTTTCTCTGGAACCGTTTAAGATATTGACTTGAAATTTGGTACGCATATGTACCTTAACGAGATATAGAACTAGATTATATTTTTATCTTGTTCCGTCAAAGGGTAAATTTGGGGTAAATACGTAAATCAAGCAGGTAAGAGTCCATAAAATTGGTATTTACTATATACGAGAGAAGCTAAGGTCTCAAAAAAATGTTTGGCATTAGCCACCCCCCATTACCACCCTATTATTAAAGGGGATGAAAAAAAAATGATTTAGTGTGTGTACAAAAACCAGAAACCTCAAAATATTTTTTTACTTCTTCCACCCCCACCCCACTACCGATGTGGGGTATCGTTTTATGGGTTTTTGGGGTAGAGAATTTCAAATATATTATTAAATTTCCATAAACAATTATTTCCACATACTTACAATTTTTTTTCGTTGTGAGTGACTTGGATAGAAAATCTGGATGTGGAAGTAGTGCTTCCTTGGGCAGCGGTTTTTTTATTTTTTTCTAGCTTGATTTAATTTCAAAATTTTGAAAAAATGGATGAAAAAAAAATTTTGCTCACTTTTTTTTTATGTTCTGCACCCGAGCAAAATGTAAACTTTTCAGGATATTATTCTACACACAAAAATTGCAAACTGTGTAAACTTTTTTTTAATGAGTTCGTGAAAGTGTGTAGAATAATATCCTGAAAAGTGTACATTTCGCTCGGGTGCAGAACATAAAAAAAAAGTGAAAAAAAAAATTTTCTTTGATCCATTTTTTCAAAATTTTGAAATTAAATCAAGCTAGAAAAAAATAAAAAATACAGATGGATAGATCACGTATTTAAAGCCACGGTTTTCCCGGAAAAAAATAGTCAAGTGTAACGTTATAACTCGGAGCGAGATCCATGCGTGCACGAGCTTGAATACGCATGACTGTGACACTGACGCACTGAATTACATGTCAGTAATTCAGAATTTGTTCAATCTACATGAGTGTTGGTTCATTTAAAAGATGGAAATTGTAGCTTTCTGATGCTTTTTTGTTTTAAACAATACAAGCAAAGGATGGATGAGAAAAATATACTTATATATATTATCACGCCCGAACTCAATCGTCGCAATAAAAATTATAGAAGCAAATAAAAGCCCTTCAAAAAAATTCTTTCTTCATTGAGAACTGTTGAAAAGTATGTACACTTCATGATTATAATAGCTTATTACGTTGTAGTAACGAGGATTAAAAAAAAGTACATCTCAATAAATCATTTTAATTTCCTTGCTTGATGATTTTTTTTTTATAAATATATGTATTGGAGGCTGTAACTTGTCGAGAAATTGACCCACTGGAAAAAATAAAATATCACTATTTCGGAAAAAATGTATATTTTTCGAATGTTCAAACACAAAATCGTTTACTTGTATGCATTTTCTAGAAAATTTGATCAATCAGATCATGATAAGAAATTGTGATTTTCACGATATTATCCTTATAACTACGAGAATATCTTTGATTGTTTTGAATACAAATTTTGAAACTTTTCCAATACATTAACAAATGTATAATGAATCCATTGGATATAGCTGAAATGTGGATAGGTGTACCTGTAATAAATACAATACAGTAAAGGCACGTAAAAATTCATGCGAGCGATTCAGCGGATATGTGTGATGTCTGTGTATGAATTGATAATTATATATTTTCCCTCCATACTCACTATTTATCCTCCTATTCACTAAGAAAAATGTTTAAAACGTGTAATCAGAAAGAGAAACAAGCTTTATTTTACTCGATAGAACAGCTAAGAATTTTTAGAGGTTCCATAGTATGCATTTAACCGTGCGCTAGCCGCGCAGAGTGACAAGGTTACTTCATCTTTTTTTTTTCAGGAATACCGTGGCTTTAGCGAAAAATTTTATTAGAATATGTTTTGTTCAGAAACATGTGGTCTATCCACCTGTATTTTTTATTTTTCCTGCCCTGACTTAATTTAAAAATTTTGAAAAAATTGGTGAAAAAAAATTTTTTCACTTTTTTTTTATGTTTTTTATGTTCTGCATCTGAGCGGAATGTAAACTTTTCAGGATATTCTATACATTTTCACGAACTCATTAAAAAAAAAAAAATTATTCAGTTTGCAACTTTTTGTGGGTTTCACTATAAAAATGATTCTCTGTCATCTGGGCTAGTAATGAATAATATTTTCTCTAGATTTAAATACAAAACAGAAATACATACAATTCAATAAAATTGAATTTTTCTTTGTAATAATTTTTGCACTTCTTAGATTTTAGGGGCAGCAGAAATTCGTCGAGTTCCCAAAGCTCTGAAGTTTCCCAAGATTTTCGAAATTTGACAACAGATGAAAATCCAGCGTTCGGACAAAGTCGCAAATATACAAAGACGCCAGAGAATATCGAATGTTCTCAAAAAGGGACTTCAAAGGATACCAACTGCAATGTAGTTACATTAACTACTTCGAAAGAAGGTATTTAATTAGTTTATAAATAATCTAGATAAGCCGTAATAACATTAAATCAGCATTTCAGATGTTAGTAGGCCATGTATCTACATGTGTTGAGCAAAACAAGAGTATATTAGAACAAAACAAAGAAATTTTGCGGATATTAATAGATAGGAATCATAATTTATTGCCATCTTTGCGAAATAATGACCGAGTTCAGCCTGTACTTCCCGTACCATTACTTTTAAATACATTGGATGAAATAAATGTTCTGGAAGATTATTTGACTAATTGTACCAAAAATCAACAGCAATTAGTAAGTATAAAATTTGTATGAGTTAATTTGTCTGACATTTGTAATTTTTTTTTTCAGTGCTCCTATCTCTCGTTTCTTAATAGAACTGATTTAGTTTCTTGCACAAATTCTTTAATGAGATATTGCTTTACATACAAATTGGCAAAGACTTTCAGTTGGAAGGATACCAAGCAAGACAAGCAAGCTTTCAGTAACTACTGCCTGAAAAAAGTTATTGTTGGTAAGTTTGTGTTAACAATAAAAGTTAATTAGAGTTTTTCTGAAATAATGTAATATCCAGATGCGGTGAAAATAACGATTCCGTCGGCAACTCAGAGGAGTGTAGAAGACCGTATCAAGATATGGTTAAAATCGGCCACCAAGTCATATGCCCTAGAACAGGATAAAGAACGAAAACGACAAGAGCGTGATGGAATATAAAAGTGTAGTGGGTAGAAGACAATTCTACAGACGTATAAAAAAACATAAGGAGAGGATTCCAAATAAGTTTAGTGATGCAGGTTCTACTGATGATCAGCACTTGGAAAATATAGATAAGTGTAATTTAGAAACATACGTAGAGTCTAATACTTATTTTGATATCGAAAATAAAACCAAAGACATAAGTTGTAATGTAGATGTAAATAGCAGTATCGGTGATGATAGCCTTGGCAGCATTGATGAACCAGAAATGGGCTCAAATACTAATAATCCATGTACTGTTTATGTTGATTCAAGCTGTGATTTAACATTCACTAATAAGCTAAAACATTGGGCCATCAACTCAGGTTCAACCCATTCTAGCATTACTAAATTATTGCATATACTTTCTTCTTATCATCCAGAGTTACCAAAAGATTGCCGAACGTTATTGCAAACCCCTATTAAAATGACTACCGCATCATTAGAAACCAGAAATTATTGCCATTTAGGCTTAAAGGAAGCTCTAGACAACTTTCTTTTGACACATTCAGATTTTGATTCCGATTTTTTAAATGTTGTATTCAATATTGATGGTATTCCGCTCTATAAAAGCACAAATAGTCAAATATGGCCAATTCTAGGACAAGTCAAACATTTCCACTCTAAGCCTTTTCATCGGAAAAGATGCCAATCGTGGCATCTTTTATGGCACTTCAAAACCAAAACCATTGGAACTATTTTTACGTGACTTTGTGTTTGAACTTAAAACTCTTACCAATGATGATTTAGTATTCAAGGGAAAAAGGTTTAAAGTGAAAATTTTTGGATTCATTTGTGACGCACCAGCACGAGCTTTTACAAAATGCATTAAAAACCATGCAGGTTATTCATCTTGTGAAAAGTGTTGGCAAGCCGGTGAATATGTTGATGGCAGGGTAATTTTTACATCTGTTCGTGCTGCTAAGCGAACGGATTCTGCTTTTAATCAACAATTAGATGATGACCATCATACAGGTGTATCGCCTTTGCAAGACTTTCCAATAGGAATGGTAACTAATTTTCCTATCGATTATATGCATAACGTGTGCCTGGGGGTTGTAAAGAAAATGTTAAATTCTTGGTTAAACGGTCCATTGCAAGTCCGAATGAGAAATAGTGTAGTGAAAGATATATCCAAAACTTTAGAATCGTTTAAAAAATTTATTCCTGTAGAATTTAATAGGAAACCGCGTTCGCTGTCTGAATTACCCAGGTGGAAAGCTACAGAGCTGCGTACTTTTCTTCTGTATTTGGGATCTTTAGTTTTAAAGAATGCAGTTGATTTGGCCATATATGAACATTTTTTGCTGTTGCATTGTTCAATTACTATTCTAGTTTCTGAACAACATATTGCCAATTTTAAGGCAAAGTTTGCTAATAAATTACTTCAAAACGTTGTTAAACATTCAACTGCCATCTACGGAAAATGTTTTCTAATTTATAATATCCATTATTTAACTCATTTAAGTGATGATGTGGAGGCGTATGGTGCCCTAGATAATTTTTCTGCCTTTCCATTTGAAACATGCCTAAATGAAATAAAACGTTTGGTCAAGTCAACAACAAATCCACTTGCTGAAATTCATAATAGACTATCTGAACGCAATATAGTAAACAAAACTCATAATACTTTGAAAAAAAAAAGAGTTCAAATTAAAGCATCATTCCGGCCCAGTTATAGATATACAAAACCTTTGTGAACAGTACAGAAAAGTTGAATGTAGCAATTTTACTTTATTCACTATTTCTCATTCCGACGCAGACTGCTATTGCATGATTCAAAAATCTGTCGTACAAATTCAAAATATACTTCACACCTCTGAAGACAAAATGCTGATAGTAGGAAAGAAATTTCGCTCCTATGTTTCTTTATATACAAATCCTTTCAAATCTGAACATCTCAATATTTATCTGATTTCTGATTTATCGCGTACCCTTGATTTATTTGAGTTTAATGATGAGGTGTCCAAATGTTTAGTAATTCCAAGTGCTGATCATCAGTGGGCGTGTTTCCCTCTTATTCACTCGATTAAGAATGACTGATTCTTTTTTTTTAGCCGTAGGGTAATAATTGTATTTTTGCAAAGTTTTAGAAAGCTTCGCATATTTTGGTTTTTAAGTTAAAACAATGTTTTAATATATGTTTTATATGTTACATTTTTATGTTGGAATTTATGTATTAGTTTTTAAATATACATTTTGCTTTTTCAATTTTTTTTACGTTAATGAAACCGATTCCTGAACGTCCCATTAATGGTTTATTGTCACGTAGAATTAACGGTTTACTGCAACGTGAATTTCGCGGGAAACTTCCACGTGAATTTCGCGAGAAACTTCCACGTGAATTTTGCGCAGAAAAAACACGCAAAAAAAAACTGTGACATTCCTACGTAAATTTTACGTCATAAACACGTTGAATTTTCACGTGTTCTTAAAAAAATTCAACCAAAAAAAAACGTTTCTTTCACGTCATTTTGTTTGCTGGGTAATAGTGTATCTTCATTTCCAATTGATAAATACTAATATTTCATTATTTAAACATTACGGCCAAAGCACGGCACGAAAACAATTGTTTTCTTTGTCTTTCATATTACCTAGATATATAGAAGCAGAAATGGCATTAGTATGGATTATGAACGTATGCAGGGCCGGATTAAGGACTGGCGCGCCCCTAGGCTAATCATGTATTTGCGCCATCTTAGTCATAATGAAAACATTTTTTGTACAGATTCAAAATTTACGAGCGGGGAGGGGGGAAATATAAAAAAAATTGTCCCGGCTTTAAAATTGATGAGCGAGGGGGGGAGACATCTGAAAAATACATTTACATAAATATGCAAAAAAATTTTTGTCCCGATTTCAAAATTGATGAGCGGTTGGGGGGGAGGGAGAAATCTAAAAAAAATAACCAGAATTGATGAGCAAGGAGAAGGAAATGGAAAAAAAATGTCCCACGCATTGTCGCCCCTAGGCTATAGCCTAGTTAGCGTTATGGATAATCAGGCCCTAAACGTATGTTGATATTATTTAGGATACTTTGAAAACGACAGCTTTCGTATGTCAAATGAAATTTGTTGCAACATTCATATGGATATACTGGGGGCGTTCATATTTTCAACATCTTTTCATTTACATACCACATACATCCGAAGTTCAAATCAACAACAGTATATATTATTTTAATAAACATATGAAAATCGTGAGAATGTAAGCAGTATGGGGAAAGTAGTTCATATGGATCTTTCCATTAGGCATACACTGATGTATACTCTATGGACATCCATTTCAGGGATGTACTTAATACTTCATGGATTTAAAATGTATGTCCATAAGACGTCGAATGCTATCTGGGTCAGAGGATTGAGTGTTTCCCAATTTTCAATTGCCATCTTAAACTGTCTTTTTTCTTTTCTGAAGGTGTAGCTGGTGTTATTGTTGTAGAACTCTCCAAAATCGTCCTAAGTGGAAGACTTAAAATTCGACTTAGGCAAACATTTCATTTAAATAAGAGTCTGAGGGGACTCAAGAGGCACAGACCAACCCATAAGGACCATTTTGGGTTTTATAAGGCGTTAGAAATGACCAGGTGAAAATTCGAAGAAACACCGAATTTTCACTTAGGAAAATATGTTTTGGTTCAGGATATGAGAGCGAAAGTATATAATGGCAAGGATTTATGAATAATATACTTTTTTCAGAGGTGCAACAAAGTTGGACTTTGAAAAATAATATTCTTAAAAGTGCGTCGTTTGGCTCGAAAATCGATTTATCAAAAGTACGCCAAAATTTCACTTGCAGATTAATTTTTCAAAACTGCGTCGAAATTTGGCTTGAAAATCGATTTTTCAAAAGTACGCCGAAATTTCACTTGCAGAGTAATTTTTCAAAACTGTGTTGAAATTTGGCTTGAAAATTGATTTTTCAAAAGTACGCCAAAGTTGGACTTAAGTACCCCGAAGCTAGTTTAAAAAATACTTCGAAAATGTACTTTAAAAAATATTGAAATATTTTCCATTTTTATTCCTCAACCAAAGACATTGACCATTGACGTACGGTCATTGAATGCCCTGTTCTAAAGTATGAGCATAAAATTTTAGCGATGCATTGCATCTAAAAGGCAAAATAGACGATTTTGACAAAGCCGGCATTGTGCCGATAAGCAAAAAATTGATAAAGATCAATGCACATGCACAAGGCCGGTTTCTCGCATAGAAAGAGTTTGGATTAACTCAGCGGCTCGCAATTTGGTCGAACGCGTTGAGTGGTCTCGACAAAGAGAAGTACAAAGGCCAATAGCGAGGCTTTCCAAATGACAAAGTTATAGAGGAAAACGCCTTGTGCATAAAAAACCAAAAATTCAATTTTGCCTTGAACGCCATTAAACTTATGCAGTCATAAGTCCTCACGAATGTGTTTGAGAACGTGAACCGCCACGATACAAGAACTTTAAAGCTAAGTAGTCTCTAGCGAAACTAAATTCATTTAGTAAAACTTTTTTAAGTTAAAATCAGTCAGCCGTAATTATGAATTACAAATAGTCTCAGACTTCTCAAAAAAGCTCGCATTTTGATTCTGAGAAGGTATGCATGAATCTTTTCTGCCTAATCGATTGTTAGCGTAAGCGCTCTCGCTTGTATGGTCTGAAAGCCGTTTGTCTTAATTGGGGAAGCCGCGATTCTTATAATAAGAATTTTGCTATAACTCCTTTTTTGTATAACCTTATCTGTTAAATAAACGGATTCTTTGAACTATTGCATCTTAATTGATCTTGAGACTTGTTGCTAGTCTATAATCCCTAGAATTTTCGTACCGAAAACCGGATGTGTCGAGTTATTGCATCACACTCGACTTTCTAGTTGCTGTACGGGGGTTCGAAAGGGATTTTTTATGCGTTTTTCCCAGAATTCCTAGGGTGTAGAGTCCGTTATTAGCAGACAAAAACGTGATCAGCACGACAAAAATTAATTCCATCGGAGAGAAATTCTCCGTTCTGGATTTTTTTATGCAAAAATTTAGCTTTTCAAAAGGTATAAAACCTAAATTGAGGAATTCACGGCCAGAGAGAGCGCCGTTAAAGATCTGGGGTAGTGCAGCCTTGGTCCATTATTCGGCTGTCGAAGTGCATCTTATCTCGAACGCGACTGGCGCCCTCTGAGAAATAAATTGGTGTCGCGTCATTTTGTACGCCCGGTAGTGCGTTCTTCTATATTATCCCACCCATTAAGTACGTAGGTAGATATAAAAAGGCTTGTAAGGAGGAGAGGTATGAGTGCCCGTTACTGGGTCTTCAATTATTTTATTGCAGAACAAATACGAATCGAACTTTTGAAGTGTCACCTTACTAAAATTCTAAGGGAGGTATTGAACCTTAGCTGAACTCCCAGGTGGTGTTATGTCCAATGTTGTTAAACAGAAAGCCGGAGCTAGTCGTGCGGTTATTTAAAACCACTCACTACACTTATAGTTGTGCAGCTCAGGGCGCTAGTAACCTGAATAAATGCCTTACGTTTTCTAATAGACGCTTAACGTCCGGTTACAAAACTCTAAGCACAAACAAAATAATACTGGACCAATATGCAAATATCCATGGCAAGACTGGCTGATTATATTTACTCTACAAGAAATGAATCTCAAACGTATTTACTAAACTACTTTAATTTGTATCACCCTGTATATCACAAAGGAGAAAAAATATATATACATAAATATTGTTAACACAAAGTATGGCTGCAAGATTGAAGCTACTAAAATATGATAGGAAGGGTCCCTCAAGGGACACAATTTAATTAATTTAATTCATTTTAATTAAATACAAAAAAAAAATAGTAATGAGGTTAAGTCTAAATGGGAATGTCCGCTCGTGATCACGTGTGGCGCACCCGATTTATATAATATAAATAATAGTTAGAACTTGAACTTGTTAATAAAATTACACCTAAAATACCTAAGATCTGGTCAACTAATTACTGAGTCAGGGAAGAAAGAAAAAAATAGTGCTAAATCAAATGGTACAGTAATAAATGTAAATACAATCACAGTAACACAGTTTATGTTTTTGATGTTGTCCTCGCATAGGATTTACAAAATGGCGATTCCAGTGGTCGATCGTTTGGGACACCCGGTATACTGCGGTTACCTCAATAATTTTTCAATTGACTAAATTACCATGCAGGATTTCCACTAGAACCACTGACTGCAATCTGATATCAGCTAATATCCAAATTTAATTTGAAATATCCTAATTTAATTATCAAAAATTACGGTACAGCAACTAAGACTTCTGTACGGAAAATTTGCAAAGTATCGCACAGCGAACTAAAAGCCCTACAACAAGGATTTACGAAATTACCATTAACCAATAATTTTAAAAGAAAGTTTAAATAACTTTTACGTAGGTGGAAGGTGGCTTGTAGTGACCTAAGCTATAGACAAGAGCTTGGTTATTAGAACAAATTACCAGTGTTAATTATGTATACAGATGCACTCAGATTCGGCATACAGCCGAAATTATGCGCCGTCCCACAACTTCACAAGCATACGGCCACAACTGAATAATATTTTTCTAGTTATATCCCATATATTTAGGAACACCTCAAAGTGTTAAACTTTTAGAAAAATTTAAATGATCACCTGTTAACTTCAAGCACTACGTTATAACTGACTCGCACGTCTCCCGTTTTTATTTCTTTTTTATAATCGGCCGGTAACAACTCGGCGATATAGAATTCGAAAAACTATAGTGATAATAGCTAGAATATGAATGATTAAGCATAGGCATTATAATTTAATATTCCTTCTTCAAGATACTTTTTATTTTAAGATAAGCTGAACATAAAACTGAATTATTTTATCTCAAATATTAAATAAACCGATATGTATTTGTGGTGGTATACTCTTAGGCAGGATACAATTCATAAAATTAAAGTATCTTAATCGCCGAACTACATTTACACGGGATAATTTGAAATTAAATACTCCAGGGGAATTGGTAACATTACAGAAGCCACATTACTTTCATTTTGGTGCGCAAAAACAGTAACAACAAAAGAATATCTGTGTCACTTGTCACTATTGTTGCTCTTTCAAAACACAAAATTCTAGTATGGAGAAAATAACTGTATCGGCTTCCTCAGAGTTATGAATCTTCGCATTTTTTTTAAGATATAAGCTGATTCTATAGCCAAGAATATTGGCGCCGGCAGTCAGTCTGCGCTAAGCCTTCAGCCTACAATAATCTATGCATCACTCGACGTGGCACCTTAGTATTTTTATCCAAATTACTTGTTTCATTGTGCTGACGGTGGTTGGCCAAATCCAAACTTACCTGCAACGAATAAGTGAACTAAACAATACTGATTGAAGCATCCTTGAGCCCTTCCAACGACTAAACAAAGCAATGGGGGGCGAACACGAGGGGCAAGACATAATGAACAACTAGGGGAAGGGCAACCGGATGTCGAAGGTGGCGCACCACTGCTGTCAGGTGCGTCCACCCCCGAGTGGGACGAATTGGTATGAAGGGCAAATATATAGTCTGAATTACTACAAAATACACAGCCTACTGCTTTGGGGCAACAGGAGAACAAAGGAGGAGCGCGGCCTGTGCCTTTTACCGTCGAGGAGTTGGCTTCTACGATCGCACAGCTTCAGACTACGCTGCAGTTACTAATCAATACGACATAAGTCTCAAGCCGGGTGGAAGCAATCAAACCGACAACCCATGGCGAAGGTGGAAGTCGTGGACATGGCGCCCAACGTGGGGCTGACCTTGAAGAGGCACCTGCAGGTGCACACCTACGACCCGGGAAACAAACGAGAAGTCTGGAGGACAGTGGCGCCCAACTAACAAGATTGCCACATCGGAAATGGTTCAGCCAATAAACCCGACATCACAACTACAGAACGACTTATTAAATTTAATCACAGAAAGCACACAGGCAACAGTGCAAGCAGTTACAAGGCATAAAGCGCTGGGTATCACGAAGCCCAGGATCTTTCCAACCTTCTCCGGGCACGAGTGGGAGGATCCGCAGACATTTATAGAAGAATTGGAAGAGACTCTGGATAGACACAAGGTAGCACTAAAGGATCGAGCGCGCATAGCTCTCAATCAGTTGGAAGGACACGCGAAAAGGACTTTCGAGCAATGGAAGGTCCTCAAGTTGGATTTTGAAGCTTTCAAAAATCGTCTTATAACAAAATACAATGAACCGGCGTTGCTAGCAAGTCTACGATCACGTCTCCACGGCGAACGTCAAAAGGAAGAAGAGCCAGTCGTGGTTTTTATTCGAAGAAAAATGGGTCTACACCGAAGGGTTGAGCCCTACACCTCGGAGGTGCAGATAACGATGGAAGTCAAAGAACTATTGAGGGCAGAACTACGATTCGCGACAAGGACGATGGAGTTTCGCACGTTGGGCGAGCTGAGCAGGGCCACGGAGTTTGCTGAGTAATATTATCAAGAGTTCAAGCGTCAACTGAGACCATTGCCAAAGCCTATGCCACCACCGGAGGGAGCAGATGACGGGGGGCCGCCAAGTCCATGCCGCTATTGCCAGGTCTGGCATTTTCATAGAGATTGTCCACGACGAACAAGAGAGTCATTGCAGGGAAACGACCAGGGGGCCGAGGCGGGCCAGAACGCTCGGCCCAGGACACAATATTAGAAGAACAAGCCGCGCTCACCGCTGCAGCAGGCACAGGACCGCTACTTAGAGTATGGGTACAAATCGGCGATCTACGTTTATTTGTCTTGCTGGGCAGCGGAGCAACGCACTCTTTTATTCACTCCAAACACACAACTAGTCTACCGACCAACGACGCTTATATGAAAGTACAGTTAGCCAGCACACAGGGAAGCATGGTATCGCCGAGTTATACGCGAGTGGAAATCAAACTGGGAGAATTTACTGCACCCGCAACCTTACACTTGTTGGACGGAATGGGTGAGGACGTGATATTGGGTCAACAATGGCTCCAGGACCAACAAACTATCATGGACTTCCCTAGAGATTGCATGCACCTAGGCCAACAACACCGACATACGGTTTTCTGGACCGCTGCTAGGGCAAACACAGAAGCACCATTTGAATTCGACGTAGCTCCCGGCCAAGTCCCCGAATCACACAATCAAGACTACCTCCAACTAATTAAAAAATTTGGCGAGGTATTTAATGAAGCGCTGCACCAACCCACCACAAAACTGGTTGAACATCGAATTAGATTAAAGAACGAGAGACCCTTTCAGATCCGAAGGTATCAATATTCACCGGAAAGAAAGGAAATCATAGCCACAGAAGTACGAAAAATGCTTGCAGCAGGCGTGATCCGAAGAAGCAGAAGTAGGTTTTGCTCTCCTATCGTAATTGTTGACAAACGGGACGGGAGCTCAAGATTCTGCGTGGACTACCGCCAATTGAACAGTCAAACGTTTGAGGAGGTTTCCCAACTGCCCCCCATTAAGGATACAATAAGAGAGCTTGGAGCGGCAAAAATATTTACATCGCTGGAAGTCGGACTACAGGTGCCTATGTCTGAAGAAAGCATACCGTTAACGGCATTCAGCACACCGGACGGAGCGACGTACGAGTTCCTGATAATGCCGTTCGGTCTCCGCAATGCCCCAAGTACATTCCAGAAGATGATGGCGGAAGTTCTAGCAGGATTTGTGGACGTCTTCGTTAAAGTATACCTAGACGATATAATCATCTATTCGGAAACGCATGAACAGCACCTTCGACATTTAGCCCTAGTCTTGGAAAGACTACACCTACACGACTTGCACTGCGGCATAAAGAAATGTCAGTTCGGTACCGAAGAGTTGGATTATCTCGGATATCGTATCACAGCAACGAAGAACCAGCCACAAGAGAAGCACGTTCTCCAAATTCAAAATTTCCCGAAGCCCAGAACCAAGAAGGAACTACAAGCATTTTTAGGAACGGCCAATTGGCTCCGTGAATTCGTGCCCGAGTTCACTGAAATTACGACACCACTCACAGACTTGACTTCGAAACAGAGATTCCAAAGGACTCCTGCAGCAGACCAGGCATTTGAGAAGTTGAAACAAGCTCTAGCTCAACCTTTAGCACTACACCGGCCGGAACCAGGCATGCCTTACGTTTTACAGACGGATGCCAGCCTCCATGGGATGGGGGCCGTATTATTTCAGCGCGGTCCACAAGGAGAGCGAAGAATAATTTCCTGCTCAAGTGCCAAGTTTACAGGACCGGAAAAGAAGTACCACATAAACGAGCAGGAAACTCTAGCAGTGGTTTGGGCATGCCGAAGATACCGACACTGGCTAGAAAACCAGCCGTTCACGCTTGTTACTGATAGCCGAGCGATCATATGGCTAAACCAATTTAAGGACGAACGCGCGAAACTAACCAGGTGGGCGCTACAACTTCAGGAATTCAATTTCACTGTGGAGCATTGTCCGGGTAAACAAAACCAGCTACCAGACCATCTCTCTCGCCACCCCACCGGAGAAATGCCGGAAGATCTTCGAGACGATGAACGATTGTTGCCACCGGAAGATCCCCCGAGAAGTAGTGTCGGCCTCGATCGCGCAGGAAAAGCCACGTTGTTTACCATGCAAAACATCACTAACTCCCCGTTAGCAACGGCAGAATGTTCGAGCTTAAAGAAATCACAAACCACCTTGCCTCGAGACCCAGCGAAGAAAATAACCATAATTGTCCCACATCCATCAGACAACATAGACCTAAGAGCCCTGATCACCGCCCCCTCGCAGCTGGAGGAAAACAGTGCCCCACGACGCACCGCCGCTCCACGTCCCCTACAGCAGAAGGCGACCAGAGAACCCCCGAATCCGCCTGTGAAGGAAGAATCCGTTGCCGAGCCCACCCAGCCGGCTCGAGCCCACCTAACAACGATGATTAGCAGTTCACGACAGCATCCACCCAGACCAACAAGAGCGCTCTGCCGCTCCCACGGAGAAGCCGAGATGACCTCTCCCCGCGGGTGCCTTCCAAAAACCCCGCAAGGTGCAGCACGCAGTTCACGGGGTATTCTCTCAAAGCCCCGTTATGTGCAGTAAGCAGTTCACGACAGCATCCCCCCAGGCCAACAAGGGCGCCCTGCCGCCCCGCCGGCGAAGCCATGGCTGCCCGCTCTTGCGGTCAGCACGAGGATGCCCCGAAAGACGCCAGCCCAACCGATGTCCTGCTGATCAGCCACTCAGTCGAGTCGCCGACATTCAAAAGTACCAAGAATTTTGAGACAACGACGGACCCACCGGCCGGCCAGGCAGTTAATGTGCCGCCCCGGCTAGCAGAGCGAGGGATAGCTCCATCCATCAACCGCTCAACCGGCGCGCCGCTCGGCGCAATCTGCGGCCAATTTCCAAATGGCCCGAGATTTGGAACGTTGCTACAGGACCAAGCTGCCCGGGGCACGGACGGTGCCCGAAATGGAAGCCCTCCGGGATCTTTAGTTTTGAATTATAGTCAGTTAGGCCGACATATATATTCACTTTGTTCATAATATAGGTATATTTTATTTTTTATTTTATCATGAAATGTGACTTTATTCTTTTAAATAAAGCCAAAATTTCGGCGGGTGGTGTCATCGATGCTTAACTTTTATACCAAGTCATGCACCAATGAAACGGCTAGGTTCCTAACTCGAGCAGGGGGCGGAGCCTAGTCGGGCTGCACGGAAATGTATTAATAGCGGGATTTTGAGCTCCCGGCAGTCGGGTAGCTCAGGGAAAGGCAGGGCAGCCCACCGGCCCAGCCCACAGGCAGCAGGCACCCGTTGAGGCCCAAAACCTCACTGCGGTGCTTGCACAGATGCAACAAATGTGCTCAGCAATGAGCGCATTTTTTGCACAAATGCTTTTACAAATGTTTAATGATGTTTCAGGTCAAACCTGGATTCCTGCAGATCGCCTCATGGAATGTAAACGGACTGCGAGAACGCAAACTAGAGGTGGAGGAGCTTCTCGCCAGGGGTGACATAGACGTGATGGCACTGCAGGAGACGAGGCTGCGACAGGACCAGGCTATCCACTTCCCAGGCTACCAGGTGTACAGGAAAGACTGGCAGGGCAGAAGAGCAATGAGAGGAGTAGCCCTGCTAGTTAAGACGAGCATCGCACACCATCCGATCCTTCTCCCGGAGATGGAGAACATGGAGGCCACCGCCGTAGTAGTGTCCACGGCACGAAATGGCGACATCAGAGTGGTCTCCTGCTACCAACCACCCAATGTCAGGATGACAGACGCAGACCTGGAGGCGTCCTACCCCCGAGGATCCAGACGGTGGCCATCGGCGACTTCAACGCCAAGTCCCCGGAATGGCACAGTAGGACAACAAACCCCCGAGGACGGGATCTACTGCGATTCCTGGGACAGCACGATGGCAACCTATTGGTTCTTGGGCCGGTCGGACCGACTCATGACAATGGTAGACACAGGCCGGATGTACTGGACATTGCGATGCTGAAGAAGGTGACCCTCGAAGCCGAAATCACCGCCATGATGGATGGTTCCACCGAGCACAACCCAATTCTCCTAGAACTAGGAGAAAAGGCCGGTGAGAACACGACAACTTTCATCAAAAGGAGGACGGACTGGGAATTGTTCCGTGCAGTACTGCAGAAGGACATTGCACAAATTCCCAGACTCGAAACCGAGGCAGACGTGGAGAGGGCCATCACCTCCCTGGAAAACCAGATCCAGGCGGCACTGAGGGAAATTACCACCGAAACGGAGACGAGACGAGCACCAGCGCCGATGGCAAACCTCCCAGAGGATACCAGGCAGCTGATAAGGGATAGACGAAGTGCGAAGAGACGGGCCATGAGAACCAGACTGCCAGAAGACAGGAGGGAGTACAACATCCTTAGCAGGAGAGTCAAGGCTGCCCTCCAGGAACATAGACAAGAAGGCTGGCAGCGCCACCTGGAGTCACTGGACACACAGGACAGAAGTTTCAGGGCCACCCAACGGGCCCTGCGAAACCGTAGGACACCCATGCCCCCGATCCACGGAGAGAATGGTATTGTCACACTCGCCAGGAAAAAGCCGAGGCATTCGCCGACAGCTTGGAACTGCAGTGTAGGGAAAACCAGCTCGATGATGAGGACGAGGACTGGGTGGACGACGTGGAGCGCAGGGTACGTCGGATGAACCGCCTGCCAGATGACGACCACATCCTTCCGACCACCTCCGAGGAGGTCAAAGAGATCCTAAGGAGCCTAAAACCCAGGAAGGGTCCAGGATGTGATGGCATTGGGAACATCGCCCTCAAGAAGATACCCAGGAAAGGAGTAGCAGCGATGGTCAACATCATCAACGCAATATTGAGATTGAGACATTTCCCCACCAGGTGGAAGAAGGCCGACGTCATAGTCATCCCGAAGTCAGGTAAGAATCTAACCTTTCCCTCTTCTTACAGGACAATCAGTCTCCTCCCAGCGATGAGCAAGGTAGCCGAAAGGATCATCCTCAAAAGGATAGCCGAGAAGACAGAAGAGCTGGACATCCTCCCGGACGAACAGTTTGCCTACAGGACCGGACACTCTACCGAACTCCAAGTGCTTCGCCTCACCGAGGAGATCACTAAGGGGTTCAACCAGAGACAGGTCACGGCAGCGCTGTTCCTGGACGTCGCCAAAGCCTTCGACAGGGTCTGGCACGATGGCAGCCAAAATGATGAGTATGGGTTACCCCATTGCACTCGTCAAGCTAGTGAGATCATACCTCCACAGGAGATAGATGAGGGTGAAGATCGAGGGTGTCCACGTACAGAACAATGGAGGCAGGAGTTCCCCAAGGCTCGGTGCTCTCCCCGCACTTGTTCTCCATCTTCACATCTGACCTACCCCGGACGGAGAGGACCCCCATGGCCCTCTACGCCGACGACACAGCCCTGACAGCCAGATCCTGGAACGAAAGACTAGCCACCAGAAACCTCCAGGAGGCGGCTACCCTCCTAGAGGACTGGTGCAACCGATGGAAGGTAGCCGTCAACGCCGAGAAGAGCAAGGCGGTCCTCTTCAAGAAAAGGAAGCAAAACCCCACAGGACACGTCTCCATGTTTGATGAAGACATCCAATGGCACGATTCCGTCAACTACCTTGGCGTGATCATGAACAAAGGCCTGACATGGAGACAGAACACGGAGGCCATCGTCAAGAAGGCCAGGAGGACGAGAGCCCTAATCTACCCGATGACGGGTAGACAGAGCAGACTCAACCTGAGGAACAAGTTTACGCTTATCAGGTCCCTCATCCAGCCTCAACTGACGTATGCTTCGGTAGCATGGGGCTACCAAGCACAGAGCTACCTTCTACAGATCCAGAGAGTGGAGAACGTCGCCTTTCGGACAGCAGTCAACGCACCCTGGTTCGTGCGCAACGAGGACATCTTCAGGGACCTGGAGTACACCCCGGTCACTGAAATCATCAAGGAAAGAGCCAGGAAGATGTACGCCCTTGCTGAGGAGCATGGGAACCCACTGGTCAGGGAGGCCACTGTCTATGACCCAGCAGATGCTCTGAGGCACAAGCGGCCGAAGATGCAGCTACTGGATAACGGGTGAGTATAAAACATACCACCGTTCGATGAAGACACCCCACGGAAGAGACAGGACGATCACCCAACTACCCACCCAAGACCCTGCGGGTACCGGACAAACAACCGTCCAGTACCTGTAGTCCCCCTAGCTCCGGGCAGACCGAAAATGCTACCAAAGCAGTTAGGTCTGCCCTTCCTCGAGCTACACAGCTCATCCTTACCCTACCGATGATCCGAATGACATGATGTCATTGGCATTCTGTGTACCGGCAGTCACTCCTGCCAAAAACCCAAAAACATCCAACTGACAGATGACACCCCCCGGGGGGGACAAGCTGGCGAAGAAAGAAGATCAAGATAGAAGATCAAGACAAAAGAGCGCCAGAAGAGGCCTTAGCCAACAAGGTCCAACGAGCCAGGACCTAGGGAGGTGGGCCGAAATCGTCTGCACCGCTCACATTTGTGAGTGAGGCCGACGTAAAGTAAGTTCGCCCGCCCTGCACGAGACTGGTCCCCGGTCTACAGCGATGTATTGGGGTAAAGGGCAATAGTCCTGCCCGACCCCAGTCATCCGAGACTGACATCTATAGCCAAGAATATTGGCCCGGCAGTCAGTCCGCGCTAAGCCTTCAGCCTACAAGCATCTATGCATCACTCGACGTGGTACCTTAGTATTTTTATCCAAATTACTTGTTTCATTGTGCTGACGGTGGTTGGCCAAATCCAAACTTACCTGCAACGAATAAGTGAACTAAACAATACTGATTGAAGCATCCTTGAGCTCTTCCAACGACTAAACAAAGCAATGGGGGACGAACACGAAGAGCAAGACATGCTGGAGAACTTTAATGAACAACTAGGGGAGGGGCAACCGGATGTCGAGGGTGGCGCATCACTTCTGTCAGATGCGTCCACCCCCGAGTGGGACGAATTGGTACGAAGGGCAAATATACAGTCTGAATTACTACAAAATACACAGCCTACTGCTTTGGGGCAACGGGGGAACGAAGGAGGAGCGCGGCCTGCGCCTTTTACCGTCGAGGAGCTGGCTTCTACGATTGCACAGCTTCAGACTACGCTGCAGTTACTAATCAATACGACACAAGTCTCAAACCGGGTGGAAGCAATCGAACCGACAACTCATGGCGAAGGTGGAAGTCGTGGACAGCAGATACCACAATTTGCGGCCTTCTCTTGGAATGTCGACCACACTTCACAACTCTAATGTCAGAAAAATGTAAAGTTATTATGTTGTACTGGAGATTGTTGGGAATATAATCTGGAGGGTAGTATAAATTTAATAAGCCAATAGTTCTTTTAACTTCATTCATTGTTAAGGTTTATTGGCAAAAATTTTAAATTATAATGGAACATTTTTGTAATATACAATGGTATTATTATAACGGAGAACAACTTATCTGGCATTTTGTTGCTGATTTTAAGTTTTATTATTTTTTTTAGCTAGTAAGTAACTTATTTTTAGTTTAGCAGATTTTGTATATTTATTTTTATTATCTACATTAATTCATCAAAATTAAGCAGATGAATACCCATTAAATTAATCATATAAATGAGTTTTAAAAAGAAGACATCTAACAATTAATTTATTACCTTTTATTAAACCACTTCTACCGCTTGTAGTATCTAATGGAAATGGATTTTCGGCAAAAATTCCTACTGCGATAACACCTAAAGAAAATTATGTATTAAGAATTTAATGACAATGACATTTGTTACTATTTAATTTTTATTTTAACAATTTATCCCATAATGGGATACTTCCTATTACTAATGTGGGGTTGATACTATGTAAGTGGCCAACACAAGTGTACGTATATTACACATGTCATTAAAGAACTGGTCATGGGGACCGACTAGACAAATGAAAAACTTTTATGACTTTTTTCTCTAGGGGAACTTTGAAAAAAGCTGACCTAGGTCAACAATTTGAATATTAGGGTAGGAAACATTTGAGAACCACTGCCTTTCTGGGTCAATGGACGTGTAGTTCTTTTAAATGTCATAAAAAATTGCAAAGATTACCGACAGACTCATTCTCGCCGGCACGCGACGGCCCGCGGTTTCAAAGCAAAGAAAGGCGGCACCTTTGATGACCGCCTCAATGGAACCAATTATAAAAATGTAAATAATTCGTTATCTCTTTTTGCAGAACTGCAAGCAAATGATGGGCGTAGCATTTCTTTACATGTGTGTTTTTTAATTTAGAACAAAATATTGGAGCTTTTATTGTTGTTTATAATTTTTCAGATTTAAATGTGTTTTATTAACATTTGTAACCTAAATGAGTGTTCTGGGTTAAAAGCTTCAAAAATGAGAAATTATTGCTTGACATTGGGAAATAAAGAGTTAGACGCTTGAGATACGATAAAAGAAAACAATTATGTGTATTTTAAGTTAGGAAAAATCTGATTTATTTAACGAATTACCGATCAGGTATCGAAAACTAAAATATTCGATAAATCTAGAATACCAATAAATTTGTTGATTTACATAAATTGTTCGATATGGCTTCCGTCTGCATCAATATACTTTTCGGCACGTCGAACTAAGGACATATGCACTCCGTTCAACACATTTGATAAATTAGGATCATTTTTTATGGTTTCTATACACTTTGGAATCCACACTAAACTATCAACTAACGTTGTCAATAAAGAAAATAAAAATAAAAGCTTGGTCCAAAATCCAAAAAGCAACACAAAAAGAACGAAGAAGTAGTGTCTGTACGTAATCAAGAACTTAACGACTTGAACGGTAAGTCAAAAAATAAATCTTAACTGTAAATATGTGGCCCAGAAATTCAGAAAGAACAAAAGCTACATACAAAAACAACGAACGAGTTCGACGTGTGTACTTAACGAAGTGCCCACAGAAACTAAAATATTGCACAAGGGGAGAGTACAGTTTTCTTCAGATCTACTAAGCACTCAGAAAACGCCGACGGCATTCACCTTTACCGCACCGCTAAAGACCTTACCCTACCTACTTTTAAAAAGCCATAAAAAGGTATGATTATCAACTTGTGTCCTCGCCGACGCGCGGTCTCCAACAAAGGAGCGCGACACTTTGAAACAGCCTTATTAGCGTATTTGATGGTTGGAGGCGCAGACATTTGCGAAGATAAAAACCTATCCTAACATTCCAGCAGTTCCCAAACAATATTATTGAAAATTTTCGAAATTTTTGTTATTTTTTTTAAACTATGGGTTTTAGACACCATGTTATATAAGGTTTTCTTGTTCGTTTGGTCGTTCCCCACCACCAGTTTTTTTAATGACATGAAACTGATTACACCCTGTATATAGTACGGGAGCCAGCAACAATTTTAGCTGCTATATTTGTTTAAACTTGGTTTATCTTTCATTAATGTAACTTATCCACAAAACAAACTCCTGCCACTCCATTAGCGGATCAACGCTTGGCAACGGCATTTTAATTATGTTAGAAAAAGTGCCAGTGCTACACGTGTTTAAATCTGGATTCTTGGTGTTCTTTATTTACATTACAGTATGATGGAGAATTATTTCCTGCCACCTTCATTGTAAACCGACGTGCTCCTGTTATTAATATAAATATATAATTAAAATAAAGTCAATCGACGGAAATGCTTTAAACAGGCTTAATTTTTTTGCCAGTAGTTTATTACCTGAAATTGTTATGCTGCCGGCCATTTGACTGTACATGGCTTTAACATGAGCAAAAGAAGTCCTGTCAGGCGTTGGTCCGATGGTGCGCCTGCAGAATGGATTTTGTGAAAATATAACCTATATATTACATTAAATAAGAAATTTATTTTTAACAAAACGCGCTGGCTCTCGTACTAATACTTATACAGATTCGGAAAGTGTTGGTTTAGGTATTGCATTAGTATCAACGACTTAACCGACCGTCCACAATAAAGGCGTCTACCACTACTCTAGCAGAGGCAAAGAGTGACACAACCCATCAAGAGAATCGCGTACACCATTACTTGCTTCGCTCCTCTTGCTCTTATTTCCATACCAAAACCAACATTTTCCGATTCTGTATAATACCCTCACGTAAGAAGTTAATATATGTTTTAACATGTGTAAGTGGATCTGCATCTAACTTGCACAAATTAGTGCTACATGATACCGAACTTTTCCTCTTTAAATTTATATATTCTTTCTTCTTAAATTACTTATCTTGAGTTCATTTATTAACAATAATCATTTGGTATAAATCCAGTACTAAGTAAATGAAAAATCACTGAAAAGAATTGGGGCAATACATGGGAAGGTAGGAAGGTTGCTCAAGTTAAGTGAAGAGAATGAGATGACGCACATTTTATTTCAGTGTTTTCTCATTTACTTACAAGTGGACTTATATTTATTTCGTATATTTTCATCAGCTTATCTTTTAACTAACACAATATGTAGCCGTGCATTTAAGTGTTTCCTGAGAGAGAGTAACCTCCGTGTTCAGAATACGTGAAATACTTGACGAGTATTTATAAAGTAAACAAGACAAAAACACAATTTAAGCTAAACAATGAACTAGTTGAAATTGTGTGTCTAATGAAATACTAAAGTATCCAAATAAGATGCGCACCGCTTGAACTTGTTTTGCCATATACAGGGTGGACCATTAATAATAGGCCATAGTTCAAGGGTAGATTCTTTGGACCAAAATATGAGGATATAACCAAACATGCTTTAGTAAATTGTTGCAGTGGAAAAAGATACAGGGTGTCAAAATTGTAATATTTTTATCTTTTTTTTTTGCAATATCTCAACTATACCTCGACTGGTCTTCTTCCAATTTGGTAAGGGAACATTTTTTAGGCTAAGAAACAATAATTTGTGTATTACATTACGCCAGCCCGTGGAGGGCGCCTCATGAGCTATAGCTGATGATGAATATTTTTCTCTTCTTTTTATTACGAAATGTAGTGGCACTTTTGACTAGAAAATCTCATGCAGGAGTCATTTCTACGTAAAAAAAAGGTACACTTGATAAAACTTGATAATTCCAACCGTTTTCGAGAAAACTGCCGTACAGATCTCAAAAATTCTTTGAAAACAAACCCAATTTGAAAAGAAAAAAATTGTATTTATTGAAAAATGTTGAAAAATGTGCTTTGGTGACGTCTTAGTTCTGTCAAAATGTCAAACTAATGAAATTTTACGTAAATGACGTCACCAAAGCACATTTTTCAATAAATACAATTTTTCAAAAAAATTTTGAGACCTATGCGGCAGTTTTCTCGAAAACGGTTGAAATTATCAAGTTCTATTACGTGTACCTTTTTTACGTAGAAATGACTCCTGCATGAGATTTTCTAGTCAAAAGTGCCACTACGTTTCGTAATAAAAAAAGAGAAAATATAATCATCATCAGGTATAGCTCACGAGGCGCCCTCCACGGGCTGGCGTGATGTAATACACAAATTATTGTTTCTTAGCCTAAAAAAATGTTTCCTTACCAAATTGGGAGAAGATCGATCAAGAGGTAGTTGAGATATTGCAAAAAAAAATTACAATTTTAACACCCTGTATCTTTTTCCATAGCATTTACTAAAGCATGTTTGGTTATATCCTCATATTTTGGTTCAAACCCAGTGAACACTAAACCATTTAATAAACGGTTTTTTTTTATACCACCCATATAATTGAAGTTTATCGAGCCGTTGAATATACTTCAAAATGTCCGCCCAATCAACGTTTATATTTCGTATATGACAAACCATCAATAAACGTATATCTGAGACGTATGAGTTTTGTATATGAAACCCCACTATTAAACGTATACCTAAGACGTCTATAGTCCGTATAAGACACCCCACTATTAAACGTATATCTAAGATGTCTATGTTTCGTATATGCCACACCACTAATAAACGTATATCGAAGACGTTTATATTCCATATGTGACATCCCACTATTAAACGTTTATCTAAGACTTTTATGTTACATATATGCCACACCATTAATCATGTTTTGCATTTAGAGTCACACAAACAATTTATAAACGCATATGAAATATATCTACATCACATATATTATATATGTGGCATGTACGTCATATAAATATATTCCATATGTATTTATTGTTTCTGTGAATATAGAATACAAAAAGACTTACCAATGTATTACTTAATTCTCCTATTGTTTTTTATTTTATTTTTACTTACTTAAGACAGTAATGGTTCACAACAGTGTATATATATTTATTACCCGGTAACAAATAGTCATAACAAAAATAATAAGAAAATCATGTAGCCTAAGCAAACTTTTAAGGTATATTTTAAAAAACAACCCGGTCTTATTTTGTTATTTTGCTAAAACTTGAGATTGCTATAATAAAAACAAATCACTTTAGAAAATAAAAATATTGAATGTCCATTGCATTGCATTGAATACCTACTAATTAAAAAATGCCTTTATAGCAAGAGAATTGAAGAAACGTACCAACGAATCTTATTCAGTTATCATTTTGGTCTCTTAGCAGAATCATCTTCAGAATTTGCTTTCAGAAATTGAATATAGTTAAAATAGAAAATATAAAGCTAGAAGCAAAAAAATCTTTATTAAGTAAAGTAAATAATTTAACATTATTTTAAACGAAACAATAACAAATTAGGAAATAAGAAATTTCATTTATTGCTATTAGCATATCTAGATTTAGCTAGTTTCAGCCAATCTTGCACGGCTGCTTTAATTACAATTTCACTGACCTCCTGACCTGCCTCCCTGGAAATTTAAAAAAGTGTTAATTTTTCTTGGTGAAATTATTTTTTTCATTTTAAATTAATTAAAAATCAGAAAATAACATGTAAGGATTACGCACTAAGTTCACCTTTTTACATTTTTCAAAAAAAAAGTGAAAATTTGTATCTAGGCTTATTTTAACATTTTAAATAATTTTTTCAAATAACACGAAAAATAAGGATAGTTATCTCTTCAACTACTTTTATATTTTCTATATTTTTGAGCACCCAGTATATATTTTTGGCCATTTCACATACCACCGATTTTAAAGTACATATTCTGTGAGCAAAAAAACGGGGCGTACCCATAGATAATTTCTACGAGGAATTTTTTGTTTGTATAATGCAGAGAAATTGTCACAGTCTTTTAATTAATTCGTGAGTTCTATTATTCATCAATGTTTGCTATCTCTGTCTCTTTTACACTGTAAAAAAGGGACGGATGGATGTCTGCGCACGACTCTTCCGATGAATAAAAGAACATGAGGAATGTTTTCTATAAAAATATCATGCCCCTACATCCGCCATATGGAAAAAAACCGCTGCCCAAGGAATCACTACTTCCACATCCAGATTTTCTATCCAAGTCACTCACAACGAAAAATTTTGTATGTGGAAATAATTGTTTATAGAACTTTAATAATATAATATTTGAAATCCTCTACCCCAAAAACCCATAAAACGATACCCCACATCGGTAGTGGGGTGGGGGTGGTGATAGGGGGTGGTAGTGGGGGTGGATAAAATAAAAAAATATTTTGAGGTTTCTGGTTCTTGTACACACACTAAATCACAAGTTTTTTTCGTCCCCTTTAATAATGGAAATGGGGTGGGGGTGGTAATGGGAGTGGCTAATGCCAAAATTTTTTTTGAGACTTAGCTTCTCTTATATATACTAAATACCAATTTTATGAACTCTTACCTGCTTGATTTTCCTATGTACCAAAAATTTACCCCAATTTACCCCCCAACCCTTCGACGGAACAAGATGAAAATATAATCTAGTTCTAGATCTCGTTAAAGTACAGATATGTACCAAATTTCAAGTCAATATCTCAAACGGTTCCAGAGTAAACGTGCGCACAAAAAAAAATTACAGACCGACAGACCGACAGACAGAAATTTTTTTTCTCTCAAACTTGAAATCTCGACGTTTCATGACATTCTAAGCCTATCTGAACAATAAAAATTTTAAAAATTTTTTTGTCGTTACTAGGTATACTTCCACTGGATGTGGAAGTAATTATGGTCAAACTATGTTTTTTTCAATTATTTCCTTTCATGTTAGTTCTACTTTGAAATTAGACGTTGCCAATACTTTAGAAAATAAAAGTTGATACAAAAAGAGATACAACTTGTATTCAAACTATTTTTTTCTGTTGTTAACATTTTTGCAATTACACCTGTCCCTGTTGCTCCTACGCAGTAATTAGTTATCAATATTATAGATCATATTATATATTTGCTAAAACCTTTGTTTAAGCAATCTTCTTCCTACGTTATACAAACACAAAAGTCCTCGTAGGAATTATTCACGGGTCAAATGACAGATTGACTAGAATAATTTCTTGAACCTTACTACTTACTATAAATAGGACTATAAACTACTATAAATAATAGTGATTCTTACCTTGAAGGGAACAGGTAATAATATAAGTATCTTCAATACACACTCACAAAATAATAAACAAAACAATGCCACTTTTCACAAAATCTAAGAAGAAATTGAAGTTCTAACAGGTCCAGGGGCGGCTTAAGGGCCTATTTGCACCCCCCCCCCCCCCCCATGAAGCGATAAATTTTTTTTTTTTCAGATTTCCAATAGCAACTCCTCCCATGAGACGAAAAAAATTTCTTTTGGATTTCTACTTGCCTCACATGAGGCGATAAAATTTGTTTTAGATTTCCAATAGCATGTCCTTCTATGAGGTGAAAAAAATTTTTTTCGGATTTCTATTTGCAATTTGGTATAAATATGGTATGTATCATACCATTATTATACGTATAAAACAGACATTTAAAAGACGTTCATTATAAACTGGTTCAAAACAATAAATATGATTTTAACAAGATTTCTTCATTTAACTCACATTTGTAAAACTGTTGACATGTATTGAAGTTAACTAGAAGAATTTTGTATAACATAAATAAAAATATATATTTCACTGGTTTATTATATACGTGATAAAAACGTTTATATTATAGACGTTTACAGAAAACGTATAATAAATATACGATCTCGAAAATTAAACCATCATTTCGTATAATTTTCGTAAAATAAACGTTTTCTAGACGACTCGGTGTTCACTGGGAAGAATCTACCCTTGAACTATGGCCTATTATTAATGGTCCACCCTGTATACTCAGTCACACTTAGTCACACTATTATATTCACTAAACTTAAAAAGAAATTCAAGTAAAAATCCTCTGTTTTTATCAATTTTAAATTTTTCAAACCATTGTACTTCCTTAGAAAAACTGGAAATATTATATACATACCTACTTTTGAAACCACTTATTTCATCAAAGACAACTCAGCGAACATAAAGGTCCGCCGAAATTCGATTTAATGTTGGAGTTGATGGTAAAATGCATGCCAGGTATGTAACAATATCTAAACCCACTAAACGTATGGTATATTTCATACTAGCTGCCATTAACTACATCAATAAAATTATTCTAGTTCCTCTGCAGCCTCAATATATAACTCACCATTGGTACAAATACTCTTAGTATACATGTCAGAACTTCAGATTTTCATCTCACGCCTTACACAACTGTCACAAACCCTAACAATAAATAGAGTAACGACATCGACAACTAGAGCAACGAGCCACTCCAAGAACTTCTCCAGTAATTTAAACAAAAATGAGCACTAATTTTATTCTGTCGAGCATTGAAATTGTAGAAAAAGCGCAAGAAACAATATCTGCCAGCAACACATCCAAATTATCCTTTACCATCACAAACAATCCCAAATACTATATCGTCCACCTCTAAAGGGACTCCGCCACTACTCTACCTCATATCAGCAATAAAACCAAAGAACTAAACACAACACAGACAACATGAAAACCCTCCTATATACACAGTTACTTGAAAAGCATGTCGAAATCATCTCTTATTAACTCTTAAGCTAACCCTACCCCGTCCTTTAAATTCAACAATTAATCCCTTATATGTTACCCCTAGGGCCGAAAGAGTATGAGAATATAATACAACCTAGCCAGCAGAAATATAGTGTTCTACTCATTTCAATTAAAAGAATCCAGATCTACGATAAGACAGGTCAACATTTGATCTAAGAACAACCACCAGACTCTACCAGAGTGTACATAGGTTTTTTGGGTCGCTGATTCCGAATCCGACGTTGGTTAAACTTCATCACGTCAGGTTCTTGGTCATTTGAAGGTCAAACTGAGAAAAAGTGTTGTAAAAAATTTGAAAATGTATGTTTATGTTTCTGAGGTCGCTGAATTCAAATCCGCTGTTATTTTTACCCTCCAAGAACATCAGAATATCTAGAGGTCTTTTCAAGGCATTTTGAGATCATTTTAAGGTCAAATTGAGAAAAAGTGACTAAAAAATCTGGAAAAATGCTTACATGGGTTCTTTGGGTCGCTGATCTCGAATCCGCGGTTGGCTGGACTCTAGCATATCGAATTCAAGGTAATTTGAAGGTCAAACTGAGAAAAAGTGTTGTAAAAAATTTGAAAAAATTTATATTTATGTTTCTGAGGTCGCTGAATTCAAATCCGCTGTTCTTTTTACCCTCCAAGAACATCTAGAGGTCATTTCAAGGCATTTTGAGACCATTTTGAGGTCAAATTGAGAAAATGCTACTAAAAAAATCTGGAAAAATGCTTACATGAGTTTTTTGGGTCGCTGACCTCGAATCCGTGGTTGGCTGGACTCATCATATCGGATTCAAGGTCATTTGGAGCTCAGGCTGAGAAAAAGTCTATAAGAAACTTGAAAAAATTTATATTCATGTTTCTGATGTCGCTGAATTCAAATTCGCTGTTATTTTTACCCTTCAAGAACATCTAGAGGTCATTTCAAGGCATTTTGAGATCATTTTGAGGTCAAATTGAGAAAAAGCGACCAAAAAATCTGGAAAAATGCTTACATGGGTTTTTTGAGTCGCTGAGCTCAAATCCGTGGTTGGCTAGACTCTGTCAGATTGGATTCAAGGTCATTTGATGGTGTAAAAAATTTGAACAAATTTATATTTATGTTTCTGAGGTCGCTGAATTCAAATCCGCTGTTATTTTTACCCTTCAAGAACATCTAGAGGTCATTTCAGGGCATTTTGAGATCATTTTGAGGTCAAATTGAGAAAAAGGGGCTAAAAAATCTGGAAAAATGCTTACATGGGTTCTTTGGGTCGACCTCGAATCCGTGGTTGGCTGGACTCTTATCACATCGGATTCAAGGTCATTTGAAGGTCAAACTGAGAAAAAGTTTTTGCGTGTCAATAGGTTGATGACAGATGGCTTAATATAGATTTATACTCAGTGATAAAATAAATCTATACCTACAATTTTTCAGTTTCTTGGTTTTCAACATTCTTGTTTTAATTTGATCATGATATGGCCTTAAAGAAACTTTGAGATTAAATAACGACAAAATTGAACTCAGTGATCCCAAAAACATAAACATATTTTTTTTCAAATTTTTTACACCACTTTTCTCAGTTTGACCTTCAAATGACCGTGAATCCGATATGATAGAGTCCAAACAATCACGGATTAGAGGTCAGCAACCCAAAAAACCCATGTAAACATTTTTCCAGATTTTTTAGTCCTTTTTTCTCAATTTGACCTCAAAATAATCTCAAAATGCCTTGAAGTGACATCTAGATGTTCTGATGTTCTTGAAGGGTAAAAATAACAGCGGATTTGAATTCAGCGACCTCAAAAACACAAAACATAAATTTTTTCAAATTTCTTACAACACTTTTTCTCAGTTTGACCTTCAAATGACCAAGAACCTGACATGATGAAGCTTAACCAACCTCGAATTCGGAATCAGCGACCCAAAAAACCTATGTATACTCTGGTAAAGTCTGGTGATTGTTCTTAGATCAAATGTTGACCTATGTAATCTTCGTATGGACCGGTCGATATAGAGCCTGACGAAATCAAGACAGGTCTCAGATTTAAGGAACTACAGTTTTCTAATATGCGATATTGAAAAGAAAAACAGCAGAATATCTTTACGGGGTATTTTCCTATTTTTTTTTTTTTTTTTTTATTGAATAATATCACAGAATATGTATAAACATGCCTTCCAATACAAATTTCCGCGAAAATAATTAAATCAATTTTTTGAGAAAACAAGAATTAAGATAAATGGCGCGAAAAATGTTTTAAATTGGTTACGTATGTAATCTGACGTTGACGTAGGTAGTCTGTGTTGATTTGTATGTAGAATGGTTTTATACAAAACAGTGTGGTGTTGCCAAGTTGAAATTTCTTCTCTAGTTCTAAATATAAATGAAGAAAACAGGAGTTTAAAGCTTATTTATTAGATCAATGTTAATATATTTGTCCATTTAATTTTGTGATGTAAAAAATAATAAAATAGGCGTGGATTATTAAATGTTTTAAATAATTTTTAAGGCCGATTAGATTTTTAAAAACATATTTCGCAATATATGGCAACAATGTCAACGGCTAGTCAAATGACAGATGTGTTCTAACTTCTAATGTCTTGTTGATTTTTCAAGTTTGCTGACAAAACATCGAAATTTTGTTTATAGAAAGAATCTATCATGTCATAGTCAACTTTTAGTTTGGGAGCAAGTGTCTTTCCGTGGGCTACTTAATGATAGAAGTATGGGAGAGGTGCCAATAGCTTTCGTTTTAATTTGTGGAATAAGAATATCAATGGTGATAAGGTGCAATATTGCTCAGAGACCCAAAATCAAGATGGCGGCTAAAATGGCTGCCAAAATATATAAATCATTTATAGTCTGACTATATTAAGAAAATTAGTGCCAAATTATATGTATTTCAGTTCACAGAATAAAAGTGAAATATTGGGAAAACCTACTTACACAAACATGCGGAGATATTCAACATGGCGTCCAAGATGGCCGCCTCTGCAAAGTACATTACGAATTCCTGCTACTTGGATCTTATGATATACCAAATTGTATGTTTTTTGGGACGTGCAATTAAAAAAAGTGAACTGAATTGTTGAAAAGATCAAACTTTATTATTTCAATTGGTGGATTCAGATGGGACGTATTACAAAATCCAAAAAAACAGTACACAAAAATATGTTTCAATAATAGCACTTCAGCACATAGAAATAGGTTTCAAAAACTAAAATCATTATTGTGATCGACACTGTGATCATCGTCATCACTTTGAAAGAAAGTTTCCTCGTCATCTTCATCATCAGTAATAAATAGTCCCTTGAGATAAAATTTTTATCCCAAAAGTTCTGCGACCGGACCGCAAGACATTAACCCCCCCCCGTTTTCGAGGGCGGTGAACACGATGGTGACAACATTTTCCGACTTACCGCCCAACCACTACCCCTCAATCGACTTTTCGACGCTAGGCTTGCAAGGGCTTGTCGGATCGGGTTTTTCTTGGTCAATTTGAATAAAATAAGTAAATATTGACCACAGGTGACCTAACTCATCCCCAGAGGTTGAAACTACCACAACCCTCAATACCGAAATGCCACGAAAATAACGAAAATCAGCTGAAAACCAATATACCCCCGTTTTTGAGGGCGAGGAATACGATAGTGATAATGTTTCATGACCTACCCTTCACCAACTACCCCTAAACCTGAAAACTACCCTTGTTTCCGGTGCTAGGCTTGCGATGGCTTGTCGTATCGGATTTTTTTTGGTTAATTCGAATAAAATAGGTAAATATTGATCACAGGTGACCTACCCTCGCCCCCAATAACGAAGTGTCACGGAAACAACGAAAATCAGCTGAACAGTGGTATACCCCCGTTTTTGAGGGCGACGAATACGATGGTGATAATATTTCCCGACCTACCTTTCACCCACTACACCTAAACCTGTGAACCAACCCCTGTTCCGATTTCCCGGTGCTAGGCTTGCGAGATCTTGTCGGGTCGGTATTTTTTTGGTCAATTTGAATAAAATAGGTAAATATTGACCACAGGTGACCTAACCTACCCCGGGGATTGAAACTACCCTCACTCCCAACAACGAAATGCCACGAAAACAACGGAAATCAGTTGTAAAGCGGTATACTCCCGTTTTCGAGAGCGAAGAATACGATGGTGACAATGGTGACAATATTTCCCGACATATCCTTCACTCACTACCCCTAAACCTGAATCCGATTTTCCGGTGTTAGGCTTGCAAGGGCTTGTCGGATCGCTTTTTTTTATCAATTCGAATAAAATAAGTAAAGATTGACCACAGGTAACCTAATCCATCCCTGGAGGCTGAAACTACCCCCATCCCAATAACGAAATATCACAACAACGATAATATGCTCTTATATTTTATTAAAAATCGCTGCCCAAGGAATTGCTGCTTCCACATCCAGATTTTCTATCCAAGTTTCTCAACGAAAAAAATTTTGGTACTATATTTGCACTCCACTATATGGAAATAATTGTTTAGAGAATTTTAGTAATCTAATATTTGACATCGTCGACATCGGTAATGGGGGTTGGGGTAGAGGGTGGTAGGTGAGAAGGAAAAAAAAATGTTGAGGCCTTTGGTTCTTGTACACACACTAAATCACAATTGTATTCTTTTCACCCCCTTTAACAAGGGGGTAAGGGGATGTCTAATACAATTTTTGGAGACGTTAGCTTCTCTTATTTCTACTCAATATCTTAAACGGTTCCAGAGTTATCGTGTGCACAAAAAAAATGAGGATATTGGGTGAAGGAAATGTCGGGAAATATAGTCACCATCGTGTTCTTCACCCTCGAAAACGGGAGCATACCGCTTTCAAGCTAATTTTCGTGGCAATTAGTTATTGGGGGTGGGGGTAGTTTCAACCCCTGGGGTGGGTTAGATCACCTGTGGTCAATATTTACCTATTTTATTAAAATTAACAAAAAAACCCAATCCGACAAGCCTTCGCAAGCCTAGCGCCGGAAAATCGAAAAAGGGGGCAGTTTTTAGGTTTAGGGGTAATGGGTGAAGAGTAGGTCAGAAAATATTATCACCATCGTATTCCTCGCCCTGTAAAATGGGGGTATACCGGTTTTCAGCTGATTTTCGTTATTTTCGTGGCATTTTGGCATTGTGAGAGGGGGGTAGTTTCAACTCCTGGGGGTGAGTTAGGTCACCTGTGGTCAATATTTACTTATTTCATTAAAATTGACCAAGAAAAACCCGATTTGATAAGCCCTTACGAGCCTGGCGCCGAAAAATCGGAAAAAAGGGTGGTTTTTTCGATTTGGGGGTAGTGGTTGGACGGTAAGTCGGAAAGTATTGCCACCATCGTGTTCCCCGCCCTCAAAGCGGGGGGTTAATGTCTTGCGGTCCGGTCGCAGAACTTTTGGGTTTCTTGCCTTTCTCTGGTTAATCTCAAGGGACTATAAGGGAAGCATTATTGTCACACAATTCCGGATCACCGGATTTGCATTGGCACATTTCTGTGCATCTCAATTGGTTTACAACAGAAATGCATGACCGGTTACAACTTCTCTGCTTACTTCCGCACCTACTGACTTCCAGAAGAAATGATGCAGCACGAGGATTTGTACACATAATGGGCTCGAACTTATCCTCGACTTTTTCCCAGCCATGTTCTTCTGTAGATGGTAATACTGCCCTGCCAAAAATTCCACATAGAAACTTATAAAAAAAAAGTGATGCAGTTTTATCGTTCCTATAAGGTATATTAGTATTATACAGACAGGATTTTATCTGTTTTATTAAGTTTTAAATCGGTTATGAAACAGTAATTCCGAATGAGCTATTTGGAATTATCATGTTGCCCTTTCATGAGTACTTATATGAAATATACATCACCAAATCTACAGTTTAGTGTCTGCAAGTGCACCCTTGCCCTTATATCTGTAAACATATGGAATTACAGATACAACTTTAAAGAGATTCTAAACTTTTCTATAAGTAATATCATAAGAGTTCCAGTCCGTCCTTTCTCCAGTATCTATCGTATGTAACACACCATTTATCAACATGTTTTTATTGTAAATTTCAACATTGTCTTTTTATTAGTATTAATGTGGATATACATGTCAACAAATGTACGGTTTCAATTGTATATTTTACAGATGTATTTTTAATGTAAACTTCCATTTTGCTTTTTTATTAGTATTAATTTGGATATGCATGCCGACAAATGTACAGTTTAAATTGCATATTTCAAATAGAAATACTAATATTGTGGTAAACACAAAATACTGCAAAGTCCTTATTTCCTCGGGTGTTCTTGTTCTAGCCTAGAAGCAACGAATGAGTTAGCAGTGAAAGAGACTGCTTTACTTTTAATTTAACAAACACACGTCAGTTCCTTAGGTCACATTAGATTAGATATGAATTAGCGACACGTATACAGCTCCCTCTACTGGAGCCTGGAGTTAAAGTTGCTGCTGAAATTTCTATCAGTTTCTACCAGAATGGAGCAGCAAACATTTACTTATACCACATCAATGAGAATTTATGAGAACAGTATCTAAGGTAAAACGTGCGGCTTTCCGTGCATTAGGTTAGAACAGTTTTGATTTGCAATTACAAATTATAATGTTTGAATAGGGATTTATGAGATCAGTTTCTATGAGTATTAATGTTTTTTTTTTCAGTAATATATTAAATGTGTTTTCATATGTTTGAATGGGTAAAAAGAAAGGTCAGTTTTCAACTGAAATTACAAATACAAATTTAATCAGTTCGAATGGGGTTATATGCGATCAATTTCTAACAGTATTTATGCTGTTTTCCGAATATAATTGTGATGAGGTTTGATCAGTAACAAATTGTTCACTACATGTTACGATATGGTCGGAAATTCCAGGTACATATTTAGTATTACTTCGAAAGGATTGATGATAGCAGTTTCTACGAGTATGTATTTGTTGTGCCACTAGTAAATTATATAAGTCTTTATCAGTATGCATTCGGATCTAATTTAAATATGAAAATTATATCAGAATAAAGCAACCAAATATTTTAAACAGTATCTATTTGTAAATCCAGACATTTACTTATACTATCTCAATGAGAATTTATGAGGACAGTATCTAATGTAAAACGTGCGGCTTTCTGTGGTTAAATGGCAAGAGTTTCTATAAGAAACGAGCTGCATTAGGTTAGAACAGTTTTGATTTGCAATTGAAGTTTACAAATTATAATGTTTGAATAGGGATTTATGAGATCAGTTTCTATGAGTATTAATGTTTTTTTTTTCAGTAATATATTAAATGTGTTTTCATTTGTTTGAATGGGTAAAAAGAAAGGTCAGTTTTCAACTGCAATTACAAATACAAGTTTAACCACTTCGAATGGGATTATATGCGATCAATTTCTAACAGTATTTATGCTGTTTTCCGAATATAATTGTGATGAGGTTTGATCAGTAACAAATTGTTCACTACATGTTACGTGTGGAAATTCCAGGTACATATTTAGTATTACTTCGAAAGGATTGATAATAGCAGTTTCTACGAGTATGTATTTGTTGTGCCAATAGTAAATTATATAAGTCTTTATCAGTTATGCATTCGGATCTAATTTAAATATGAAAATTATTTCAGAATAAAGCAACTAAATATTTTAAACAGTATCTATTTGTAAATCCAGACATTTACTTATACCACATCAATGAGAAGTTATGAGGACAGTATTTAATGTAAAACGTGCGGCTTTCCGTGGTTAAATGGCAAGAGTTTCTATAAGAAACGAGCTGCATTAGGTTAGAACAGTTTTGATTTGCAATTAAAGATTACGAATTATAATGTTTGAATAGGGATTTATGAGATCAGTTTCTATGAGTATTAATGTTTTTTTTTCAGTAATAAATATATTAAATGTGTTTTCATTTGTTTGAATGGGTAAAAAGAAAGGTCAGTTTTCAACTGCATCAGTTACAAATACAAGTTTAATCACTTCGAATGGGGTTATATGCGATCAGTTTGATCAGTAACAAATTGTTACGATATGGTTGGAAATTCCAGGTACATATTTAGTATTCCTTCGAAAGGATTGATGATAGCAGTTTCTATGAGTATGTATTTGTTGTTCCAATAGAAAATTTGTCTTTATCAGTATGCATTCGGATCTACTTTAAATACAAAAATTATATCAGAATGACACAACCAAATATTTTAAACAGTATCCACTTGTAAATCCAAACATTTAAAGATATATTTTAATGAGAACCAATCAGAACAGTATCTAATGTAACGCGTGCGGCTTTCCGTGGCTAAATTTTAAAAGTATTTTTAATAAATAGCTTTAACGGATTTGAACAGTTTTAATTTGCAATTCCAGATGAATAATTTTAATTGTTAAATAGGGATCTATGAGATCAGTGTCTTTGTGTAATGTTTTTTTCCAATAAAAACACATTTTAAAAGTATTCATCTGGAAATGCAAATGAAAACTGTTCGAATCCGTTAAAGCTTATTTATTGCAAATAATTTTAAAATTTAGCCACGGAAAACCGCACACGTTACATTAGATTCTGTTCTGATGGATTCTCATTATAATATTATCTTTGAATGTTTGGATTTACAGGTGGACACTGTTTAAAATATTTGGGGTTTCATTCTGATATTATTTTTGTATTTAAATTAGATCCGAATGCATACTGATAAAGACTTATATAATTTACTGTAGGAACAACAAATAAATACTCGTAGAAACTGCTCTCATCAATCCTCTTTAAGGAATACTAAATATGTACCTGGAATTTCCGACCATATCGTAACATGTAGTGAACAATTTGTTACGGATTAAACCTCATCACAATTATATTCGGAAAACAGCATAAATACTGTTAGAAATTGATCACATATAACCCCATTCGAAGTGATTAAACTTGTATTTGTAATTGCAGTTGAAAACTGACCTTCCTTTTTACCCATTCAAACAAATGCAAACACATTTAATATATTACTGAAAAAAAACATTAATACTCATAGAAACTGATCTCATAAATCCCTATTTAAACATTATAATTTGTAATCTGCAATTGCAAATCAAAACTGTTCTAACCTAATGCATCTTGTTTCTTATAGAAACACTTGCCCTTTAACCACGAAAAGCCGCACGTTTTACATTAGATACTGTTCTCATAAATTCTCATTGAGATAGTATAATTAAATGTCTGGATTTACAAATAGATACTGTTTAAAATATTTGGTTGCTTTATTCTGATATAATTTTCATATTTAAATTAGATCCGAATCTTTACTGATAAAGACTTATATAATTTACTAGAGGAACAACAAATAGATACTCGTAGAAACTGCTCTCATCAATCCTCTTGAAGGAATACCAAATGTGTACTTGGAATTTCCGACCATATCATAACATGTAGTGAACAATTTGTTACTGATTAAACCTCATCACAATTATATCCGGAAAACAGCATAAATACTTTTAGAAATTGATCGCATATAACCCCATTCGAAGTGATTAAACTTGTATTTGTAATTGCAGTTGAAAACTCTTTTTACCCATTCAAACAAATGAAAACACATTTAATATATTACTGAAAAAAAAACATTAATACTCATAGAAACTGATCTCATAAATCCCTATTCAAACATTATAATTTTGAATCTTCAATTGCAAATCAAAACTGTTCTAACCTAATGCAGCTCGTTTCTTATAGAAACTCTTGCCATTTAACCACGGAAACGCGCACGTTTTACATTAGATACTGTTCTCATAAATTCTCATTGAGATAGTATAAGTAAATGTGTGGATTTACAAATAGATACTGTTTAAAATATTTGGTTGCTTTATTCTGATATAATTTTCATATTTAAATTAGATCCGAATCTGTACTGATAAAGACTTATATAATTTACTATAGGAACAACAAATAGATACTCGTAGAAACTGCTCTCATCAATCCTCTTGAAGGAATACTAAATGTGTACTTGGAATTTCCGACCATATCATAACAAGTAGTTAACAATTTGTTACTGATTAAACCTCATCATAACTATATTCGGAAAACAGCATAAATACTTTTAGAAATCGATCGCATATAACCCCTTCGAAGCGATTAAACTTGTATTTGTAATTGCAGTTGAAAACTGACCTTTCTTTTTACCCATTCAAACAAATGAAAACACATTTAATATATTACTGAAAAAAAACATTAATACTCATAGAAACTGATCTCATAAATCCCTATTCAAACATTATAATTTGTAATCTTCAATTGCAAATCAAAACTGTTCTAACCTAATGCAGCTCGTTTCTTAAAGAAACACTTGTCTTTTAATCACGGAAAGCCGCACGAATTACATTAGATACTGTGCTCATAAATTCTCATTGATGTGGTATAAGTAAATGTTTGGATTTACAAATGGATATGGCTTGACTCATTTTGCTGGTCAATTCGGATATAAACTGATAACAATTTCAACAGCAACTTTACCTAACTCTTATAGAAACTTATTGACCATATAGGTTCTCATAGATACTTATTAATTTTTGATAATTTTCAATACGGATTGATGAGGTTTTTTTGACAGGGTGGGTATTGTGTTAAATCTTGATGCCATATCATTGCCTGCAGATTTGCTCTTTCAATTGCCGGTTGAAATGCTTCTCTTGGTGATAAAAGTTCATCATAAAATTGCTTTTTGGTAAGAAGCCACCATCTGGCCTCAGCAATATCCGCAATCAAAGTGTTAGGTATATATACTTGACAAATGAACTTCTCTAAGATGGCCCTGGTTTCCGCTGAAATATCTGGTGACGTACCAAGATTAGCTAAACATTCAACAACATCAGTAGTAGCACATTGGAAAACTTTCCACCAAGTCAGTTTGCCTTTGTTTACAAGAGAACCAGTGGTGTCACAACCAGACAATGAATGTAATACTGGTAATGCAGATGCTTTTAAAGGGCCCAGAGTATTGTAAATAGGTCGTAGACTTATAAATCACTTAATTCCTTGTCCAAAGTAAATGCCTATGTCTTCTGGAAGATGAGCGTATCTTGCTATGGCCAGGATCATCACATCTGAATCTGGAGAGTAGATATGTAAGGTTTTGACCCCTTTTTGAGCCACGTAAGCACCATGAAGAATTATTTTGGTGTCTGCTTCCTCTTGACTTGATTGCAACATTGTGACATCTGTGTGAGTAGCTGCAGCTGTTTCTTGGCAACTAACAATAAAATTCTTCTTATGCTCTTTACCATAGGTAATGAAATATTCCGCTAGAAATGTGGTCAACTCGTCTTTTGTTTTTTCATGTGACAAAACTTTCTCATTGTTGTGTTGCTGATGTTTGTTGTAGGCAGAATCTTGTACTGTATCTTATCTGGCGGTGGTCTCTAATAGCAGTTTTCAACGATCCATCTTTGTAGTAATCAAATATGAGATGAACTTCTGTATAACCATCGTATTTTTTATCAATAAATTGACTGAAAAATTGACCAAAATCGTGGCAAGTTTTAACTGATGCAGGTTTACGTATATCATGCAATTGGGCAATGCCATCTACAATTGCTATGATATTTGATTCGGACGATGATATAGCAATAATTGATTCAGGCTTGCTACTGTGTGTACTGTCTTTGTTCGTAATGATCTTCTTAGGCAGATTCTCTACAATCTGTGCAAGCTTATACTTGGCCAAGCAATGATGCATGCTTAAGTAACTGGTAACAACTTCTGTGCCATTTTACATTCTTAGACCTCAGAATATTAGTAGAAAAATTGTCATCGCCAAAAGAACGCTTAAATGCACTACATTTTGCATCAACCCAAACAGATCGATTTAAGATGCACGTCACTAGTTTTTCATAGCTACTATCAGCTGGATTTAATAAAAGTGCTTCTGTAGACTTAGTACCACAAAGAAAACACACAATCTCAACTGACAGTTTTCTTTTCTTCACTTCTACCGAAAACACAGGATTCAGACGATCCATCTTCTAGACACTCTCTTGAATCACAACTGAAAAAAACAATTAAAATTATATATTGTTTTTGTTACAAGCGGTGTAATTTATACCGAGTACAAGTGTTCCAATATCAAATTTAGCTGAGAATTTCAAGGACATTTTATAGTTTGATCTTTTCAACAATTCCGTTCTCTTTTTTTAATTGTACGCCCCAAGAAACATACAATCTGATATATCATAAGACCCAAGTAGAAGGAATTCGTAATGTCCTTTGCAGAGGCGGCCATCTTGGACGCCATGTTGAATATCTCCGCATGTTTGTGTAAGTAGGTTTTCCCACTTTCATTCTGTGAACTGAAATACATATAATTTGACACTAATTTTCTTAATATAGTTCAACTACAAATGATTTATATATTTTGGCAGCAACTTTGGCCGCCATCTTGATTTTGGGGCTCTGAGCAATATTTCATCTTATCGCAATTGATATTCTTATTCTACAAGTCAAAACGTAGCGATTGACACCACTCCCATACTTCGATCATCAGGAAGCCCACGGGTCCTGATTTTTAAACACTTGCCCCCAAACTATTTGGGCAAATTGGATGGAATCTCCTTTCACAACATTCAACTCTATCTTAATAGTTTATTCATAAAATATAAGATAAAATCAAACGCCACATAAACAAACAACAAATAAATCTAACCAATATTAGACCATGAACCCGCCGACCACTAATTAGTGCAGTCATGTTAGCATATTCAGAAGAAAAAATTGAGGGAAAGCTGAATTTCTCACAGGTCAATACTAATGTCGTATACAACGAAAAACTGCAGAGTCCCCTCTCCTCCACCGCTTGCTTCGTCAGCCATCTTGATTTTAAAATGGCGGACTCATAAAATTTTGAAGCTTAAGTATTGTGTGGATTTCAATGATTTATTTTTTAATGAAAGAGAATTGATAGCTCTTGGATTGCATAAAACTTGGATTTATTGCTTTTTTTTTGGAAATCCGTCTGAAAATTTAGCTTAAATTAGAAAAAAAAACATATTCACATTAACTAAAGAAGACTTCATTATTCAAAACGCTCATTACAAAAAAGTTATTTACATGTTAAAATAAAAATCGCATAAATATATTAAGTATTAAACAACAAAAAGATTATAAATCATCAATATCCAAATCACTATTATCTGGTTGAACTGAATGTCGACAAGACATACCCTTACAAAATTTGCATAGCCCACCACACTTATAGGCGGAACATGGACAATTACCCTCACAAAAATTTTTACATTTACAAAAAAACGAAGCCATTAAATGATCTGATCCCGGGGACTTACTACTAGTAATTGGATAATATTCATTATTCTGTTTACGACAACTCCACTCTTCTGGATTCAAATTATTACCTTTCCAAAACTGAATTTGAAGATATACTCTGAAAATGTGCTCCGCAGCAGCTTCTTTGGTCGGAGGAAAGTAGTGTGCAAATGAAAGAGCTGGTGGAGAGGAGAGGTGAACATTAGTGTTCAGCCAATCAAAAGCTATGAAAGAGCTGGTGAACACGTGTCAAGCATCTGGTGAAAGGTGAATGACCTATGTCAATGACCTGTCTGGGGGGGACCAATTAAAAAACTACTGTTCGCACAACAACATCTGGCGAACAGATGGTACACAATCTAAAAATAGATTACGATGAAAGCATCTGGTGAAAGGTGAGTGACCTATGTCAATGGGGGATCTAATTAAAAACTACAGTTCTCACGACAACATCAGACAAAAAGCATCTGGTGAAACCAAAGGTTAGATTCTCACGACAATACTAGACATAGATCAATGACTCATGACATCTGATGGAAGTTCAGTTTAATTTTTGCCCTCCCACCATGTGCAGCTGTCCACATGTAATAACATTAAGCTTGAAAGGTCACGTTCACCTGGGAAGTATTTTTTGACCTCTCACAATGTTTTTGCAGTTGTCTGATAACTGACTAGTTTCTCACAAAATGGGCGGTTTTTGGCTTTTCGTTATATCTGATATAAAAAAATGTGCATTTCAAACCACCCATGAATACTGGCTCTCTATAAGTCAATGAATACCTATGGTCCGACCTCTATACCCATTAAAAATTTCGAAATAATTTCAGAGGAAAAAATAAGCATTTTTCCAATCCCAAATCATGTGTACTAAAATCTACACGATTCCAGACTATAGTATTGCATCGGCATCAAAGAAATAATGAATTTTTAAAACGCCCAAAAAATCTCTCTAAACAATGTGTTTATAAATTATACATCAAACATATAAATTAAAAAAACATACCTGTTAAGGTAATTCAGTGCTAATCCAAGAAAACATAAACATTATTACCACTTCGCACTATTACACAGTATTTTTATTTCACAAAAATATTCTTAGAAACACTGAACTAAACTCCAAAACATAAAACACCCACCACATTGACAAAACACGCTAAGGTAAATGGATCAGGTAAGTATTTAATGAATAATGTTACATTTAGCAAAGCACAAACAATTCACGGCATATTTAAGGTCGGCAAGAAAACATAAACATTATTACCACTTCGCACTATTACACAGTAATTTTATTTCACAAAAATATTCTTAGAAGCACTGAACTGAACTCCAAAACACAAAACACCTACCACATTGACAAAACACGCTAAGGTAAATGGATCAGGTAAGTATTTAATGAATAATGTTATATTTAGCAAAGCACAAACAATTCACAATGCATTTAAGCCGTTCGTGCCACGAGGGTCAAATACGGACTAAAAATAGAATTACACATATGTAATATGTGCATCAATTCGCGTTATAATGTTACAAGGAGACAATAAATAACTTACAAACTGAAAGCAGTTTGAAAATACTTGATTAATGTACAGGGCTGTATGAAATAAAATACATATTATTCTATTTCTATTTTATTGTAATAAAATAATTAAACATAAGTAATCAAAATTTCAAAGGAAAATAGTTGTGTATACTTGGGGTATGAATCGATGTGTTGTTTATTTGAAATACAGCCGCTAGTGAAGTATAGACTGGAAATGATTAAAAGCCAACAATTTGCAAATTACTTCAAGATTCTACAAGATGGACTACAAAACCAGAGTGGTAATGTTTGGCTGTCTAATGAATTTAAGGTTGAATGTATTAAATTTATATGTATACTACTTTTCGAAAAATCTTGGGTATCATAGCGAAGAATAGGGAGATTGATTCTGTCAGCATATCAAGGAAATGGAATGTAGATATGAATACGATCCTTTCCGTATTCTAAATTATCCGATTCAAGAAACGTTTTAAAATCTCAATAGTTACGCAGTTCATTCAGAATGAGTTATTCTTACTGGATCAGAGTGAAATTTTATGATGAAAATAAAATACTTATACACCAAGAGATGTGCTAATAAAAAGTTTGATATAAAAGATAACAACTATTCTTTCATCAGAATTACAGGATGTTAAAGAATGCGAGTGTGGTTATTACGAACTCGACGACGAAGAGAAATCGGCATACTATTGTCATTCTGATTGTGAACTCGATGATGATGGGAAATGCTCTAAACATCTTACAGGACCTCCAATTTGTAAATGTATTGATAGTGATTTAGACTAAGTTGAAACATTAAAATGTTGTAATGTCATAGAAATAAAAGAACTAAAATATATTTCATGTGTTTCACTTTACAACCATACTATACCATACCATACTATGCCACACTATACCATACTATACCATACTATACCATACTATACCATACTATACAATACTATACCATACTATACTATACTATACCATACCAAACCATACCTTACAATACCATACCATACCACACCAGGTAATTCAATATCAGACAGAATAATTTAAAACAACAGGCCTTTGGTGTGAACAAATATTCCAGAAAGGATATCATTTGGTCTAGAGGGGGATAATTTTTTGGTCTAGAGTGGGTATCATTTGATCTAGAATGATAATATTTGGTCCAGAACGCAATGTGAATTTGAACTTGAATTTTGATAACATTTGTCTAGAAGGAGTATTTTTTAATACTTATCATGCGGCACATTAAAGTTTTAAATTGGTACGAACAAATGACTACTACAACTTAATCACTTGATGTCATACAGCTTGCAGAGTAAAGATGCACGCCTGTAAAATTTGCGACAAGGTATTTGTTTGGCCCCAGCGGTTTAAGTCGTCATTTATTTAGCCACACAAACCGTCGTTTCCACTGTAGTTCATGCAATAAGCTATTTTAAAAAAAGACTATCTAAAAAGTCATAGGTATACGAAGAATACACGAAGAGTTATCCAATGGTTGAGAGACTGCCTCGAAAAGCACCAAGCAGACATCCAAGACAGCTGAAGAAAAGGAAAGAGAAAGATATTCTATCGATACTTAAAGCAAGACATTTATCTGAAGCGCAAACTAAGAATTGAAAACCTTGGTATGATGTATGCAACACCTCTATTCATTGGATGTATAGGTTAGGTAGTGTAAGGTGCGCGCGCAGCTTTCTCAACCTAACCTAAACATCCAATGAATATTGGAGGTGTTAGACAGCACCTAAATTAACCTAACATTTAATATGTTAAGTTAAAATAAACAAATAATTCCTGCTTATCTATTGAATGTAGTATTCTTTTTTAATTACCCTGTGTATTTTAAAAATATTTTCTAAATAAAAATGAACGCCTTATACGCGTTGATTGACACCATTTGCACGTTGGTGGACACTTCATGGATGTTGATGGGCGCTTGTTGTGATAATCAACCAACTGGTTAGAGTGTTCTTCACATGTCTCTGTCAGTGAAGGATCATATATTTTTCTTAACCACATCCCAAAATGTATAGGTATAGATTGCCAGCAAGCATAATATTTAAATCTTATGGAATAACTTATTAAGAACAAACCAGTCATCTAGACTTTTCTTAGCACAAATGATACAAAATTATGCTAGAGTATGGTTCTATTTTCTAAAAACAGCTATGGGAATAGAGAAAAGGGAAAAGTTTAATCAGTCTTACCAAATCTTCAGCCGTAAATTTCAATACCGAAATATTCATATATTTTTCATTATGATCATTCCAAATGTATAGGTATAGGCACACCTGTCTGTTTCCTGCAGGCATAATATTTAAATCTTTTAGATACTTATTCCATATTTATTTTATCTGCAGTAATAAGTTCTTCACCGGGAAGTGAAGTAGTGGTGTAGTCTCTTTAAATGTTTCTTCTTTGAAAAAACAAGCCGTTTCTATAGCAGCAGCTTATGAAGAATAAACCAGTGGTCTAGACTTTTCTTAGCACAAATGATATAAAATTATGCTAGAGAATGGTTTTATTTTCTAAAAATAGTTTATGGAAATAGAGAAAATGGAAAAGTTTAATCAGTCCTGCTAAATGTACAGCCTTAAATTTCAATAACGAAATATAGCATAAGTAAAGTTGTAGTGTTTATGAAGCCAAAATATGTCGACATAGGATTAGATGGTACCGGAGACATTAGCAAGTATGGTATAATAAAATATTAGGTTAATTGGGTTTTTATACCAGGGGAGGGTAAATACTTTATAGGTTTAAATAAAAGTATACGGTTATGTGTATTAATAGTATTTTTAACGATAATTTCATTAAACAGTGTATATAAAATGCTTTCTAGAACAGTCATTAAGCAGTCTGGTCAAATTTATGGCTTATACTTTCAATAACGAAATATAGCATAAGTAAAGTTTTACGAAACTAAAATATATCGATATAGGATTAGATGATACCGGAGACAACCTGCAACTAAAGGTAGGAATAAAACATGTTGAAATATAACCAGCAAAATTCATTAAGTAATTAATATATTGTATAAAGTATTTTATATAAAATATGTTGTTTGACGTCTAGACACTGGGCATGTCTATCGATGGAATGTCTTATTTCAGTACATCTTCCCAAACAACTATCAAATACGTAGAACATCTAGAATTTGCTTCATCAGAGGTTGCATACATCATACCAAAGTTTTCAATTCTTAGTTTGCGCTTCAGATAAATGTCTTGCTTTAAGTATCGATAGAATATCTTTCTCTTTCCTTTTCTTCAGCTGTCTTGGATGTCTGCTTGGTGCTTTTCGAGGCAGTCTCTCAACCATTGGATAACTCTTCGTGTATTCTTCGTATATGACTTTTTAGATAGTCTTTTTTTTAAATAGCTTATTGCATGAACTACAGTGGAAACGACGGTTTGTGTGGTTAAATAAATGACGACTTAAGCCGCTGGGGCCAAACAAATACCTTGTCGCAAATTTTACGGGCGTGCATCTTTACTCTGCAAGCTGTATGACATCAAGTAATTAAGTTGTAGTAGTCATTTGTTCGTACCAATTTAAAACTTTAATGTGCCGCATGATAAGTATTAAAAAATACTCCTTCTAGATCAAATGTTATCAAAATTCAAGTTCAAATTCACATTGCGTTCTGGATCAAATGTTATCATTCTAGATCAAATGATACCCACTCTAGACCAAAAAATTATCCCCCTCTAGACCAAATGATATCCTTTCTGGAATATTTGTTCACACCAAAGGCCTCTTGTTTTAAATTATTCTGTCTGGTATTGAATTACCTGGTGTGGTATGGTATGGTATTGTAAGGTATGGTTTGGTATGGTTTGGTATGGTTTGGTATGGTTTGGTATGGTTTGGTATGGTTTGGTATGGTTTGGTATGGTTTGGTATGGTTTGGTATGGTTTGGTATGGTTTGGTATGGTTTGATATGGTTTGGTATGGTTTGGTATGGTTTGGTATGGTATAGTTTGGTTTGGTATGGTTTGGTATGGTATGGTATGGTATGGTATGGTATGATATGGTATGGTATGGTATGGTATGGTATGGTATGGTATGGTATGGTATGGTATGGTATGGTATGGTATGGTATGGTATGGTATGGTATGGTATGGTATGGTATGGTATGGTATGGTATGGTATGGTACGGTATGGTATGCTATGGTATGGTATTGTTTGGTTTGGTATTGTTTGGTATTGTTTGATATGGTATGGTATTGTTTGATATGGTATGGTATCAAATTAACTGGTCTGAAATGTATAATTACTTTGTTAGATAGAACCTATAAAAAGGATAACGTAAGGTATGCATAAACATTTTATTGAATTTTTTGTAGTTTTATTCGTAATCTACCAAATAAGAATTTTTCATTATTGTTTATGTAAGTTGAAATATCTCGGGCTAAAGTTCTAGAAGTCCTACGTTCAATCGCCAGGTTTCAGTGTAATTTTCATATAATATACATTAATTTCATGGAAAAATCAATATTTGGTTGTTAAGACCACCCATTATCAAAACAAGTACATTAATTAATATCTAACTTGGAAGTTTGGTGATAGAAATAAGTAGTGTTTTGTATGTGGATCTCGTACGTAAAGCATCTGTGCTTATTTAAAGCCATATAATCAAACGGTATATTTTCTTCAGGAACATTTAACAGATGCGAAAGACATGATATGATATGACATAGTAACAGCAAGCTAGGATAAATATATTTTTTCATCATCAGTTTTGTGTGTTGTGTTTAATCTCTTTATGTTTTATTTAGGTTAATGAAATAACCGTTGAAATGTTATTGATGCATACTACCAACATACAGGGGATTGAAAAATGTAGACACCATTCTAAAAATAATTTTGTGTTAAACTTTGTCATCAGGTTATATACAGGATGGTGGAAATATGACTGGTGAGAGAAATATGCCTGTTAAATATATTTTTCAATTAATCCTTTTTAAAATATGAATAGGAAGTAAACGTTATGTGTTTGATGCTCTGAATGTGGGTTCGATTCCAGTCATTTTTAACGTCTATGTTAGATGGTGACATTAATTATAGGCAATTACTGGCCGGTATTCATCATGAATCATCTGCAGTCTATGGTATCTGTTGAAATTACAAGAAAGCAGAGCCAATGATGATGATGATACTTCCTTACGATAATCCTAAAGAACTTCTAAAAAAGAAGGAAGACACTATTTGAAAGAGCAAGAAAGAAAATGAAAACAAGAAGAACTGGTTCGCCATAGACTTCAAAAGTAATCTACATTGGCGAGGTTCAGAAGATCTGTTTACAAATAATAATTTTGATTTCGATTTATTAGATTTGTAATTTATTAGGTTTGTAATTTGTTAGCTTTGTAATTTGTATTAAAAACATATACATTATTGTTTACTTATAAATAGAACACATATACATTATTAATTGTTTTTATTTTTTTCCACCATGGTTTGTAATGTAGCATAAACATATGGTAAAATTATTTAATGTAATCCGCATCTTTGAAGGCCCCATTTACATACTTGACATCTGGATTGTGGCTCTGGTGGGCCATCCACATGACCACTCCATTCAGGACGATTGTGGTGTACGAAACAAGGTAGTTGAATCGTAAGTCTGAAATTTTCTCTATATTCATTAGATAACTTGGGCCATGCGCAAAGAAGTCCCATGGGACCAGCTTTGTCGATCAGATAATTTAATGGAAAATTCCGAAGTTCTTCCTCAGTAAAGTCATATAAATTGTTACCATGCCTGTGTTCTGTTATTAATACGTTTGCTAGACAGTGTAAACAGCTCAGTTCTGGATCCATATTGTCTGTATAAGTCTGAAAATCAATTCAGTAACTAACAACGAGGAACACAGCACGATGTAGTAGATCAGGTAAGAAACTATCCCTAACTCCACTTTATAATCTGTCTTTATACTATCAGCGCTTAGTGGTGGGGGGCATTTACCGAATAGTTGATTCCACTTTGTTTCTTTAGTAGAGTTATCATTTTGTCTTAGTCTTAGTTTGTACACAGTGCTATTTTTAGGTATTGAAGATGTAAGGACTGAGTCATTAATTGTTGTGGAAGGTATCATTCGTTTCCATTTTGAAGGGCAACTATCATTTCTTGTGCCGTTGCTATCGAAACAAATAAAGACCTCTTTAGTATTGTGAGATTGTTGTATGTAGAGAATTTCATGCCAAATGGCTTGTAAAACTATAAATTGTGAGGTTATCATCGTAATATCTATAAACACCTAATGTTCTATTAAATTAACATGAAAGTACTTTACTTATAAATTTAATTTATTAAAAATTCTATGTAGAATAAAACACCCAAATGAATATATAAAGAGATATGTAAGTCAGGTTGGTCGAGCGGTCTAAGGCGTCTTATTTAAGCTTGGATTCCCTAGTGGGAGCTTGGGTTCGAATCCCACACCTGATATTATATATTTTACCATTCAATAAATATATATAAAGAGGTATGTAGGTTAGGTTGGCCGAGCGGTCTAAGGCGTCGTATTTAGGCTTCGATTCCCTAGTGGGAGCGTGGGTTCAAATCCCACACCTGACATTATATATTTTACTATTCAATATAATTTACTTGAAAACCTTTGCTTGTTTTTTAAAACACTTTCTCATCCCAGATCTTCTGTACTTCGTGAGGTATATGAATGATTTCTTTCTTCACAATGATATTGGTAGTTACATTATAATAATTACACGTTACATCCAAATCAGGCTGGTTCGTCTCAACTCCAGGTAACTTCTTACATGAGTTTCTTTGATGATGCCGCAGATGTTCGTTGCGTATAAAACTTGTACTACAATAACCACACATATGCTTAGACGTTGATGGTACTGAATCCAAATTAAATGGTTTTGTTTCAACTCCGGGCAACTTCTTACATGACTCTCTTTGATGACGTCGTACGTGTTCTTTGCTTGTAAAACTTCTGCTACAATAATCACACATAAACATTTTGATTCGTTGCTCTAGGAGACTAAATCAAATCAAATAAATGAACAGCAGTTAACTCTTCTCTTTATAGCATCAGTATAAATTTTCTTCTGCGCATTTAGATAATGAAAGTTATTTACCTTTTGCGCATGCGCTTACATACTGAATTAATTACCACATACCCATGTCATTCCTATACACCTTAGATGAGTCCAGACTTGTCTAGACAAGTTTAAACCTGTGTAATAGATGGTATAGTATGGTATGGTATAGTATGGTATGGTATAGTATGGTATAGTATAGTATGGTATAGTATGTCATAGTATGGTATGGTATAGTATGGCATAGTATGGTATAGTGTGGCATAGTATGGTATGGTATAGTATTGTATAGTATGGTATAGTATGGTATAGTATGGTATAGCATGGCATAGTATGGTATAGTGTGGCATGGCATGGTATAGTATTGTATAGTATTGTGTAGTATGGTATGGTATGGTATGGTATAGTATGGTATAGTGTGGCATAGTATGGTATGGTATGGTATAGTATGGTATAGTATGGCTGTAAAATGAAACACATGAAATATATTTTAGTTCTTTTATTTCTATGACATTACAACATATTAATGTTTCAACTTAGTCTAAATCACTATCAATACATTTACAAATTGGAGGTCCTGTAAGATGTTTAGAGCATTTCCCATCATCATCGAGTTCACAATCAGAATGACAATAGTATACCGATTTCTCTTCGTCGTCGAGTTCGTAATAACCACACTCGCATTCTTTAACATCCTGTAATTCTGATGAAAGAATAGTTGTTATCTTTTATATCAAACTTTTTATTAGCACATCTCTTGGTGTATAAGTATTTTATTTTCATCATAAAATTTCACTCTGATCCAGTAAGAATAACCCATTCTGAATGAACTGCGTAACTATTGAGATTTTAAAACGTTTCTTGAATCGGAGAATTTAGAATACGGAAAGGATCGTATTCATATCTACATTCCATTTCCCTGATATCCTGACAGAATCAATCTCCCTCTCTCCCTATTCTTCGCTATGATACCCAAGATTTTTCGAAAAGTAGTATACATATAAATTTAATACATTCAACCTTAAATTCATTAGACAGCCAAACATTACCACTCTGGTTTTGTAGTCCATCTTGTAGAATCTTGAAGTAATTTGCAAATTGTTGGCTTTTAATAATTTCCAGTCTATACTTCACTAGCGGCTGTATTTCAAATAAACAACACATCGATTCACACCCCAAGTATATACAACTATTTTCCTTTGAAATTTTGATTACTTATGTTTAATTATTTTATTACAATAAAATAGAAATAGAATAATATGTATTTTATTTCACACAGCCCTGTACATTAATTAAGTATTTTCAAACTGCTTTCAGTTTGTAAGTTATTTATTGTCTCCTTGTAACATTATAACGCGAATTGATGCACATATGACATATGTGTAATTCTATTTTTAGTCCGTATTTGACCCTCGTGGCACGAACGGCTTAAATGCATCTTGAATTGTTTGTGCTTTGCTAAATATAACATTATTCATTAAATACTTACCGGATCCATTTACCTTAGCGTGTCTTGTCAATGTGGTGGGTGTTTTGTGTTTTGGAGTTCAGTTCAGTGCTTCTAAGAATATTTTTGTGAAATAAAATTACTGTGTAATAGTGCGAAGTGGTAATAATGTTTATGTTTTCTTGGATTAGCACTGAATTACCTTAACAGGTATGTTTTTTTAATTTATATGTTTGATGTATAATTTATAAACACATTGTTTAGAGAGATTTTTTGGAGGTTTTAAAAATTTATTATTTCTTTGATGCCGATGCAATACTATAGTCTGGAATCTTGTAGATTTTAGTACACATGATTTGGGATTGGAAAAATGCTTATTTTTTCCTCTGAAATTATTTCGAAATTTTTAATGGGTATAGAGGTCGGACCATAGGTATTCATTGACTTATAGAAAGCCAGTATTCATGGGTGGTTTGAAATGCACATTTTTTTATATCAGATATAACGAAAAGCCAAAAACCGCCCATTTTGTGAGAAACTAGTCAGTTATCATACAACTGCAAAAACATTGTGAGAGGTCAAAAAATACTTCCCGTGTGAACGTGACCTTTCAAGCTTAATGTTATTACATGTGGACAGCTGCACATGGTGGGAGGGCAAAAATTAAACTGAACTTTCACCAGATGTCATGAGTCATCGATCTATGCCTGGTATTGTCGTGAGAATCTAACCTTTGGTTTCACCAGATGCTTTTTGTCTGATGCTGTCGTGAGAACTGTAGTTTTTAATTGGTTCCCCCCAGACATAGGTCATTGACATAGGTCATTCACCTTTCACCAGATGTTTTCATCATAATCTATTTTTAGATTGTGTACCATCTGTTCGCCAGATGTTGTTGTGCGAACAGTAGTTTTTTAATTGGTCCCCCCAGACAGGTCATTGACATAGGTCATTCACCTTTCACCAGATGCTTGACACGTGTTCACCAGCTCTTTCATAGCTTTTGATTGGCTGAACACTAATGTTCACCTCTCCGCTCCACCAGCTCTTTCATTTGCACACTACTGAGGAAGATAGACAAATCAAAATTAGAGCTTTAACCTGTTTCGATATGATTTTTTTAAATAAATGGTATCTTTCTTCGTTTAGAGTGTCTGCAATTGGGTTAGAATAAAAATGAAGAAAAAACCTTTCTCCCACGTTGCATAAATCACTTTTTGAAGTTGTACCACAGAAGACCTATACCAGAAATGACTCTCTGGCCTTTCCGCCAATATTGAATTTTATGCGCATATGTCATATGTCGGTGGTATTATTGTCAACCTATAAATCCGCAGGTTTCTAAATTCACCGGTGGAGCGTACCGGTAAGCAATAACATTATGTGATTGGCTATTTTGAAAACCAAAGCCAAAATCAGCTTCGAATTTTATCTACCAATGCGTCCAGCGGTGAATTTAAAAAGGTGCGGATTTATAGGTTGACAATACCACCGACAAGATGGCCAAAGGTCACCCCAATTTACCAATGGAAGGGTGCGTTTGCACGCACTCAGTAATTTAGTCGAGTCGCTTAGTAATTTAGTACTCGACCAATGCGGACAGCGTGTTTTAGTCAAGTAATTTAGTGGAAAGCAATTACTAAATTACTGGACCGTCTCTCTACTCGACTAAATTACTGGATGCGTGCAAACGCACCCAAACATTGAACGTGCCTCCGACAGTGACGCTTCTGGTATAGGTCTTCTGTGGTTGTACTGCAGTTAAAAATTAAGATATCTTCTGACAACTGCAAATTAGTTTTTAATACCTTAATTATTCGTTTCTTTCCCATTTTATATGGATATGAAGTTGTGTCGCAACCAGTAAATGAATGTATAAACAGCAAGTTATTTAATACATAATGAGGCAAAGTATTTGCAATTTTTAAAATATCTAGATATTTATTGGGAGTTTTTGTACAACCAGAGTGTAACATATAAAGCTTGGTGTCGTATTTATTATTCTGGGACAAGGATATTAGCAATATGAAAATATCTGTGTCGTCTGCTACTGTAATAACATTTTTACCGGAGTTTACAGTATTAATGGCCGTATTGGCAACCAAAGTATCACAATCACTCTCTGCTTGCAAAACAGAAACATTATTTTGGGTAAAGTAATTAATCAAGCCTGCGATGAACTTGGTTTTATTGTTCTTATTCATGAAAAAATCCTATTGTATAGTAGTCACTGGAGCAGTGTCTGTAAAATCTATATTTGGAGTAAACTTTGTTTGACGACGACGATGCTCTTCATCTTTTGTTGTGGGCTTAGAGTACCCATCGAAAACGACTACGACGTCGCCTATATAGTTATTACAAACTATAATTATAGTAATATTTATACAGTTGTCCAAAAATAAAATATTTAGGCTAATAGTGCTGTCATTGAAGCGTAAAATAGGGTTTTACCTCCTAAATATTTTACTATGAATCGATTTACATGAAATTTTGGAATTAGGCTTATCTTACCCTTAACTTCAAAAGTGATATTGACCCGACCTCCGTTTTTTATTTTTAAGGGGTGAAAACAACCCCTTAATGAAAAAATTGACATTGAGCCTTTTTGTCGCTAGAAAACGTGTTTAATAATACGGAGTGACATTTTATAGTATTCTCTAACACAATTACCTCATGTTTAACCCATTTTCAACCCCTGAAAAACTTTACAACCCCTGCAAACGACCCCTAAATTGAAAAAATCACAAAAAATTACTTTTATATAATTTAAAAAGATTTAAATATGGAGTAAATATTGTTTTACGTTGTCTACCTTATTTGTCATAATTTAACCCCTTTTCAACCCTTAAAAACAACCCCTCTATAAAAAATTGTATAAAAATTTTTTTTTTGATGAACTGAAAAGGATTTAAAGGTTGTTCCACGTTGACAAATGTCTTTCATATGTTTAAGCTTTTCAACCCTTAAAACTACCCCTGAATTAAAACATTGAAAATATAAGTTTATACAATTAAAAATAATTTGATTATAAAGTAAAAAATATACATATATATATATATATATATATATATATATATATATATATATATAGGTATAGACGGTATATTGATGAGCCCGATATATCGATAGGCCGCTCATAAGCCCGGCATTTCCCGAGTGTATAAATTAACAAATTTATTAAATATGGCGATTGTTATGAATCTTTTCTAATAGGAAGCCACTAGAGGTAGCTAATTATTATTTTTCTTTCAATTATATAAACATGGCATATTTCAGAGCCCGGATATATTTACTGATCCTTTCAAAGCCCGCTGTATTTAAAAATATAGCTAGCGTTCGTTCTCCGTCCCAGCGATGTTGCCAATGTAATCGGGCCTCAGTAGGTTATATTTTTATAATATATATTTCTTTGATGCATGCATCGCCACGAAACACAATATTGTATGGTTAGAAGTATTTGCTATACTGAGCCACTATCATTACTGTTTACAGTAGAGACGCTATTGTAGGGCCAGCTATTAAAGGAAATATATTCATTCTTTGAACGCCAAAAGAATATAACAGTTACGTTTTTTATTATTCATTGTTATGAATTTGAAGATATATTAGAAGAACCTAATAAAATATTAAGTTATTTTTTTATGCAAATAGACATTAATTATTAATAACTGATAATGTAATTACTCCGTGGTAGGCCTATAAGTATTTAAATATTTTGAATTTGTCCTCATTTTTCGTTTTCCACTTTTAAATTATTGCCTCATTCACATTAAAATAAAAAGATGCAAAGGGGTAGAAATTAAATTATGTTCATTTACCTAACAGAGATATATAAAACGAATTGTTTTAATAATACAGTATCATTAGGTACAATAGTAAAAGAATCCCTTGATGCAGTTTTTCTTTGTACTTATTTTGAGACAGCAAGTGACCTTTGTGTTTCCGAGTATATGGGTCAAATATGAGCAAAAATTGATTGCCACAAATAACAACAAAGCATGAAGTTCTCTTTGAAGTATTTATAAGTTTTTTTATTTAATTTTATTTCACTGTCACTATACTTATAGGCTTAATTTTGAAAAGGTTATTACAATGACCTCTACTACGTACCAGCTGTCCCAAGTTAACATCAATTGAAAGTTGCATTATATGAAATAAGTTTTCAGATTCAGTTTGTCCCACTGTGCAAAGAAGTATCTTTAAAAAGTAAAAAACATATATTTTTTTAAATTGCGCAGAACCCTTAAGGTGTAGAGATAAATGTATAGGGACAAAAAGTATCTTCTTTACAAGAGCATAATCGAACCATTAGGAGCTGAGATACAAAAACATTTATTGTGGCTAATGGGAGCCATCTTTAATGGCTGCCATTTCGTGTGTTGCACGGATTTTAAAGTGGCTCCCTATCTGAAAAGTTACCTTTTGGCATCAACCAAAGATCAGAAAGTGGCACATCCCAATCAAAAAGTGCAGCTTTTTGGCTTATGTAGCCATGTACCCAACGTACTATAAGGCACAAAGTGCCCTTTTAAGTATGGCAAGCAAAAATGTAATATTTTCTTTTATTGATTATATTTCATACGCTTGCATTAATAAAAATAATTATTATTATTATAGTACAGTACCTAGAGGTAAAACATATGCAAAACTTCGGAATAATGTCATATTGAATGGATATCGTTCATTTTTGGAAGTATAAGCTTCACAGAAAAGTTTCTATATTGTGCGGGGGCTTGCTAATTTATAAGGGGGTGGATGCCACCCCCTCTCAAGTGGTGGCACTTAAAAATATATATATATATTTACTGGAGCTGAAGTAGAATCAAATTTTAAGACGAAAAGTTTCTATGTAACTTTTCACATAAATCGATAGTTTTTAAGTTATAACGACTTCAGAATTGCGATTTTAGCTTTAAAAAAAAAAGGTTTCCAAGCGGCTTTCGTCAGGTATCTCGAAAAGTATTGCTTTATTGCTAAAAAATGTTGCAGACCAATTACAGAAAGTACAAACTGGGAATTAATTATATTTTTTGCTTATTGATGTAGGATTAATAATTTCGGAGATATTTAAGTTTACATTTGACATCCAAATGTTCATAAGATAATTATTTAGAGTGAGAGTTAAGTATCTCAGAAACTGTGACATATACGTCAAGGATGCTAATAGGTAGTAAGTTATTAATTGAGTTTTCAACTGTTTTTTTTATTTGTTTCTATAGCATAAAAAACAAAAAAGTTATGACCGAAGAAATGTGCGTCTACACATTTTTTAAAAACAACGTCGCCATTTTGTAACTGTAATTAGCCAGTAATTAAAAAAAGGAATTTCAAACACTGTCCCTCATTATATAGCATGACGTCAAATTTTTTGGTTTGTATACAACACTTGCTTTAGAAAAAAATACAGTTTAAACTATACAGGTACTTTCGATAAAACGCAATTTTGTTTTCCTTTTCAAAATAGGTATCTCAATAAATATTAGTTTTATTTAAGAATGGTTAGAAACCAAAAATAAAGCTCATAAACTGATAATGAATTTCGCTTGTTTATTTATTTACAGAGATTTAATAGTTTCGGAAATATGAAAGTTTACAAATGGTGTCCGAACGTTTATAAGACGAAAAATGCAGTTTAAATGTTAAATATCTCAAAAATTGTGACACCTACGTCACGCATACTAAGAAATGAAATTGAAGACAATCAATTGCGCTTTCAAACTATTTTTTACTCGTTCCTGTAGCATAAGAAATAAAGAAGTTATGATGGAAAAATGTGCGTATTTATATTTAGTAATTTAAAGAAATTATCTCAAATACAGTTTTTCGTTAAGATGTAGCATTACCTAGATGTTCATTTAAAGCACTTGCTTTAGAAGAAAATGCATTTTAAACTTTAAAGGTAATTTCGAAACACTTGGATACCAAATATAAACTTAAATATCTCCTAAATTATTAATCCTACATCAATAAACAAAAAATATAATTAATTCCCAGTTTGTACTTTCTGTAATTGGTCTGTAACATTTATTCGATAAAGTAATTCTTTTCGAAATACTTGACGAAAGCCGTTTGGAAATACCTTTTTTAAAAGCTTTTATTTAACTTGCAATGTTTATTTGTATGTTAGTTTGTTTGTTTAGGTCAAATCTTGCGATCAGTGGATCCTTATGTAATTTGATCTGCTGAATCCGAATTCGAAGTCAGAGTTGTCAGATTTGCTCGTATTTCACCCCCAAAACAAAAAAGTGGTCTGTTCGGCGGACCAGACCAGTAGTGTATCCTTATATATTTGGACCGCTGAAACCGAATCCGAAGTTATAATTGTGAGATTGACACATGTTCACCCCCAACCCCCAAAAAACACCCCCCCTACAAAATGGTCTGCCCGGCAGACCATACCAGTGTATCCTTATGTATTTGGTAAGTATACACTGGTATAGTCTGCCGGACAGACCACTTTATTTTTGTTTTGGGGGTGTTTTTGGGGTTGGGGGTGAAAAACGAGCCAGTCTGACAATTCTGATATCGGATTCGGTTTCAGCAAGTCCAAATACATAAGAATACACTGGTCTGGTCCGTCGGACAAGTCATTTTTTTGGGGGGTGTGTTTTTCGTTGTTGGGGGTAAAAAACGAGCCAATCCATCAATTTTTACTTCGAATCCGGATTCAGCAGGTCAAAATACATAAGGATACACTGGTATAGTCCGCCGGACAGACCACTTTGTTTTTGTTTTGGGGGTGTTTTTTGGGGTTGGGGGTAAAAAACGAGCCAATCTGACAATTCTGACTACGGATTGGGTTTCAGCAGGTCCAAATACATAAGAATATACTGGTTTGGTCCGCCGGATAGATCATTTTTGGGGGGGGGGTGTTTTTTGGGGTTGGAGGGTGAAAAACGACCTAATCTGACAATTCCGACTTCGGATTCGGTTTCAGCGGATCCAAATACATACGAATATATTGGTCTGGTCCGCCGGTCAGACCACTTTTTTTTGTGGGGCTGTGTTATTTATATAAAAATTTAGTTTAATAGTTTTCTCAATTTAATGTAATACTGCGTACGGTCATGATATGTTTTCTTAATATATATGGGGAAGCTAGTTTAGGCTGACCTCTTTTTTTGTGTGTAAACTCTTTTGTGTGTAAACTCTTTTGTGCACAATAAACGCTTATTTATTTGTTTATGTTACTTTATTAAAGTACCGGTCGCCAAACTATCAAAAATGAGGTAACGAAACGCTTGTCTGTCGTCATTTTTTAAATTTTTTTGTGTCATTTAAAATGCAATTAAATATTTGAAAAAGCATACGTCATCTGTAGATTCCAGAAAACACTTTTCAAGACAGAATTGACTTCTTTGTATTGTCACCGCATTTTGCGATTTTCGGGTCTTAGATAATTTTATGATCTTATAGCAACATATTTTTAACCACCATCCATCAATTTCTAAATATAAAAACTTTTACTACGTAAAGGGTCATAAAATTATGAACAATCCAATCAAAATTCTGCGAATTTACTAGGTGAGAAATTTGTGCATTTGTCAATTAACAAATAGACCTTTTTACATGAAATCTGAATTGGTTGAATTTTTATTTACACATGAAAAATTATTAAAATCATGTTAAAACAATGTTAGAATACTTTATATTTCGGCAAACGCGTGATCTCTTTCTCTCTCCCTCCCTCCTATGCTGTTGCATTGTGCTTCGTTCAGATAAGCTGGTACCTTTTTTCTTACATTCTTCTACCTACATTCAACTTAAATCTGGTGTTGCTTTCTTGCACAGAGCAATAAAACAATTAAAGCGTCTCAAATGCCAAAAGAACTGTTGCCAATGGTATACAAAGCAAGATAGAGTTATATTACAGTATTTAGCCATAAATCTAACTAAAAAATTATTAGTCCTATATTACTATAGCGAAAATAAAATGTATAAATAGTGCATAAAAAATTATTTTAGAATTCGTTAAAATTAAATAATCAAAACATTAGAATAAATTAACTGAGCAGTTGGAAATTTAAATAAAATGAAAATCATTGTTTGTAAGAAATGCTTTAGTACAGAAAAAATAATTTTCAATTCCGTAAAAATACATGGCTAAAACTGCAGTCCTAGAGGTAATGACGTATACTTCACGAAAATAATTATTTGTAGATGGTACAAATTTTGTTCTTTATTTTTTGAATAGACACGTGATATTTTTAACTTCGTTATTTTATAAACAACTCGAAAAATAAAGCAATAAAAGATATAGTTTCACTCATTTTCGTTATAGATTTATGCGTTATTACACTATATTTCTTAAATTATACATAGGCAGTAATTACTTCCACGTCCAGTGGTATAGTAACGACAAAAATATTTTAAAAAATTTTTATTGTCCAAATAGGCTTAAAATGTCATGAAACGTCGAGATTTTAAGTTTGAACGAAAAAAAAAAAAAATTCTGTCTGTCTGTCGGTCTGTCTGTAACTTTTTTTTGTGCGCACGTTTACTCTGGAACCGTTTGAGATATTGACTTGAAATTTGGTACACATATGTACTTTACCGAGATCTAGAACTAGATTATATTTTCATCTTGTTCCGTCGAAGGGTTGGGGTGTAAATTGGGGTAAATGGGTAAATCAAGCAGGTAAGAGTCCACGAAATTGGTATTTAGTATATACAAAAGAAGCTAAGGTCTCAAAAAAAAATGTTGGCATTAGCCACCCCCATTACCACCCCCACCCCCTTATTAAAGGGGATGAAAAAAATGTGATTTAGTGTATGTACAGGAACCAGAAACCTCAAAATATTTTTTACTTCATCCACCCCCCCACTACCACCCCCCTATCACCACCCCCACCCCACTACCGATGTGGGGTATCGTTTTATGGGTTTTTGGGGTAGAAGATTTCAAATATTATATCATTAAAGTTCCATAAACAATTATTTTCACATACAAAGTTTTTTCGTTGTGAGTGACTTGGATAGAGAATCTGGATGTGGAAGTAGTGATTCCTTGGGCAGCGGTTTTTTTAATGGTTTTTACTTTCTTGCAAGTTAACAAATTATCAGAAAGTTTTTTTGTCTATTTTTATTCAAAATTTGTCTTTTTATTTTTTGCGATTACTAAGACCGGATATAATAAGAAAAATAGCAGAAAATTCTAATATTGACACATACATGTTTACATTTTTTGAAGCAATGATTTAGTTCGGGACTTCTTATTGCATTTGTTACCACACCAAAAACAAATTAAAATAATAAAATCGCGGCAGAAAGAATTCCTTAACCACCTTTTTTGATGCTGTCATCATAAAGTTGTTTAGGGCAAACGCTTTGCTCTTTTCCCACTAATATTTGCGTTAGTGTTTTCTAACTGTGATTAAAATATACCTTTTTTTATCTAAATGTGTAGGTATATTAGTTGCCTACATATAATAAAACAAGAATAGCAGTAGGCTATATTTTGATTCTAATATGTGTTAAATAAAATGGACATTTCGGACAGAACGCTTTGATTATGCAGACAAAATTAATGTTTTGAATCTAGTTTTTGTCAATTTCCACGGCATACTTGATACGAGTATTTTCTCGATTTTTAAATTATTATTCACAAAAGAATTTTCATGTCTATGTATACGGTTGTTTTTGTTATTTTTTTTTCTATCTAAAAAAAACATAAACACATTCGGCGATTATTAATAACGAATTGTTTATTAAATAAACAAACAAATTCACGATAAAAAAAATCGTTTTTCCACCTTGTGGAGAATTGCAAATAATAAATTTAAGAATAAAATTTTTTCTTAATAAAATGTTTAAATAATGAAAAAATAAAAAAATGATTATAAATAATTAAAAACAATTTTTAAGAAATTTTTTTAATCATAATATTTTATAACAAATAAAATGGCAAAAAAATATTTTTCAAAAATAAGTAATTTATCTATTTGTTTATAAAATTTGTTTAAACAAATAGCAATAAAAATTTAAAGTTTATGTAATAGTATTTTTGAATATAAAAACAGTGAGAATAATTAAAATTAATAAAAAAAGATTTCTGACCTCTCTTTCAGTTTTTATTTTTTTGTTAGGTTAAATAATTAATAACTAATAGACTATAACAATTAAAAACATCGCAATATTATAATCCCATAAAGTATAGTTGACATAAGGTCGCCACGAAGCAAAATAATTTTAGTGGCTTTTGTTTAATAATTGTCCGACTTGAAATATAAATGCAAACTCTAAAAAAATTTGTTGATTAACAAAAGGCTCATTTTATGAAAAATCGGTGAAAAAATGTTTTCCTTTGTTTAAAAAATAACATAATTTTTATGACTTTTTAAATTAATATTTAATAATATAAAAAAATATTTTTACTTATTCCGGACGGTTTCAGAGCATCGTAACGGCTTAGTGTTTGCTGCGCGGACCTCTATTTTCAACATTAAATTAAAATTATTAATAATCTCGTTAATAATCGATGTAGATTTTCGGGAGTTGGGACTTTTTTATTTGAAATTTCTTCCTCTTTAAGAATCTTTCTTTAAAATTTCTTAAATATTAATAGTTTTTGAGTTATTTGCAAGAAACGGAACTCGTTATATTTTCAATTTTCATTAGTTTATAACTTTTACAATTGTTTATGTGCGGGTCTGAAACTTTTGCATATTTTTATAGACGTCATTCCGAATCCAATGCAATCAAGATAGGTGCATGATGTCAGATGCACAATGCAGGGAGACTGACTACAAACATAAATTCAAATAACAATCATAAAAATATATGTGTTCATTAATAAAAAAAACCGCTGCCTAAAAAATCACTACTTCCACATCTAGATTTTCCTATCCAAGCCTTTTACAGCAAAAAAATGTCGATACTATATTTGCAATCCACTGTGTAGGAATAATTGTTCACAGAACTTTGATAATATAATATTTGAAATCGTCTATCCCAAAAAGCCATAAAACGATGTGCTACATGGTAGTGGGGGTAGTAGAGGGGGAAGCTGTTGGCAAAAAATTTAGAGGCTCTTGTACACATAAATCACAATTTTGTTTTTTTATTCCTTTTAATAATGTGGTAGAGGTGGAATGGGGGTGGTAGAGAGGGTGGCTAGTGCCAAAAAAGTATTCAGGCCTTTTGTTTCTTTATACACACTAAATCACAATTTTATCTTTTTATTCCCTTCAATAATCACCTCCAATAATTTGAGCAAAAAAAATTTTTTTACGATTACTATACTTCAACTCCACTACGTGGATGTGTAAGTAATAAGTATTCCGCAGTTATGACGTTGTTCTCTTTTGCACGTCCAAATAGAATAAAACAATTTAAGTTAGCCCATCAAAATTGTTTTATTTTAAAGACCATGTAGGCTTAACGGGGAACCAAGACAGATCACGTCATGCAGTTAGGTGCACCATACAGTAAAGGGAACCTAACTTAAAAAACCGCTACCTAACCAATCACTATTTCAACATCCAAGTCTCTTACAAAGAAAAAAGTTGATACTGTATGTGCAGTCCATTATGTGGAAATAACTGATCATAGAACTTTAATAATATAATATTTGCAATCGTCTACTATAAAAGTCCATAAAACAATATGCCATACCGACAGTGGGGGTGGGGATGGTAGTGTGGGTTATAGCTGATGCAAAAAAATAAGGCCTTTGGTAGTTATACACACAATTTTATTTTTTTTCGCCCTTTAATAATGGGGTGAGGATGGTAATGGTGGTGATAGTGGAAGTGGCTGATGTCAAAAATATTTTGAGTAGGTACTTAGCTTCTCGTACAAACACTAAATCCCAATTTTATCAACTCTCACTTGCTTGCTTTGCCTATTTACCATTTACCTCCCATCCCAAGCTTCAACGGAATAAGATCAAAACATAATCTATTTCCAGATTTCATTATAATATACAGGTGTCCCAAATAAATAATATAATAGTTACATTTTTTTATTAATTATTGTTATGAATTTGAAATTACTTAAAGATAACCTAATAAAATATTGGGTTTTTTTGTATGCAAATACACATTAAATATTAATAATTGATAATGTAGTTAGTCCGTGGTGGGCCTGGGCCTATAAGTATTTGAATATTTTGAATTTGTCAGCATTTATGACATTTTGCTTTTTCTTCAAAATTTGACTTCATTTTTTTCAAACTTTCAAAGTATTGTCTTATTCGCATTGAAATAAGAAGATGCAAAGCATCAGAAATTAAATTACGTGTACTTACCTAATATTTTTTCAAAATTTTTAAATTAAGTCGGGGTAGAAAAAAACAAAAAATACAGGTGGATAGACTACGTGTTTCTGAACAAAAAATATTCTAATAAAATTTATCGCTAAAGCTACGGTATTCCTGGAAAAAAATAATGGAATAACTTTGTCACTCTGCGCGGCCAAGCGCACGATTAAATGCATACTACGGAACCTCTAAAAATTCTTAGCAGTTCTAACGAGTAAAACAAAGCTTTTTCTCTTTCTGATTACATTTTTCTTAGTGAATAGGAGGATAAATAGTGAGTCTGGAGGGAAAATATATAATTATAAACGCATACACAGACACCATACATAACCGCTGAATCGCTACCCTGAATTTTTACGTGCCTTTACTATATTGTATTTATTACAGGTACACCTATCCACATTTCAGCTATATCCAATGAATTCCTTATACATTTGTTAATGTATTGGAAAGTTCCAGAAGTTATATTCAAAACAATCAAAGATATTCTCATAGTTATATGGATAAGATCGTGAAAATCGCAATTTCTCATCATGATCTGATTAATCATATTTTCGAAAAAATGCATACAAGTAAACGAATTTGTGTTTGAACATTCGAAATGTATACATTTTTTCGAAATAGTGATATTTTATTTTTTCCAATCGGTCAATTTCTCGGCAAGTTACACCCTCCAATATAAATATTTTTCTAGAAAATGATCAAGCAAGGAAATTAAAATTATGTGAGATGTACTTTTTTGTGAATCCACGTTACTACAATTTAATAAACCATAATAATCATGAAGTGTACATAATTTTTAACAGTTCTCAGTGAAAAAAGATTTTTTTTGAAGGGCTTTTATTTTTTTCTATATTTTTTATTGCGACGATTGAGTTCGGGCGTGTTAATATATATAAGTATATTTTTCCCATCCATTCTTTGCTTGTATTATTTAAGACAAAAAAGCATCAGAAAGCTACAATTTCCATCTTTTAAATGAACCATCACTCATATAGATTGAACTAATTTTGATTTAGTGACATGTAATTCAGTGCGTCGGTGTCACAGTCATTCGTATTTAAGCGCGCGCACGCATGTATCTCGCTCCGAGTTATAACGTTACACTTGACTATTTTTTCCGGAAAAAACGTGGCTTTAGCGATAAATTTTGTTACGACATTTTTTGTTCAGAAATACGTGCTCTATCCATCTGCATTTTTTATTTTTTCCTGGCTGGACTTGATTTCAAAATTTTGAAAAAACTGTTGAAAAAAAATTTTTTTTTCACTTTTTTTTACGTTATCATCCGAGTGAAATGTAAACTTTTCAGGATATTATTCTATACACTTTCACGAACTTATTAAAAAACAATTATTTAGTTTGCAATTTTTTTAAAGTAAATTACCTTCATCGAGTGGGATATATACTTTCCTCGGTCGTTTAAAATGCAATTAAAAATCTGAAAAGGCACACGTCATCTGTAGATTCTAAAAAACACTTTTCAAGGCACAACGGACTTTTTAAAATGTATGTTGTTGCTATTTAAATAAACAAATTAATTTTCTCGTATTGTCATCGCATTTTGCGGTTTTTGGATATGATGATCTTATAGAAACATTTTTAACCGTAATCTATCAATTTATAAAAATAAAAACTTATACTAGGTAAATGGGTCATAAAATTATGAACAATCGCATCTTTCTACATTCAACTTAAATATATTTTTACAGTTTCGGTAACATGATGCTTTCTTGAATACAGTACAACAGTCCAATAAATCAATTAAAGCGTCTCAAATGTCAAAAGAATTGTTGGGTTATATAGTGCTCTAATGGCCATCAAAATAAGTGAATAAAGGATTCTCTGGCTGCGGCAGTTTTATTGTTTGAATTTGTTGTAAGTATAATAAAAAACAAGTGCTATGAGAAATTTTGCTTCTTGTAACACTATAACGATTTATTTTTCAGAAGAGAAAATTTGTACTATTTTCCTTATTATCATCGGTCCTAGCAATTGTATCGCAATAATAAAAAGAGCGAATTGTTCACGATAAAATTTTTAAAAAATGCATTTTTTGGTTGTTTAAGAAATATAACGTAATAATGAATCAATTTTAACGCAAGTTGGTGGAACTATGCCCATTATCGAAGTAATCCTTCGTGCCAAATTTTAGCCCAAAATATTTATTCAAACGGTTAGAAACCAATAATAATGTCGAAATTCCATCGCGTTTAATTGCATCAGCTCGTAGGAGGACAATTTATTTTTCAAAATGTATGTTTTTAAATGTATTTTACAATGGTATTAAGAAAAAAAATCTTCATTTAAACCATTTTTTTTAATTTGTTTATAATTTTCAAAATTATAGTTATAAACAAATTCAAATAATTCTGTGGATTCTTTTATAGAACCAAAAACGCAAACGAATTATGAAAATAAATGAAATATCTAACATTTTTCTAAAAAAATAATGATCTACTTGCATTTGGGGCCGGGATACGTCAGTTTTTGGTTTTCAGTTGCTTATAAATCAAGAAATTGATATTTCTTCTTAAAATTTCGACCTGTTATTCTTCAATACCTATATTTTTGTGTCACCTAGTTGAAAACAATCCAGAAGCACAATAAGCGATGGGAAATTATTATTGATTTTTAGCCGCTGAAGAAATATTTTGGGTTAAAATTTGGCACGAAAGTTAGTTCAATAAAGGACATAGTTTCACCAACTTTCGGTAAAATTGATTCATTAATAAGCTATGTTTCTTAAGTAGCCAAAAAAGCAATTTTTGGTGTTTTTTTTTTAAATTACCAAATTATCAGAAAGATTTTTCATATACCTAGTCCTATTCAAAACTCTATTGCCAACAATTAGCTATTTTTATTTTTGCGATACGATTACGAAGACCGGAGATAATAAGCAAAATAGCAGAAAATTTCAGTGTTGAAAAATAAATTGTTAAAATTTTACAAGAAACAATGAACCGATTTAATGAAAAACTGCGTATAGCACTTATACATAAAACAAATTAAAACAATAAAATCACTGCAGCCAAACAATTCAATTCAAAATTTATTTTGACTCCACTATAAAGGTTAAATATTAAGGACTAATATTTGGTAAAATTGTAAGCGGCACTGTGGCAATCAAAATTTAAAAAAAAATAAACAATTATTATACTGGATTACTAACAATAATACTTAAAGGTAAAATGCAAAAGTGAAGTAAGACAAAGGAAAACTATTCCATAACATAACCATAATCATAGACCATTACAATAGAAATATATTGACAAATACAGAGATTAGGATTTTAAGAAAAAACAATATTAGTTAAAACTTATAGTTGAGGTCTTAAAGTATTACGAAATTTACATAAAGTAAAATGTTTCATGTTGCTGTCTATATTACCAGTATTTAAGATTATGACTTGAAGAAACGCTGTCTAAGTAATCACTACTTCCACGTCCAGATTTCTTATAAAAGCCTCTTACAATGAAAAAAAAAATGATACTATATTTGTACACCACTATGTGGAAAAAAATTGAGACCTTTTTATGATTTCTAACTCGCTTGCTTTATCTGTTTACCCCATTTTACTCCATTTACTCTCCAACATTTCAACGAGATAAGATCAAAATACAATTTAGTTCCATATCTCGCTATAATACATAGGTGTACTAAATTTCAAGTCAACATCTCAAACTGTTCCTGAGTAATCGTACGCGCAAAAAAAGGGACAGACAGACAGAAATTTTTTAGGCTCAAACTTAAAATCTTAACCTCATGACATTCTAAAGCTATTTGAAAAAAAAATGTTTAATTTTTTTACGATTACTATACTTCCACTCCACTACGTGGATGTGTAAGTAATAAGTATTCAGCAATTATAACGCTGTTCTCTTATACACGTCCAAATAAAATAAAACAATTCAAGTTAGCCCATCAAAATTGTGTTTTTGTAGAGACCATATACGCTTAACAGGCAACCATGACAGATCACGTCATGTTGTTATGTGCGCCATACAATAAAGAGAACATTACTAAAAACCGCTGCTTAACGAATTACTACTTCCACATCCAACGAAAAAAAAAAAGGTTGATACTGCATTTGCAGTCCATTATGTGGAAATAACTGATCATAGAACTTTAATAATATAATATTTGCAAACGTCTTCCCTAAGAGCCCATAAAATGTTATGCCACATCGGTAGTGAGGGTGGGGATTGTAGTGGGAGTGTTTCTGATGCAAAAAAAATGAGTCCTTTGGTTCTTGTACACACACTAATTCACAATTCTATTTTTTAAATCCCTTTTAATAATGGGGTGAGGATGGTAATGGGGGTGATAGTGGAAGTGGCTGATGTCAAATTTTTTTTTGAGAACTTGACTTTTCGTACATACACTAAATCCCAATTTTATCGACTGTTACTAGCTTGTTTACCTATTTACCCCTATTTACCTTTCAACGGAATAAGATCAAAACATAATATATTTCCCGAACTCGTGGTAATACAAATTTTGAGTCAACATCATGAATGGTTTTAAAAAATATTTTTTTTTACCATTACTATACGCCAACTCCACTACGTGGATGTGGAAATAATACCAACTTATAGTCGTATCTATCTATCCTTATAATACGTAAAACACCATCCTGCATAATTATTGTTTAATGTCCCGATATTTCTCCATGATAATTATAGCACCAAAATTAATAAAAAATTAAGTACCTATATTATTATTGAATTCTGAATGCAAAAAATCACAAACCTAATTTAGGGATATGGAAACATCAATTTAGTACAATAAATGGACAAATCCATGTATTTTATATTTTGTTCTTATTCTAATGCCTCTCTTACGATATAAATGCTACCTTTATATCTTTTATCGCTCTATTTGAAATTACGTATTACAATTCAAAACACATTTTACGATGTTTAAAATGCTAACAACTATTCTTCTTTCATATCACTGTACATAATTTATAATTCTTAGTAGATATATATTAAATGAATTCTTGAATTTACAAAAAAATGTTAGACTATGAAACAATACCTGTGAGGTTAAAAAATTGATTCAAATAAAGAGCTTTCATTCATCGATTGTGACTTCATAAAGAAAGTATTTAAGAGGAAATAAGAATCGAATGTTATTGAGTCATTGCGACGGTGCCAAATATCGGGCTATATAACGTGCGATGGATATCAGCTGTATATGAGTCCTGGATATACAGGAACAGCGCCGCCTCACTAGGAAGTGCTGAACTAAAAGTGTATCTCGGAACATGAAAATATAACTTTTTGAAGCCCACCTCAAAATTTTGTAGGAAGGAAGCTAACGTGCTTTGTGGCCATTTAGTGATGATATACACAGGGGTACGTTGATGAGCCCGACCCTGGGCTTCACTACGTCAAATCGGGCTGCACTACAACCGCTCAGTGTATGAAACGGGCCTGTATATGACCATGCATATCTCTATATATATATATATATATATATATATATATATATATATATACATATATGAATAGAATAGAATAGAATAGAATAGAATAGAATATATTTCGTACTAGGGACAATATACAGAATTGTATTGTACAGGTCAAGCAAAACATGAGCTTAATAAGTAAAAAGAAATCACATTAATAACATTAACATTAGACAATTACAAAATAAATAATCTAAAATACATTAATAAAATCGCAACAGCCCTTTTCGAGCAAAGCACTCTTGTGTATGGGATAACAAAAATTATCTTTATGCCTTGTGGCGTGTTTGTGGTCTATAATAGCCTCTTTAAAGATTTCTCTATTATTGTAAACAAAACAGAGACTTTCATATACATAAATCCCCGTCACAGTTAAAATGTTAAGTGCTCTAAATAAACCTCGACATGATTCGTTTGCTCTGCTCCCTGTCATTGTTCTGACCACACGTTTTTGTATTTTGAAAACCTCTTGACTGTGTGAACCACACCAAAATAATATTCCATACGTCAATACCGAATAAAAATTACCATAATAGGCTGTTAATAGAGTACTCTCATCTACAACCTTTTTTAATTCTTTAATGGAGTAGCAAACTTTGCTGAGTTTTCCACACAGCAACTGTACATGGACCTCCCATTTCATATACTGATCAACAGTAACACCTAGAAATTTTGTTAAATTTGCAAAGGTAACATCTACATTATTAATCTGGATTTCTGCTGGGTAAGTATTTTCATTTCTACTATGCCTGAATAGAATGCAATTGGTTTTGTCCGTATTTAGCACTAATGAATTATTTTTAAACCATTCTGAAATTTGTGTCATGTTAGCATGTGTCTTTTCTTCTATCATCGCAAAAGTTTTTTCAGAGATAAGGACGTTTGTATCATCTGCATAATTTGTTAAGATAGTTGTTTTGTCTGTGATTACCTTTGATAAGTCATTTATGTATAGGATGAATAAAATGGGTCCAAGTACACTACCTTGTGGGACTCCCATGGTTATACATTCTGGTTCTGAGTAATAATCTACGTAGTTGTCTCTAATGTTTACTTTTTGTGAGCGTCCTTTAAGGTAGGACTCGAACCAGTTATAAGCTAATCCACGTATACCCATTTTTTCAAGTTTGCTTAAAAGTATGTTGTGGTTCACACAGTCAAAGGCTTTTGAGAGGTCCAGGAAGATGCCAAGCACATGGCAACCTTCATCCATTAATTTTAAAATGTTTTCAACAAAACTGAAAATTGCAGTCGTTGTTGATTTGCCCCTTTGAAAGCCATGTTGATTCATGGCAATAATTTTGTGAAGATTAAGAAAGGATAATACTCTTGAACACATGGTTATTTCAAGCACTTTGGAGAAACTCGATAGCATACTTATAGGTCGGTGATTTTCCATTTGAAGAGGATCACCTTTTTTATAGATGGGTTTAACAACTGCCACTTTCAGTCCTGCTGGAAAGACACCTTTAGATAATGACTCATTAATAATATATGTCAAGGGTTCAACTATTAGAAAACTTATTTTTTTCAATAATATATTGGATATATGATCATCGCCAGCAGAGAATTTGTTTTTTAAGTTATTTATAATTTCTAATACTTCATTTTGAGTTACTTCCGACAGGTAAATTGAGTTTACATTTACTGATATATGTGCTAAATCAGGATTTGTGGGATTATTTCCAACAAGGTTAGGGGCCGCTGTAATGAAATACTTATTAAATGCATTACATGCTTCCAGAGGAGAAGTAATGGTTTCATTGTTTATAACAATTCCTTGGAATTTATCATTTTTGTGACTATCTTCGTTGTTTTCTGCATTTATAATATTCCATACAGTTTTTGTTTTATTATCTGATTCATTTATTTTTTGCCCGTAGTATTTTCTTTTCTCATTTATCAGCAAGTCAGTATAAAAATTTTTATATTCAATAAATACATGTTTTGGTAACCTGTTATGTTGGTATAACTCCGATAAGAAATTCAAGGTCTCTTTAGCATCAAGTATATTTTTTGTTATCCATTTTTGTCTCCTTTTTTTAGCAATTTTTACTTTTTTTAAAGGAAATGAGGTATTGTAATGTTCTAACAGTATTGCAGAGAAGTTGTTGTATTTGACATCAACAGAGATAGCTTCAAATACAGGAAGCCAAGATTCTTCATTTAAACAATTATAAAAAAGTTGATAATTTGCATCACTGAAAATACGTTTGAATTCATAAGTAGGCTTTGTGCTGATATTTTTACCAGTATATATATCAAGCTTTTGCCCATAGTGATCAGAAATATTGGTATTTATAATTTTTGAAGTAAAATTTTGAGACTTTTTTATGAATATATTATCAAGACAAGTTGTTGTGTTCTGAGTAACTCTAGTAGGCTCCTGTGTTGTAATTTGCATATTATATGAGTTTAAGAGGTTGACTATTAAATTTAGATTTTTTACATTCTTTGCCGATGGCTGCATATCAACGTTAAAGTCCCCAGCAACCAAGACTGATTTATCACCCATTGTAGCTTTTTCTAATAGCACGTCTAGTTTATTTATAAAGCAATCAATGTTGGTTGCTGGTGGAGCATATACTACACATATTACATAAGTAACACCATTAATTTTAAATTCAGCAGAAGTACACTCAAAAACATAGTCCTCACTTAAACAATTTATATCCTTACGGATCACAGCATTCAAAGATTTTTTAGCATATAATGCTACCCCTCCGTGTGAGTTTTTGCCTACTCTGCAGTGTGACGATATTAGTTTATAGCTTTCTAATTGGAAAGCTCCTATACAATTATCCGTTTGCCAATGTTCAGTTAATGCTACGAAATTTACATTTAGCTCACTAATTACAACATTTATGTTATTAAGACAGTTTGAAATACATTGAACATTTTGATGAAAGATGCTTACTATACTCTCTTGATTCTTTGGAAAATCCACATTAAAATTGTTCTGTGATTGCTAGTCGTTTTTTGTTTTTTTCATTTCAATTTCCAGAATCCTTTTGTAACAAGCACAAATTGGGTCAGTAACAGCATGGTTAACATTTAAAGATTTTTTAAGCTTAGTATTCGTTTCTACACAGTTTATACATGTTAGAGTATCACATCTACAGTCACTCGTATTATGTTCCTTTGCGCAATTGTAACAGGTAACTTTATTTTCACATTTTGTAGCAACATGTCCATATCTTGCACATTTAAAACATCGCACTACACTATAGTACTCCTGTACCATGCATCTTCTCCATCCAATGTTAACTCTTTCCATTTGACATATTTTATTTTTTAGTATACTGTCTAGGGAGATAATGATATTACCTTTATTTTTCCTGTCTTTCTGCTTGTATTTTGTCTGTACTTTAAAAATCGAGTTTTCATTTACAGTAAGCTCATTTTGCTCAATAAGAGAGTCAAGTATAGTTTTGTCATCACCATTAATAAAATCTTCTTCTACTCCACGTATGATAATCTTTGGGTTTTTTTGTATACCATCTACAACATTATACTGGTGTCCAAGTTCAGTATTAACTTTTTCTCTGATTTTTTCCTTTGCGTTAGAGTTACTGCAGTTTATAATGACTGCCCCTTCTTTTCCTTCTTTAAGATTTTCAACTCCAATTGCCATGACTTTGGGATTAATTTTTTCTTTTAAATCGTCTTTTGTCTTATTACTCTCTTGCTTTTCTTTTGGTTTTACTATAAGCGTCTCTTTGCTATTTTTTACCACACTTGCAAAAGTGTGACTTTTTATTGGCTCCTTTGAATCCTTTATGTCCTTATTTAAGTTGTTTAGCAAATTGTTTTGCTCCATAATTTTTACATCTTGATTTTCAATGATTTCCCGCAGTTTTCTTATTTTTTTCAGGATTGCGTTTTCAGTTGCTTTCATTCTTATATTAATTAATTCGTGAGTAGAGAGACCAAAACAATTTTTGCAAATAAGGCTTAATCTTCGATTGTTCTTTAGTTGCATAACTCGAACCTCTGAAGATGATAGTCCAATGCATTCATTACAGAGATGCTCTCTGCAGAAATCACACTGAAATATTTCTCTTCCTTTATCTTATATGAACGTTGGTATGTATTCATGCCTATGTTTCCGATATATATATGCCATATATGTATATATATACATAAGACAATAGTTTTGGGTCCATATTATTGTGTACTTTCACTTTGCTCCAAATATTCATGCTCCGAAATTTTTAGTTTACTAAATAGAAAAAAATACGATTAGTTTTTGGACCGTAACTCCTACAATTTTGAAGCTATCACAACTCAAAAAATACCATTTTAAAGGTAATTGAAAGAGCTACAACTTTTTTCATTATGATATGTAGTGAAAAACCTTTTATTTTGAAACGGTGAAGGGTCAAAGGGCTCGAAAGAGACTGCGATTGCGCTACCGCGCGCTTTTTAAACAATCATATCTCCGTCAATTTTGGTGTGACAAAAAAAGAAAAAAAAAACAAAATTTTTGTCAAAAAAAGACCTACATTTTTTAATATCACAGTTTTTTACGTATCTTTCATTATTTTTGAAATATTATGAAAAAGGTGTTTTTTTCAAAAATGTAAAAAATTTTTTTTTCTCAAAATCGTGATTTTTTTGAAAAATATGTATTCCAAAGCAGCCAAACCGCTGGAATCCAATAAACTCTTCATATTGAAGTTAATTTTAGACGGAATACGATTAATTTTAATTTTAGTGGAAATGGCACTTATGAAACACATCGATTTTTAAAAAAAAACATTAGATGTCCCTCTTTTTTTCATTACAACTCACTCACTTTACGCGCAAAAGACTTTTAACACTGCTCATTTTAAAGACTATTTTAAGCACTATAAAAAAGTTTCTTATTGTCATATGGATAAAATGTATCCGTTGTCCGCTAGATGGCATTGAATACATCGATTAAATTTCAGACAAAAAAAACGGCTTTGATCTTCAATATCTCGCTTAATATTCGACTTAGAACACTTTATAAAAGACCAATTTGTTTATTTTTTTACTTGCTATAATTTTGTTTATTATAAAATTATCGTTAAAATGCATATTTTTTGAGATATTTGCAAAAAACCGTTGAAAAACGTGGGAGAATTCCGAATTTTCAATCGCCAATAACTTAAAAATTATTGAGTTTTTGAAAAAATTTTACAGAACATTTTTTGCTTAGAATTAGGTCTTCTATCGATATCCGTTATTTTGAAAAAAAAAATTTCCAGCACCGAGAAGGGGTGGCAACCACCCCCAGGCTGAGAACGGAGGTCGGGTCAATATCACTTTTGAAGTTAAGGGTGAGATAAGCCTAATTCCAAAATTTCATGTAAATCGGTTCATAGTAAAAAATTTAGAAGGTAAAAAGCTTCAATGACTGCACTATAAGAAGATTAAGAATATATAAAAAAGAACGTTGAAATCGGACTACCTGTTTCGAAGATATTACGTTTTAAAATTTTATTGATCCACCATCTTAAATTCAAGATGGCGCGTGAAGCAAGCGTCTATAGAGGGGGGGACTCACTGGTTTTATGATACTTATACTGTAGTTAAACACTGGAAAAAAAATCAGTTTTCCCTCAATTTTTTCTTCTGAAAGCCAAAATCTCATCTAAAATTACTGGATTAAATTGGGTGTCATAGGTTTACTCTCAAAATATGTGAATTGTTGTTAATTTGGGGCAGTAGAGCACAGAAATGACCATGCCAGCCCTTTTTTGGGGGCAGGGGCCTACGGCAGGCCCCCAAGGGTGTAAGAAATATGACTTGCAAAAGTAAAACAAACAGCCACAAATAAGTCATAGGTTTACGCATTAGGGTTGGAGTGTGGAGTGAATCCAGATTCCCATTCATTTTGGGCGGTACAAGGAAACGCTACGCTCGACCAAATTTAAAAAAGAAGTCAGATAAAAAAATGATAAGTTTATGAATGGCAATTAGGAACCAGGTAAGTATGAACCTTATGAGTGCGAAAAGGCATTCGCCATCTTTGAAAAGTGGTGCGAATGTCTTGCCTTTCACGATAATTGACGGCGTATCGGCTGTTCCTACCGCATGTACTACTTACCCTTGTGATTCGATGAGTATCACAAATTTACGACTGGCAATCATAAACTTGGTTAGTATGAACCCACTGAGTGCGAAAATATATTCGCTATCTTTGAAAAGTGGTGCGAAGGTCTTGCCTTTCACAATAATTGAAGGCATATCGGCTACTCCTACCGCATGTAATAGTTACCCTTGTGATTCAATGAGTCTCACAAACTTACGACTGCCAATCATAAACTTGGTAAGTATGAGTGTGGAAATATATTTGCCATCTTGCCATCTTTGAAAAGTGGTGCGAAGGTTTTGCCTTTCACGATAATTGACGGCGTATCTGCTCTTCCTACTTCATGTACTAGTTAGTGTAATTCGATGAGTGTCAAAAATTTACGACTGGCAATCAGAAATTTGGTAATTATGAACCTCTTGAGAGCAAAAAATATACTCGCCATCTTTAAAAAGTGGCGTGAAGGTCTTGTCTTTCACGATAATTGATGGAGTATTATCGGAGCTTCCTACCGCATATATTGTAATTATGTGTAATTCGATGAATATTATAAATTTACGACTGGCAATCAGATACTTGCTAAGTATGAACCTCCTCATTGCGAAAATACGTACGCCATCTTTGACAAGTGGTACAAGGACCAGCTAGAGAGGGTTGAAACGTCTAAGCACCTGGTTCCTCTATAATTATTATACTCTTCGCAAATGTGAAAACGAAGAGTATATTGCATTTGATCGGCACATTTCTAAAACCGTAAATATCGCTCAGACAAAAAATTTTCATATCATTGTGTTAGTGAACGAATTCTGAACAACTTTCAAAATGTCCGTCTGTCCGTCCGTCACATTTCTTGTAAGCACGATAACTCAAGAAAGAAAAATCCGATTGTACTGAAATTTGGAAAGTAAATTAGTGTTAGCTAGAGGACGAAGCCTATTTTTTAACAAAATCTATGAGTAAATGAAAATGTTATTAATGATTTAAATTTGACAAAAAATTTTTTTGATTTTTATATTTTTGTAATTGGTGAAATCTGGTGAAATGATATTTCATTTTAATATCTAAATATTTATATATTTTACAAATATACATTTTATAACGTAATATACAACCGTGAACATATGATTTCAGCTCGTGTCTTATAATGTAAAAAACCGCTGCCTAAGGAATCACCACTTCCACATCCAGACTTCCTATCTAAATATCTTACAACGAAAATACTAAAATGCACTTCACTAAGTGGAGATAATTGTTTATGGAACTTTAATGGTATAGTATTTGAAATCGTGTACCAGAAAAACCCATAAAATGATATGCCCCATCAGTAGTAGGGGTGGTGGTGGTGGGAGTGAATGAAGTGAAAAGAATTCTTGATGGCTGGTTCTTGTACACACACTAAATCACAATATTTTTTCACCCAATAGAGGTGGCTATTGCCAAAAATGTTTTTGAGAACTTATGTCCTCTTATATTTACTAAATACCAAATTCATGCACTCTTAATTGCTTGATTTACCTATTTATCTCAATTTACCCTTCAACTCTGCAACGGAATAAGATCAATATATAATCTAGTTCCAGATCTCGTTAAAATACATACGTGTGCCATATTTAATTCAATATTTTAAACGGTTCCAGAGTAATCGTGAGCACCAAACAGATACCAGACTAACAGACAGACCGACGCGACAGACACATTTATTTTATTCAAACTTAACATATTGACGTTTCATGACATTCTAAGTCTATTTGTACAATGAAAATTTTCAAAAATTTTTCTTGCGTTAGTATCTTCAACTGGATGTGCAAGTAATACGCAGAAAATAGCATGACAAAGGTATAAAACATCATTCTGTGCCGTGGACTACACGAAAGAAGTAAAGCCTCTACTTCAAGCATTTTTTTCAATGAAACCTACTATGCATCCATATTACTCGAGGTAACTCACTGTGTACCTAATTTACTAGAGGAAAGCCACTACGCATTCATACTTCTTGAAGAAATCCAGTGCGCATCCATTTTACTTGAGGAAACCCACTGCGCATCTATACTACTCGTGGTAACCTACTGTGCATTAATGGTACTCAAGAAAAGCCACTGCGCATCCATAACATTCGGGGAAACCTACTGCGCATCCATTTTACTCGAGGAAACCCACTGCGCATCCATATCACTTGAGGTAACCTACTGCGCATTTATACTACTCGTGGTAACCTACTGCGCATCAATGGTACTCAACAAAAGCCACTGCGCATCCATAATACTCGGAGAAACCTACTGCGCATCCGTACTACTTGATATAACCCACTGCGCATCCATTTGACTCGAGGAAACCCACTGCGCATACATACTACTTGAAGTAACCTACTGCGCATCTATGGTACTCTATAAAAGCCACTGCGCATCCAAACTACTAGAGGCAAGCTACTGCGCGTCGATGGTACTCGAGGAAAGTCACTGCGCATTCATGCTACTCGAACGAACTTTAATAACTATAGTACTCCAGAAAAGCCACTGGGCATCCAAAATACTCGAGGAAACTTACTGCGCATCCATACTACTAGAGGTAACCTACTGCGCATCGATGGTACTCGAGGAAAGCCACTGCGCATCCATGCTACTCGAAGGAATTTTAATAACTATAGTACTCTAGAAAAGCCACTGCGCATCCAAAATACTCGAGGAAACCTACTGCGCATCCAAACTACTAGAGGCAAGCTACTGCGCATCGATGGTACTCGAGGAAAGCCACTGCGCATCCATGCTACTCGAAGGAACTTTAATAACCATAGTACTCCAGAAAAGCCACTGCGCATCCAAAATACTCGAGGAAACTTACTGCGCATCCATACTACTAGAGGTAACCTACTGCGCATCGATGGTACTCGAGGAAAGCCACTGCGCATCCATGCTACTCGAAGGAACTTTAATAACTATAGTACTCCAGAAAAGCCACTGCGCATCCAAAATACTCGAGGAAACTTACTGCGCATCCATACTACTAGAGGTAACCTACTGCGCATCGATGGTACTCGAGGAAAGCCACTGCGCATCCATGCTACTCGAAGGAACTTTAATAACTATAGTACTCCAGAAAAGCCACTGCGCATCCAAAATACTCGAGGAAACTTACTGCGCATCCATACTACTAGAGGTAACCTACTGCGCATCGATGGTGCTCGAGGAAAGCCACTGTGCATCCATACTACTCGAAGAAACTTTAATAACATGATATTTGAAATCGCCTACCCCCAAAAAACTATAAAACGATATGCCACATCGGTAGTGGGGGTTGGGGGTGGTGGCAGAGTGGGGTGGGGGGGTGAGGGTGGCGGCGGATTAAGTAAAAAAAAATTTTGAGGCTTGGGTTCTTGTATACACGCTAAATTACAATTTTATTTTTTTTTAACCCCCTTTAATAATGAGGTGGGGGTAGTAATGGGGGTGGCTAATGCCAAAAAATTTTTTGAGACTTGAAGTTCTTTTATATATACTAAATACCAATTTTATGGACTCTTACCGGCTTGATTTACCCATTTACCCCATTTACCAATTTACCCCCCAACCCTTTGACGGAACAAGATGAAAATATAATCTAGTTCCAGATCTCGTTAAAGTACATACGTGTACCAAATTTCAAGTCAATATCTTGAACGGTTCCAGAGTAAACGTGCGCACAAAAAAAGTTACAGACAGACCGACAGACAGAAATATTTTTTTCGCTCAAACTTAAAATCTCGACGTTTCATAACATTTTAAGGCTATTTGGACAATAAAAATTTTTAAAAATTTTTTTGTCGTTACTATACTTCCACTGGATGTGGAAGTAATTTACATATTTTTACGTGTAAGGTGGTGGTGTAGTTCTTACGCTTTTGACTCGGAATTCAAGGGTCCCGGGTTCGAAACCCAAATGGGGTATGGTATAGTTCTTTTAATTTTTACTTTATTTTACACTGAGTATTTTACCAACTAAGTTCGTACTATAAAATTAAAAATGTCTAAAACTAACATTATTTACAAAAAACTGCGAAGAGTATCTTATAGAATGTGTAACAATTGAAGACCTAAGCGGATAAAGGTGTTATGTCACACTTTTAAAGTTCTGAGTAAATTAAACAAAACCGTTTTGAGTTGGAACTTATTTATTTTGTCTTCGATTCAAATAAATAATACCTCATAAAATAGATAATTTTGGGTTATGTTGTTTTGTTTACACTAATATTAAAGAACAATATCAAGCTGTTATGAAACTAGATTTTTCTGTCCAAAACTGTGTACATCCACTAAAATTACTGGTTGAATGTATGACATGACGCCTTTATAATTAAAAAGTTTCTATAAAATATTACAAATTTAGAATTCACCGTTTATTGGGTGTTAAATCTATATCAGGGGTGTTCAAAAATTGCATAAAGTAATTTTTTTAAAAAATGCGACATAACACCTTTATCTACTTAGGTCTTCAATTATATAAAAAGTTCAGTGAACAGGCTTGTTTATTTTCATTCTAATAAAGTTCGTTTTTTTCTGATTAGTTTCTCTTCTGGTTTCAATTATTTTCTCTTTAATTACCCCCTCGTACATGTGACACACACACACACACACACACACACACACACCCCTATACACGTTGTGAATATATTGTGGGGTCGTGTGAATTTTACCACACTGTGGGGACAGTGAAAGTACATACGTGACGTTCTAGATCTTATTCTGACGACTTAGTGGGTACCTGTAAAGTATCGATACACTCCCTGGTTACTGAGTGCACTCCACTTTTTCTAGTGGGGACACCTCACTACTATAAGAAGATCATAAAGTGTAATTCTGTCCCACAACTTATGTGGATTAAGAATTGTGTAAGCATAAACCTCACAAATATACGTCTCCTTAAGTGTGTAATTTAGTGCCCACAACTTATGCGAACTAAGAATTGTGTTAACGTAAATCCCACAAATGTTCACGTTATTAAATGTGTAATTTAGTACCCACAACTTACGTGAACTGATAGTTGTGTTAACATAAACCTCACAAATATACAAGCTATTAAAAGTGTAATTTGGCGCCCACAACTTATGTGAACTAAGAATTGTGTTATCGTAAACCCCACAAATATACAATAGAATATTGAATGTGTAATTTAGTACTCACAACTTATATAAAGCAGAAACTGTGTTAATAATAAACTTCACAAACATGCACGTTAGCAAATGTGTAATTTTGTAGCAACAGCTTATATAAACCAGGAACTGTGTTGTTATTCTCAATAATAAATAAATATAAAACTTATTAAATAAATTAATAAAAAATACTTACCTGAACAAAAATACTGTTTGGTATACCTATGAACGTTTCGCCCCCCAAGTGGGTATCATCAGGAGAGTATCAACAGCTTCTTTCCTTGGATTTTTATTTATCTTGGGGTTACGGATTTAACTTTATCCTTCTGTCTCAATTCTAAATTTTCATCTGAGCCATCAGTGGAACTTTCAGCAACGTTTCTTTCCTTGCTCTCTTCTTTTTCTTAGAGTTTTTTTTATTTCTTTTTCTTTTTATCTCCTAATTGTTCAGCTTCTTTTTGTTTAGCGAAAACTTCTTTTGTAGTTAATATTTAATATTTCACCGCATTTCAGAGCGCTTAGACGAGGTATAACCTGTTTGCGTTAAGACTTAATTGGAAGAGACATCGGCGATATGCTTCTCATTTGGAAGAAAAAATATCGATGGTACTTTTAGGTGAAGCTGAAGAAACTAGAACATGATGCGTTGATAACATCTATAGCCTCAAGCGGTTGTTGCAAAACTGGGCATGAAGACATTCCGTGATCACCTTACAAGTCACTATTTGATTGTGATTTTAACTCTGAAGTCGACGAAATATTCTCATCGTTTACCGTGTCATTTGCAGCCCTAGATTGTGAATTTAAACCTGATGTTGAAAATATTTCTTCAGCGGCTAATGTGCCTCTTTGAGGTGATGCTGGATTTAAACTTGATATTATAGGAAGTTGTGATTTATATACATATATTTTTGGTTAATCATATTTGTAAGGCCTTACTTCTATTGGATCAAATAAAGACTGAGAATTTTGAGCAATTGACTGGAAGAATTCCAGTAGAGAAAAAGTAATTAATGTTATTTTCAGGTATTATGAAGTTCTTCCACACTTCTCCAATTAACTCTACAAACTTGCACATTAAGAGACGTCCCGATTTTCTTCTTTCCAGTTATTTTTTAGCGAAAGCAAATAATTTTATCTCCCAATCATCTTCAACAGATTTAAAAACTGAGGTATCAAATGGTTGCAATTTGCCTGTTAGGTAAGCAGGAAGTTTTACAAGCTGTATGTTGTTATCCATAGCTTCCTTTATAATTCTGTAGCTAATATGAGTCTTATGTCCATCGAATATTAAAACAGCTGCTTGATCGTGCATGTTCTTTCCAATATGTGGTATAATTTACATGGTTAGTCACTTAAAGAAAACTGGTTCTTCCATCCACTCATTAAAAAATGTAGAGTGAAGAGTTCCAGAGTAGACATTGCTGGAAACCCAACGAGCTTGGATTATAACACTCTTAAAAAGTATTTAGTGGAGGTAGCAGTTGCGTTAGCTGAAATCGTGGCCAATACTGACACAGACTTTCGTTCCGATCCACCAGATACACTAATTAAAGATACTTGTTTCTCCAAAAGCTTTTAATCTCTTAGGATCACAAGAGAAGCCATTATCATCAACATTAAATACAAAACAGGATGTTCCTGGCACTGTTATTTTATATTTAATTATGACCTCCTGCAGCTCTATAAAAATTGTAAATTATGTCAAGCATTCTGGCATCTTTTCTACATTTATGTAAGTGCTCTGGTTTTTTGAAAAACAACTTGGAGTGTCTCTTCATAAAGGAATAGTACCAGTCATCCCCTGGCACACCATTCCTGAACGGTGTTTCCAAATCATGTTCCTTAACATATTGGGCAACAACTTCTTTAATGTCCTCTTTATTGCAAAGGAATCTGATTCGCGCCTTCGCGTTAAAACAGTTTTCTAATGCTGCCTCCGCTTCAGAAAAAAGAGTTGTAGGTCGGTCAACTCTCAAGAAGACTAGAGACACTTCGAATCAGGAGGAAAACTACTAGCCAACTAGCATTTCTACGCTAATGTAGAGAAAAAGGAGTTACCCCTGAGGATCATACACCATTTACAATCAAGGACGCCCAGAATAATTTTGAACTGAGCCAGTCAAGCTCTGCTAAGAGAACGTATCCAGGATAACAGAAGATGACTAGATGGCGTATCCAAACAGCTTTACGAACGTCACCTTCGATTAACCAGCATCCTGGGTGAAGAGACATATTCAAAAATTTACCGACTTTCCACCAATGAGGCAAGGGCAGCGGCAGATAAATCAAGGGAAACATACGAGAAAAAGATCGAGGAACTCTACAGCATACATCATCTAGATCAACCGGAATTAGAAAGCAATAGAATTGTCATAAACCTGTCGAGTCTTTACCAGCTACGCAGAGAAGACGCAGAAGAAATCAGAGCAGCATCAGCAGCCATTTTAAAACAAGCCAAACCACTGAAACTAGACATAAAGAGACGTTAAAGACAGGCCCTAAAAACACTCACGGACAACGCCAACACAAGAGTTCTGTCAGCGGACAAAGAAAATGCCACGATACTAATGGATAGAGAATATTATCAACAGAAAGTATTAAACTTGTTAGAAGATCAAGTTTACGTTCAAATCACAAGAAATCCCACAAGGATCATCGAAAAACAGATAACAATAGCGATCAAGGAACCCTGCAAACCAATAGAGCAACATAAGAAACTGATACCATCAGAATCGAGGACACCACAATTCTACTGCCTATCCAAGATCCACAAAGCAGGATTTCCATTACGACCAATTGTAAGTGCAGTGAATTCACCAGTCCACGCACTAGCAAGATATTTAGCAGACATACTGAAAGCATTTATTGGACAAAGAAAATACCATATCAGGAATTCACACCATTTTATACAAGAGCTGAAGAACACCACAGTGGACCAAGAAGATATACTAGTCAGTTTTGACATAACATCACTCTTTATAAATATACTAGTTAATGAAGCACTAGAATTAGCTCGGAATGAATTGCAGAATAACGGTCTGGGCACCACGTTAGCAGAACTGATGGAGCTCTGTGTCAACTCAATCTACTTCAACTTCAATGGAAGCCTATATAAACAAAAAGATGAAGCAGCAATGAGTTCACCTTTATCACCAGTACTCGCCAACTTATTTACGGAAGCATTTGAAATAGACGCCCCAGATAACTACCAATTAAAACCAAAATGTTGATTTCGATATGTGGACGACACTCATTACATGGCAACATAGCCTTGAGGAGCTGGAGAATTTCAAGGACTACTTAAACAACTTACATCATAAGATCAAATTCACCGTGGAAATAGAAACAAATAGTAAACTCCCATTTCTGGTCGTCCTAGTATTCAAGAAGGATAATGGAGGATTAGGACACAAGGCATACAGGAAACCGACGCACACCGAGAGATACCTACACGCTAATTCTCACCACCACCTAGCACAAAAACAGGCCGTCGTTAACACACTAGTACACAAAGCAAAGCTAATTTGCGAGACAGAACATCTCCAAGAAGAATATCGGACTTTGAAAATGTCACTACAGAAAAGTGGATACAAACCTAAGCACATAGACAACGCAATAAAGAGACAAGATAGCTAAATACCAAGGTCCGTAAGAACTAGAAGCACCGGGAGTATATAGCATTCCATGTTTTTGCGGACAAGTTTTCATCGGAGAGACCAAATGACAAATAAACACCGGATTCAGAGAACACATTAGCCATACAAAGAAGGGAAATTCTACAAAATCATCAGTCGCCGAACACTCAGAAGAAACCGGCCACTTGATAAAATTCGACAAAACAAAGAAATTAACCAATACGAATAATTACTGGCCAAGAAGATACAGAGAAGCCATTGAAATAAATAAACGTCCGAATAACTATAATCGTGGCACCGGGCTATAATTACCAATAACGTGGAAGTCAATGTTCTGCATGAGCAATGATCCACAACACGCCTCCTGATAATCTGTATAAATAGAGGAGCTCAGTCGAGCGGAGCTCACTTCGCTTCTGAAGAAGACCACGACAAGATGTTTGAAACGTCAAACACTCAACAAAGTTTACGCCGAAAACCAGTAGCCAGAGAAAAATAATGTTGTTCCCAATTACCCCGTTCTTACAATAATCCCGCATGACCCTACTATATGAAGTTATTTTACTAGTTTCTTTAAAATTCTTAAGTATTTTAAAAAAATTATATAGTCTTATATAAAAGTATGTAAAATATTAATTTATAATATTGTATATACAGTCTGACTTAAGATGAAGACACTTTCATAACTCTTTTTATATTTTCTTTGATTTGAACCAAATTTTATTCAAGTACAAAACAATTTTATTTATTACTATTACGTACGCTGTAGAAAAATACATAATAATAGAATTGAATATCAAACTGTCCTCAGAACATCAACACAATTGTATGAAGGTACACACATCCCTTACAAACCTTAAAATATGTATGTAAAGAATTATTATATGTGATAGCGGGAGCCACTTGTTAGAGATAGGATCTGTCCCTACAATAAATGTACAGTACACTAAACTTACTCGCCTGATTTTTATTCGGTTTGTGGGGACGCCAAATATTAGTCTATATTTTCTTTCGCGAAGAAGATATCGAAACGGTATAAAAATGACAGGTAGATGTCAGTAATGTTTATCTACTGAGTGAATATGACCAAAATATTGTACATATATAGCCCGAAATCACTAAAAAAGCTTGTGGGGACGCGTGTATGTCCCCACAATATTAAATGTCCCCAAGCCCGGTAAAATTCAGGCGAAATTCCCCACAATATATTCACGACGTACGCACACACACACACACACACACACACACACACACACACAAACAAGCACGCGCGCACACAAGTTTTTGATTGAATTACATGGATAACCAGTACATGCGGTAGGAAGCTACGATACGGCGTCAATTATCGTGAAAGGCAAGACCTTCGTACCACTTTTCAAAGATGGCGAATATATCTTCGCTTTCAGGAGGTTCATAATTACCAAGTGTCTGATTGGTAGTCGTAAATTTGTGATACTCATCGAATCACAAGGACCGCTTGTACTAGATGTACAAGCGGTAGGAACAGCCGATACGCCGTCAATTATCATGAAAAGCAAGACGTTTGCACCACTTTTCAAAGATGGCGAATGTCTTTTCGCACTCAGGAGGTTCATACTTACCAGGTTCCTGATTGCCATTCATAAACTTATCATTTTTTTATCTGACTTTTTCTTCAAATTTGGGTGAGCGTAGCGCTTCCTTGTGCCGCCCAAAATGAATGGGAGTCTGGATTCATGATTTTTGGGGGTAAATTAAGAAATTCCTCCAACCCCCATGCGTAAACCTATAACTTATTTATGATTTTTTTTTATAGTAGAGAACTCATGCGTCTGAAGTGCCTTAAAAAATGAATCTGTAGGGCTTTAAATACTATTTTTTGACAAGTGAATAAATCGATAGCAAACTTCAAAAAAAAGTTGTCCAAAGATTGTCCTGTGCAAAAGGACGTTATTCAATTTTTTCGATTTATGTAGTGCATCACATAGCCGAAGTACATATCTTTCTTTTGTAAAAATTGCATAATATTCTTTGTAGCTGTACGGCTGTAAAAAAATAAACTATATTCAAAAAAGCATTGCACCTTATTAAGTGCCTGTATCTCTTTTCGACCTTCGCTAGAAATTAATTCATTTTGCCATTTTTTTACGTTAGACACTCAATTATTCGAAAACTAAGTCTCAAATAAAAAAGTATATTCTTTATAAAATGAAGGCCTATGCTTTCTAACTACGACGGTACTTTTTAAAATATTTTAGTGAAATAATTGAGTTATGAATTTAAAACTAACGCGGTTACAAAATATAAAAAAATATTACATATTTTTTTGTCATTATAATTAATTTATGCATCGTTATATGCAAAATTATTGTGCATTATTTGAAATAATCGAAAATTATGGCCCGACAAAAAGTTCTTCGATGCCAAATACCAACAATACGAAAATTTGTCATATTTTCGATGGGATGTTTATAGTACAAGCACTGGGTAAACCATCTAATGTCAAAACATTTGGTGAATATTCAAAAATATTCTCATCTATTGTTTTTAGAAATGAATTCAATGCTGACAGAATTGATGTAGTTCTAGACAACTACCAAGAGCATTCCATTAAAAACATGACCAGAATAAAAAGAAGTTCTAGTTCGTCTATTGATAAAGTAAATAATTCAGGAGATGTACTTCAACAATGGTATTTATTCATTAATTCAACTTCTAAAAAGCGACAATTAACAAATTTTTTATCATTTCAACTAAGTGTCTAACACACAAACAATTCAATTTGTAACAGGTGGCAGATTTCTTGATGTTATGGAATACCGAAGCAATTTTAAATTAGCGGGTGATTTGTTAATATCAAATCACGAAGAAGCTGATACTAATTTTTTGCTTCATATTTTATCAGCAAAAAAAGCTGGGTACAATAAATGTATCATTGATTCCAAAGATACCGATGTTTTGGTACTTCTTGCCCACTTCAGGGAGCGCTTAACACCCGAAATTTGGGTAAAAGCTGGGAAGAAAGGACATGAACGATTTATACCAGTGCAGCTTACAACAGCATTGTTTACGGGCTCATTACCAAACCATTATTTGGCTCAATGCTCTTAGTCCCATCATAAACCCCCTTAATGCGCTCTAATATAGTTGGCAATCTGTCAGTGGTAAACTGCTACCGCTATTTCAAACTGCTCCAAGTTTCCCACAAGATCTCACCATCTTAAGCAGCTGTGGATGTAAAAAAGGTACCTATAGTTAAAGATATCATTTCTTCAGGGATAAATAATTAATGTTTATTTTTCAGATTGCAGATATAATATAAATGGTGCAGCTGTAAAAAAATAAAATGCCGCGCATAGGATTTTGCAAATGCATGGGCCAAAAATCCTGTTCAAATATCTCCTCCAAAAAAATATGATTGATGAAAATATGTTTATAGAAGAAGAAAGCGGTGAAGATTTAGACAACATTTTTACGAATTTTTTTTTTAATTCAAGTAGTATTTTCTATAAATTTAGACGTTACTGCAAAAATCGTTTAATTATTAAAATAATGTTAATTACTGTTGTGAAATAACTGATACATGCACATCACATCACAGACAGATCATAGGCACCGCTCGACCGCGGGAAGTAATGCGGACGATCGAAGCGCTTTTAGATTTTGTAACCGCGTTAGTTTTAAATTCATAACTCAGTTATTATCTCACTAAAAATATTTTAAAAAGTACCGTCGTAGTCAGAAGCATAGGCCTTCATTTTATAAAGAATATATTTTTTTTATTTGAGACTTAGCTTTCGAGTAATTGAGTAAAAAATGGCAAAATGAATTAATTTCTAGCGAAGGTCGAAAAGAGATACAGGCACTTAAAGTTTGCGTTTTCCATAAGGCGCAATGCTTTTTTGAGTATAGTTTATTTTTATTACAGCCGTATAGCTACAGAGAATATTATGCAATTTTTACCAAAGATATGTACTTCTGCTATGTGATGCACTACATAAATCGAAAAAATTGAACAGCGCCTTTTTGCACAGGACAATCTTTGGACAACTTTTTTTGGGAGTTTGCCTATATATATATGTTAGATCACGATTTACATTAAAGACTTTTTAAAAAACTTTTATTAAATTAATGAGAGTCAACGTTGACTCTTCGAAATAAAAATGTAGTTATAAAATGAACTGTTTAATCTGACATGAGTATAAGAACTGAATACAAAAGATTATCTAACTAATTTATGTCCTCAGTTGGCTGTACTTAGTCAGCATTAGTATTGTTTCCCAAGCTAAGCCAAAGGAAATATGATATTACATATCAGCGATAAATAATATGAGGGAATTCGTTATCAACACTTCTATTATTGTTAATTGTTATAGGTCTCCCTGTGATGATTTAAATTTGTTTTTAAATAGAATTACTGATATATTAAATTATTTGGTAAAACCTAATTTTAACGTAATTGTGTGTGGGGATTTTAATATTGACTCATATAGTGTTTCAAAAGATTTTATAACTTTGTGTAATGTTCTGTCCTGTTTTAATTTGAGTAGCGTTGTAAAGTGGCCTACCCGAGTGACAGATACCACCTTAAGCACAATTGATCATATTTTTGTTAATTATAGAAACGAAGAAGTGTGTTGTGTATTTGATAATATTATTTCGGATCATCGATCTATTCTTTTTGAACTTAACTTTGAAAATCGTAAAATAAATGCAAATAATACGACATTTGTTAAAAGAAGCTACAATGTAAACTCAATTGCTAATTTTGAACTAGCAATTCAAAATGAAACTTGGGGAAATCTTTATAATATTTCTGATATTCATGATGCATTCTCATATTTTAATGACATCCTTTTATATTATTTTAATTTGTATTTTCCTCTGAAAAAATTTTATATCAATACATCTCTCAAAAAAAAATGGGTAAATACCGAGGTGATAGAGTCCAGCGTAAATTTGAAAAATCTTTTTGTTCTAAAGACAATGTGTTCTAATATGTCCGAAATTTATAAAAATGCAAAAAGGAACCACAAATTGCTGATAAGGAGAACTAAAAAATCTTATTATCAAAATAAAATTACAGAATCTGACAACCCTGCACGGTCTGCTTGGGATGTTATAGCGGAAATATCAAATAAAAATAAACACTTTAATAACATTAATATAAACGCTGAAGGCGTGGTTCATGACGATCCCAAAATAGTTGCTTCACTTTTTAATAATTTCTTTCTACAAGCCCCAGAGAACATAGTCAAGCAAATCCCGAAGCTCAGTAATAATGTGCATATCCCTACTCTAGCTAATTTGTCTCAGTCGTTGTTCTTAAAACCGTTTACTACTGATGAAATGTTACATTTATTAACAAACAAATTCAAGGCCAAAAAATCATCTGGTCCTGATGATATTCCCTGTTTTCTGATAAAAAAAGTGGTAAATTTTATCCTTCGACCACTCACTTATATAATCAATTTATCATTCGACTCGGGGACATTTCCAAATAGTTTGAAAACTGGAAAAGTGGTACCCATTTTTAAGAAGAAGGATAGAGACATTTTGGAAAATTATAGGCCTGTAACTGTGCCTTTTGGTCTCTCTAAAATATTTGAATACTGTTATTTGGATAGATTACTAAATTTCTTAGAGACTTACAAAATAATTACAGAGAATCAACATGGCTTTACTAGTGGTATGTCAACCAATACGGCTATACATTCATTTTTATATAAAATATTAGAATTTGTCGACGCAGGAGAATCCCCTGTTGGGATATTTTGTGATCTAAGCAGGGCATTCGACTGTGTTAATCATGATTTACTAAAATCTAAACTGTTTGCCTATGGAATAAGGCATTAAGTTTTGTTAGCACATTTCTGGAAGGACGAAATCAGTATGTTAGTTTACGACATAAAACGCAAAATTCAGTTTTCAGAGTTGATTCTGAATATTTAGAACTAAATATGGGTGTTCCACAGGGATCCATATTGGGCCCTGTTTTGTTTTTATTATATATTAACGATATAGACTCTTTGGCGTCAAATGTATATTTTACAATGTATGCAGACGATATATCTATTATAATATCTAATCCTAGGGACAATCTTTTGGAAGATAATTCTAATAATTTATTGACTAATTTGAATAATTGGTTTTCTAAAAATTCTCTATATTTCAATGCAGAAAAAACTCACCTAATTAGATTTCACACCAGGCAAAAGAAATGCAATAGTTTAAATATTGATATAAATGGTATCAAAATCGAGAATGAGGAAAGTATAAAGTTTTTAGGCATACACCTGGATGAAACCCTAAACTGGAAACATCACTGTGAAGTCCTGATATCTAAAATATCATCAATAACTTATTTGTTCAGAAATATCAGATCGTTTCTCAATAAAGAACAATTAATTAATTTATATTATGCTCAAGTTGATACACGCTTGAGGTATGGTGTCTGTTTCTGGGGACAATCCACCCTAGCAACAAATGTTTTTATTGCGCAAAAACGTATTTTGCGATGTATCGCCGGCGTACCGGCCACTCACACTTGTAAAGGTATTTTTAAAGAATTTGGAATTTTTAGCTTGCCATGTTTGTATATTTTCGAAATTTGTATGTATGTTTTTAAAAATAGGAATAAGTTTGTTTTAAACAGTGAATACCACAATGTCGATACTAGACAGAAAAATGACTTCCATGTGCCTTATGTCAGACTTAAAATTACTTGTGAATCTCCCAGGTCAATGGGACCTAAAATATTCAACCGCTTACCGGATGAAATAAAGTTTAGCGAGACAATGTATGCATTTAGAGGGAAATTAAAAATGTTTTTATTAGATAAGTGTTACTATTCAGTAGCAGAATTCTTTCGATCTTAATGTATATTTTATATCATATGTATACATAAGATTTATGTGACTATTCCTATACGATATTCTGTATTGTCAAAAAGGAAAATAAATTATTATTATTATTATTATTATTAGTATGATATGCTGAGATAGTTTAAAAGGAATAAGTCACGTACAAGTTTTTATACAGTGTACCAAATATTATATAACAACTTCCCCCTTATTAAAAAAGTTGGTGATTATACAGCAACTTTTGTAAAATATGAAAGCAGAATAATAATAAAATGAAAAAATAAAATTGTAAAATATAAAAATGCAAATAAGAATATTTAAAGATGTACATATAACATAAATTAATATTAATCATGAAATAAAATTGGTAACAATGTAGGATGTCTTTAAGTTAGTTCCACTTCTTCGGTTTCTTCTTCTCTTTGGATACTGGGTCTTCTCCTTGGAGGTAAGATACTGGTGAAACTTTTGTATGTTCTTCTTGGCATCGGTGGAGATGGTGGAGATGGAGGTGAACCGTGTGATGCATGAACAAGGGCTAACTTTCGGCTTCTTTTTCTGCATTTGCAGAATAGGTAAAGGAGGATAAGGGAGATCACTAGAGTTATAGTGAAGTACGTGAACCACGAGATGTGTTTTGTCACGTGGGGTTCGTTAATGAGGTCGTCTAAATCCTTGGAGTACTGGTCTAATTTGTGTTTCGCAATTTCGAGGTCTTCTGTATTTAAATTATTTAATTTCAATGGTTTTAAATTTGGTAGTTGAGTTTTGTCTGGAAGGTCACTGCAGCAATCATACGGAATTTCGATTGGGTGAGTGTTATCTTTGACATCTAACACTTCATTGGAACTGGCCTGGATTTTGGTAATACCAACAAAGGCATAACAGCTGGGTTGTAATTTTATAATGGAATTTTTCGTGATGACTTCTGTTTTTGAATTTCTCTTCGGACAATTAACGGTAACATGTAATGGTTCTGCGTTGATGACTAGCCAGGTGTTTTCTTGGAGTTTTTGTACATTGTATCCTTGACTGATTATGAATGAGGTTTGACAATTTTGGGGTAGAGTCATGAGGTTTTTGAAGAGCCTTGCTTCACATATGGCATTGTTATCTATCGGGTAGGCGAACAGGTTGGAGCATAATCTGGTTCCCATGTAAAGTTGTTTGCACTCGTCTAAATCCGGGATGGGTAAGAACATTAAGGAATCATCATCTCTCCCGATATATTTTTGTGATACCGATAATAAGTGGTGTAAACCAGTTCTATTATCCAAAATAGGGATAGGATATAATTGATAGGCTGTGTAAGTTTGTGGGTCTACTAAAGGTACTTTTAAAACAAAGATTAAACTTGAATCGGTCTGAAAGGCTTGGAGTTCCATAATATCCAAATATTGAGCAACTTTTGATAGCCTTATTGAAAGCGGTAGGTTATTTTTATGCAAATTCTGTGAAATTTCCTGTAAGGATGAAATTAAGTCTGTTGGGGTGATGATTGACGTATGAATGATTTTCAAGCGTGCAAATGTTATTGCATTTAGAACATCATTTAAATTATCTTCGATGTACAAATAACTTGCCATTAACTGTTCGCAATAATGTAAGAATATTAATTTGATTTCAATGGCTTCGATGTGACTTGTCATAGATTGAATTGTGCGGTCGATTTCTTTGATATTTTTGTTAAATGTTTCTTCGTCAATTTGAAGTTTTTGAATAGTTGAATTGAAATTTTTGATAACGGATGTAGTAACTGAAATTTGATTTTTAATTAGATTCTCTAATTGGTGTTCGTCATTATTTAGCTTATTGATGCAATCAGAATAATATTGACCGTCCTCGGCATCTAAATTTCCGGTTATTGATTTGAAAATTGTGCCGAAACCGTTGATTATTCCGCGCTTATATCGTTTTGTATCCAAAAAGATTTCATCAAATTTTGATTTTATAGTTTTAGATATTTGGGTTAACAGATTTAGATCTGTTTTAACTTCACTCCTGAAAGTGATCGTTTTCTGATCGGCGGCGTCTAGGGTGTTTAGGATAAGCTCTAACATTTTTTCGTTTCTGTCAAAGGTTGTTTTTAGGGACGAAATGTTCTTGTGAACCAGTAATGTCCATTTGTCGTTGGTTACTATTACGTCAGTTTTTTCGTGGTAGTATATTCCTATGGTGTTGTTTATAGGCGTGATTTTATATTGGGAGACCACTAGTGTTGCTGATCTGAACAGCAGGAATAACCTGAAAACAAGGTTAGCTCTCAAAATAAGGTTTCATTCGGTCAAAATTGACTTTACTAGTTTGTTTAGTTTCTGGGTTGAGTAAGATAGCTGAATTTTCAAAGATTTTGGTAATTTCGAATGGTCCGTTAAATTTGTTTTGCAATTTATTTTTAATCTGTGATTCTTTTACGTAAACTTTGTCTCCGACGTTATATTTAGTACGGTTTTCGGGGACGTTTTTATCGAATCTAATTTTGGCTTTTTGTTTTTGAAGTTCCGTTCGGTCTCTAGCAACTTTATAGTAATGGGAGATACGATTGTTTAAATCTCTGACGTATTTCGTTATTAATTCCTTTTGGTTATACAAGGTTTCTGGTGGTCGAACTGATGTATGACCAAAAACTAGTTCGTATGGCGTAAATCCGTGTGTTTTGTTAACAGAGTTATTGTAGCAAATTACAGCGTAAGGTAAAATAGTGAACGGGTGTTCGTTCGGGTTTTCTGTTTGGTTAACTCTTATCATTTCTGCTAACGTTGCGTGGAATCGTTCAATTGAGCCATTCGATTGCGGGTGTCCTACGCTTGAAAAGGTTAATTTTATATCGTATAAAATACATAAATCTCGTAATAATCGGTTGTCGAATTCTCCTCCGTAGTCGCAATGTATTCTTAGAGGAGTACCATAGTGTTGGAAATATAGTAATAAGGTATTTACTACAGATTTAGCGGATTTATCAGGGACTGCGTAAGCTTGTGTAAATTTGGTTAATTCTTCGCGTATCGTTAAAGCATAGTTGCGTGTGGGAAACTCGAATAGGTCAATGTTAATTCTCTCAAATGGTGTCTTTGGTGTTTCGGTTATTACTAACGGACTGCTTAAGTTTTTCCGACAGACTTTACTTTTTTGACAAGTTTCACAATTTTTTACAAAATTTTCTACGTCTTTAGTTAGACCTTGCCAAGTGTATTTTTCTCTAATTCGTCGAATAGTTTCGTTTATTCCGCGGTGTAGATTATTTTTACCGCTGTGATGTTGATCTAGAATTATAGGAATTTGGTCTTCATCGGGGGTTTTGACAATATCTTGACAAATTATTAATTTTAGGTCCTTTTCCGCAAAAATGAATGAAAGAATTTCAAGTATAGGGAGGTCTAAATTATTTTCGACAAAGTAAGTCTTAGAGAGATCCAAGACGTCTTGGTTTTTAAATAACACCAGAAATAAGTGTTCAATTACGGATTCAATATCGAATGGTAACGGGATGATAAAGTATCTCCTATGTCTGACCGTCTTGCTCGATACAATATTGATCTTGTCATTGCGGAATTCTGGGTTTTCTTCAAATATGTCTTCGATAATTTTGTGATGGAGGTCTTGTAAATTGGTTTGTTGAAAGAAGGTTATAATATTTTTGTGTTCTCGATACAATAGTTGTTTGTTCGAGGCTTTGATTTTTGAATAATCTATTAAAGATGTTGTTTTGTACAAGTTGACAAAGGTTTCGAATTCTTGGGTAATTTGGTCATTGGTAAATCTAGCGTTATCGTCTCGGGTTTCGTCATCTGATTCGTCATTTGATTCATCGTCTCCGTTCGCGGCTAGAATTTTGGAATAAAATTTGGAACAATCGTTAAAGTGGTTAATTTTGATTCGGGACAAGGCGTCTGCGTTTTTATTTATTTTTCCGGGTTTATATATGACTTCGTAGTCGTATTCTTCGAGTTTAAGGCGCCAGCGAGCTAATCTACTACCTGGGTCCTTTATAGAAAATAGCCATGTAAGTGGTCTGTGGTCGGTTATCAATTTAAACTTTCTACCGAATAGGTATGGCCTAAAATGCTTTATTGACCACACTATAGCCAAAAGTTCACGTTCTATCGTGGAGTATTTAGTTTCGGCGTTGCATAAAACTCGGGAAGCGTAAGCAATAGGTAAATCTTTACCAATTGGTCCTTGTGATAGCACAGAACCGACGGCAAATGCGCTCGCATCAGTAGTTAGTATGAAAGGTTCGTCAAAATTTGAGTAAATTAATATTGGTGATGTAGTTAGTGTTTGTTTTAGGTCGGCGAAAGAATTTTGACGGTCGTTAACAAAGTCGAAAGGAACATCTTTTTGCAGAAGTTTTGTCAAGGGTTTAGAAATTTTGGAAAAGTTTGGAATGAATCTTCTATAGTAACCTGCTAGTCCTAAAAATGATTTGATTTCTTTTTGGTTCTTAGGTTGCGGAAAGTTTAAAATGGCATCGACTTTACTAGGATTTGGTTTCACACCGTCCTTTGTGATGAGGTGTCCTAGGTAGGCGACTTCGTTGCGTAAGAATTCGCATTTGTCTGGTTGAATTTTGAGGTTGGCTTTTCGAAGGCGTTTAAAAACTTCTGTTAGACGGGAAATATGTTCGTGAATGGTAGGCGAGTAAATAATGATGTCGTCCATATAGACGAGACACCGTTCATTTTGGATGCCTAATAAAATATTGTCCATCACTCTCTGAAACGTCGATGGAGCATTTTTTAGTCCAAATGGCATTCGCACGAATTCGTAATGACCGTTTTCGACAGTGAAAGCAGTCTTTTGAATGTCTGCGGGATTAATTTCGATTTGGTGAAAACCAGAAGCCAAATCTAGGGTTGTGAAATATTGGCATTTGCCAAGTTGGTCTAAGAGATCGGAAATTTTGGGCAGAGGATATTTGTCACCGATTGTGACCTCGTTGAGTTTACGATAGTCAACTACAACGCGCCATTTCTGTTTGCCAGAAGCGTCCAGTTTTTTTGGGACTACCCAAACAGGGGAGGACCAAGGTGAAATTGAGGGTTGAATGATACCTTGACTTAACATTTTCGATACTTGGGACTTAACTTCTTCTTTATGGACCTGGGGATAGCGATACGATTTTGTAAATATCGGTCGGGAATTGTCGGTGTCAATAGGGTGTTTGATTTCGTTGGCAAAGGTCAAATTGTCTCCTTCTAAATAGAATATATCTTGAAAATCTAAATAAAGCTGCGTTATTATTTCGGCCTCTTCTTCGTTTAGATGGTCCAAGCGCAATTCGTTCTTAATTTCAAAGGATCTGTCCGTCATTGGGTGTTGGTCGGAGTTTTGCGTATTTAAGTTAAAAATTGACTTAAATTTTTGTAGAGGTTCTAAATTTAAATTAGAAAAATCGACAGTCTTCGGGATGACGTTAGCGTTGATTATTGTCGTTAAAAATTCTCCGTTTTCGTTTACTCTAACAAGAGCATTAGGTAAACGGACCTTTTCGTTTTCCTGCGCTTGCAAAATAGCGTCAGTATTTCTAAGATTACATTTTAGTTTATAAATTTTTTCAGTACGGCCGTCAATTTGGATTTTATTTTGATTAGGGTTGTGGTTTGACTGAATTTTGTCGCATTCGGGTCTTGACGAATCGTCGGTTACTTTGAAAAGTGGAACCGTTTTAAAATTGGTTATTAATTGTTTATTTCTTATGTCGACGATACAATGATAGTGCTCTAGGAAATCAGCTCCTATCAGTCCATCAAAATTGATATCTAGATCATAGATGTAAACTTTATGTGGGTCGTTGTCCGTAAAGGGTATAAGAACAGATTCATTAATAGTAATTTTCTGATCGGTTATACCTTGTATAATTACATTTTCTGAAAATCTTCGTTTGTAGTTTTCCGCAGTTTTTGGTTTAAAGATAGAGATACCTGCGCCCGTATCGATTAGAATTTTGAATTTATTTGTGATGTCTTTAATGTAGTATAAATTTTTTGAATTTACGGTCAACAGCGAGTGAGATAGGGTTTCTACATGAACCCTTGTTCCGGGAAGTTCAGGAACGGATTGAAATTGTCGTTTAGATTCATGGCTTGAATTTGATTCGATATTTGGTCGAATTGGTCTGTTTCCTGTGTTGGAGTATCCGCAGGATACTCCGGACCTAAACAAAAATCCTGAGAATTGGTATTATAGTCTTCTTGAGGCGTTTGAGAATTAGCAGCATAACTCTCGTATTCATTTTGCCAAATATCGGCGTGGTTTGTTTGTGAATTTTGAGAATTACCAGTATAATTCTCCTGTGGTAAATATTGATCGTTAAAATTGGTTTGGTAATTTTGGAAATCGTTGTATTGCTGATTGTCGAAATTATCAGGTTCATTATAGTAATTAATATGTTCATAGTTTAGAGGATCATAGTAATTGTCAAAATTAACGTGATGCGTTCTTTGTGGATTTTGACGATTGATATTTGGGTTTTGTTGTTGATTCGGAAATCTCTGTTGGAAGTTGGGGTTCGGTCTTATTACCGAAGGTCTATTTTGTTGTGGATTATTTGCTTGTTGGAAATTTTGTGGAGAAAATTGCCTTTGATTATTTTGGCTGGAAAAATTCTGGAAATTTGGTCTTGAAGTTTGCGCTTGATTAGAATAAGTGTTTGGAATAAAACTAGGGGATGAAAATTGTTGATTTTGCCTTGTGCGGCATTCATTAATTGTATGTCCGTTTCTTTTGCAGAAAGAACAGAATTTTTGTGGAATTGGAGAGCGTTTTGCTTGAGTTTGAATGGGATTTTTATTTGGGTTGTATTTGTTGAATTTCTGGGACTCAAAATAAGACAATTGTAACTCTCTTTTTACTCGGAGAGTTGCATCGAGTACAGTAGCCGGGTTTCCAGCTCGGACTATCTGGCCTAATTTGGGTCCAAGTCCGGTTAATAAGGTATTAAGTGTCATAGTATCAATTAAGCGTGTTTGCGCATCTTTCTGTTCGTTTGTCATAGCGATTTGTTTGTTTACCGCGGAAAGCATTTTCGCGTTGTGGGTTTGTAGCCTAGAGATAAAAGTTAATGGTGATTCGTTATTTAGTTGATGGAGTCGTTGCAGATCTTGTATAAGCGAGGTTAGATCGCGTGCGTCTCCAAAATGAGACTCTAATAAGTTTTTAGTTTCACCCCATGAAGTTGGGTTTCTTGAATTTATTACCTCGGCAGCTTTGCCTTTTAATTTATTTTTTATATGTAGCGAGAGCAATGTTTTTTGGTCTGCCACGGCCATGCAATAGGCTTGACTACAAGCATATAAGAAAGTTTGTAAAAATAAAGGGTTGCCATCGTATTCGGGCACAATTGAGAAAATTTCACTTAATTTATACGGTTCAAGAACCGGTGCTGGTGCTGGTGCCGGACCTGATGCTGCACCTTGTGCTGTACCTTGTGTTACTTCGTCGGGCATGTTGCTCGATATTTAGTAAATTAAGGAGTTAAAACGAATTGATTAGAATAAAAAAATGTTGTACCTTTGGTAGATCGATTGGGTTTTTAGTGATACGAATGTTGCATTAACAGTATAATGCACAGTATTTTAAATTAACTCTTACGATTTTAGTTGAGCATTAGCAGTATAATGCTGTAGATTAATCGTTTGTGCTTAACGTCTAAGCTTTAGTTTGTTTGTAATAATAAAAATAAATATAAATGGGGATTGGATAATAGAAATAGTTTTTCTGTGTATTAGCAGTATAATACACTACGTTTAATAATAAAACGATAAGTGAAAATTACGAGATGATTCGTTAAAGTACTTACATTAATAGATTCTTCATCGAGTGTAGGTTCTTCCAGTAAGGGATTAGGATCCGCCACCACAAGTGAGGAAGGTCTCCTTGTTCTGATAGACAACTTGCACTAGTTAGGCACCTCGTGGAGATGTCCTTGTTCTTTGTGGGTCACTACCAGTTAGGCTTCTTGTTCTTAATGGTGTTCACGGAATCCTACCGACTGCGCCAATTGTTAGATCACGATTTACATTAAAGACTTTTTAAAAAACTTTTATTAAATTAATGAGAGTCAACGTTGACTCTTCGAAATAAAAATGTAGTTATAAAATGAACTGTTTAATCTGACATGAGTATAAGAACTGAATACAAAAGATTATCTAACTAATTTATATCCTTGGTTGGCTGTACTTAGTCAGCATTAGTATTGTTTCCCAAGCTAAGCCAAAGGAAATATGATATTACATATCAGCGATAAATAATATGAGGGAATTCGTTATCAACACGTAGCTGAAATATGATATGCTGAGATAGTTTAAAAGGAATAAAAGTCACGTACAAGTTTTTATACAGTGTACCAAATATTATATAACATATATGCTATCGATTTATCCACTTGTCAGCTTTTAGTATTTAAAGCCCTACAGGATGAACATTTTGAGTTTCCGAGCTCTCTACTATTACTTTTACAAGTTATATTTCTTACATCTTCGGGGGCCTGCCGTACGTCCCTGCCCCCAAAAAAGGGCTGGCATGATCATTTCTGTGTTCTACTGCCCCAAATTAACAACAATTCACACATTTTGGGAGTAAACCTATGACACCCAATTAGTGGTCGGCGGGCGCCTGGTCCATATGTCTCCTTCACTTGTATTGTGACAAGAAGTAACAACTGATAGCACGCAAGCAAAATTGGAAGAGGTGGAGAGCCGTTAAATACACAATTTGGCATTCATATAAGATAGTTACAGTCTAAGCGAAAGTTGTCTGTTTTTGGTTAAATTATTCCTCTCCAAATGAAATCATTTGAAATCTGTGTCTAGACGGACGTATTCTTATTTCTTATTTTTATTTAAATCCTTCAGCTCCACAAAAGCCCTCTCATGATAATCGTTCCATTGTCATGTTGATTCTTTGTCTAATAATCGATGTAATGGTTCTGCTTTGGCTGTCTTATCTTTTAGGAAACGATTATAAAAATTAATCATATCCAGGAATGATTGGAGCTCTTGTTTTTTAGTTGGTCTCGGTGTATTCTTTATTGCTTTAATCCTCCCCTCCCTTGGACTAACTCCATCAGCTGCTAACCGATATCCTAGAAAAGTAATTTCAGATATACCAATTTCACATTTCTCTCTTTTCACTCCAGCTCTCTTCAACCTTTCCAAAACGCGCAACAGTCTGTCGTCATGCTCTTTTTTATCCTTTCCCCTGATCATGATGTCGTCTAAATATATTTTTATTCCAGGAATCCCAACTAACAGCATTTCAATGAATTTTTGGAAAAGTCCTGGGGCTGCATTGATACCAAAAGGCAGTCTCTTGACTCGGAAAAGTCCCTTATGTGTATTTACAGTCAACACTTTTGTAGTTTCATCATCTACTCGTAGCTGTTGATAAGCCTGTGACAAATCTATCTTTGATAAGAGGATAAGAATTTTTCTTGATGGCTTTATTTACAGTGCTTCGGTAATCACCGCACACCGGAATTTGACCATCGCTTTACGAATCGGTACCAAAGGCGTTGCCCATTCGGAATATTCTGTTGGTTCCATCATACCCTGTTCCACAAGTTTGTCCAATTCCTTCTCCATTGCTGGTTTTAAAGCAAATGGAAGCTGCCTGTGTTTTAAAAAAATTGGAGTGGTTGCCTCATTTAATTCCAGATTTATCGGCTTGCCTCGAAATTGACCCAGTTTTCCGCCAAAAACAGTTGGAAATTGTTCGTATAAACTCACCGGGCTTGATCATGCAATTAATGCCATAAACTCCGTGAACAGAAATTCCTAGTTCCTCAAACCAATCTCTACCAAGTAGATCGCATCCTTCTCCATTTGTAATAAACACATGTAAGCATTTTTGAATTTAATTATACTGTGCGTTGGTCGTGGCTTCTTCCATAATCGAAATATTTTCTTGTGTCTATGTGTGTAACCTCAGCGTAGCTGTCTTAATGACACTATTTGTATTTTTGATTTTTTCTCAAGTCTGTCGACGTATAATTGAGCAGACCGCACCAGAGTCTACTTCCATCTGGAGAACTCCATTTAATTTAATATTTGCTAGGATTTTCTTATGATCCTGAACTGCGTGGATTGCATTCAGCGTATATAAATCACAGTCATCTTCCGCTACTTGGTTGCAATTTCTTGATTTTCCGTTTCTCTTCTGTGCGTTTCCTTCTTTTTCATCGCTCTTCTTTTTGAAACAGGCCGCTTTAATATGACCTTTCTTCCCACAGCAATTACACTGAATCTGCATGTTTTTCCATCATGTACTTTTACGCAGTGGTAGCAAGGATTATGATTTGATCCATTCTTCTTTTGGTCTACCGCTACTACTGAATTCTCGGTTGCAATTCTGACTTCGATATTTTTTCGTGCTGTTTCTGCCGCTATAGCCAGTTCATATGCTCTATCAAAAGTAAGGTTAGGTTCGGGGAAAAGTTTCTTCTGTAATCCTTCGTCTGTCGCCCCACAGACTATTCTATCACGTAGCATGTTATTTAATTCAGTAAAACTTTATCTTCTTAAATCGCCCTGCTTCTGTGTACGCTTATTAAAATTGAATCGTTCCACAGTCTCATTTGGATTCGGGTTGAAATGGTTTTTAAGTTTAATTTGCAGTTGTTCATACGGCAATTCTTTCGGACTCTTTGGCGTCAGCAGGGATCTCAGAATATCGTATGCTGATGAGCCGATTTATGTTAATAAAATAGCACGTTTCTTCGTTGCATCAACGATATCATTAGCTTAAAAAAAACCTCCAATCTCTCCTGATAACTAAACTATGACGTATTAACATCGAATGACCCCAATTGTCCGATAACTGGACCTCGCACTTGCTGAGCCTGGGCCTGGGCCTGGACATTGTCGTTTGGCATATTTGTCAGTAATTTTCAAACTCTTTCCACTTCCTCGTCGCCAAACTATGAATGGAAGATAGTATTAATAATACAGATAATCTTGACCACAAATAATATAATAATACAGCAAATGTCAACTAACATATTTGTTATAAAACAAAAGGTGCGTTAAGCTTAAGCCTTGATTCTAGTACATATATAATGATGCGTCACCATACGGTATCGCAGCGATTTTATCACACCGAGAGAATGGCATTGAGAAACCGATTGCCTACAGGTCTCGTACGCTTACTAAAAGTCAGCGAAATTATGTCCAAATAGACAAGGAAGCACTGTTTATGGTGGAAGGGGTTAAACACTTTCATCAATTCATGGCAGGACGTCAGTTCATTATTACAACAGATCATATGCCGCTCTTGGGATTACTCAATCAAAAAAGCCAATTTCAGCAATTCTGTCACCGAGGATGCTACGATGGTGTTTGACTTTAAGCACCTATGATTATACTGTCGAATTCAGAAAGAGTACTGAGAATGCAAATGCAAACTGTTTGAGTCATCTTCCACAACAACAAGAAGCCGATGAAATGGAATCACCAGGGGATATATTGCTGCTTGAGTCCAATAACCGACCAATTGCCATTGAGGAAATCCAAAAACTTACTAACGAAGAAAAGACGTTGGGAGATGTAAGACACTGGACATGGCATCAGTGGCCGAATGCGGAGCTGGAAGAAGAGTACAAACCATACCACCGAAGAAAGTCTGAGATTTCTGTGTACAAAAATTGCCTGCTTTGGGGAAATCGGCTGATCGCGCCGAAGGAGACACATGGGATTTTTATGAAATTGCTTCACGCAAATCACCCAGGAGTGGTAGCCATGAAAGCATGCGCTCGAAGTTATGTGTGGTGGCCAAATTTCGACCAAGATATCGAAAACTGTGTGGCAACTTGTCATACATGCCAAATTCATCAAAATAACCCAGCAAAAGCATCACGTCAGAGTTTGGAGCCTACCGCAAACCCGTGGTCAACGCTTCATGTTGATTTTGCAGGACCTTACAAAGGAAAAGTTTTCTTGATTGTCGTGGACGCAATGTCAAAATGGCCAGAGGTTGATATTGTTAAATCAATGGCCTCTAGTGAAGTTATCAAGAGTTTAAGGAAAATGTTTGCGAGGCTGAGCATTCCAGACAAGGCGGTTTCTGACAATGGACGTTCCTTCGACTCTAAGGAACTGCACGATTTCTACAAAAAGAATTTGATCGCATACAGTACTATTTCACCGTATCACCCTTCAAGTAACGATCAAGCAGAGATAATGGTACAACTAAAAAAGGTTTGGCGAAATTGGAAGAAGGCGACATTGGTTTACAGGTTCAGAGAATGCTTTTCCAGCAACACACTACAGTACATGCGGGAACAGCCAAGACACCTGCGGAGCTATTTATGGGAAGAAAGCTGCGCACAGTTCTAGACAAAATACATCCTTATGCACTGAAATCAAATCACAGAGAGGAGAAAGAAGCTATGAAGAAGGCAATGTTGTTTATTTCCGCAACTATAATTCGCTGGGACCGAAATGGTTGGAAGGCATGGTTGAAGATTGTGTGACTCCTGTGTCGTACCGGATTCGTTTAAGTAATGGAAATGTAATCACCGGCACGGTAGGTCAATCGGTTAAGGCGTATTGAGCGGCGAATACGCTGATCGACTCGCTACCGCACTCTGGGTTCGACCCCCAGCCCCGGTATTGACAACACCGGTGGGGTGGATGTATGTCTGCGTTTTTCCGAATGTGTAACTCCCTTTCGGACAGCCTTGGCTTTGGATTTGGGGGTTGTCTACTATCTGTGGTGTGTTTATGTTTATGTTATGGTGTGTTATCAAACGTCACATTGATCAACTGACTGCGGTGCAAGTACATCCCGCATAAAACCATCCCATTAATCCCAGTATTCCTGCCTAAGAACATCTTATTTTCGCTCTAAATTATTATCTAAATTATTCCTGTACTGACTCAAGAAGAAAAAACATTCCAGCAGCTACCGTCTAATAAGAGTACAGGAAACGAAGACCGAAAAATCCCCCAATTCGGAAATAAATAGTGCTCAACGGTTTATTATTTTAAGTCGTAGGTATTGACCCTTAGGAGTAACATACTAAAAGTCCTCAGCCGTGGGCCTCATGCGTTAGGCGGAAGGGGGGTGGAAAGGGTCGGTTTGTAGGTTTTTCGTTATTATCTCGAAAACTAAGCATCCTAGCGAAAAAGTCATTCTATACAAAATGAAAGTGAATTAAATTGTCAACAAAAAAAGATCCTATTCATTTTTTCGCTAGGGGCAGTAGTTAAGGCTGTACATAAGTTTGAAAATGCGAATAGCTGGAAAAACTGTGTATTGTGGGAGGTAATGCTTAACAAGTAGACAATTTTATAATATTACAAATATTTACAAGGCCATATTAAGTAATTGGTCGAGTTCATCGTCAAGATTATCATCATCGTCGTCGCCGTTGATGCTAACGATTGGAGGGCCTTTGGTACACGAAGCGCGGCAACTGCTGCACACAAGCGAGCAGGGTATGCCTGCTTTACGGCACCCGCAATATAAGTTACGTAGGACGGATTCTGGCGCAACTGGGTCCGTGCTTGTGACGGGGGTAAGGAAGCCCCTCTCATCCATCCCCAATCAGTTAGCTCCTGCTACTAAATCTGTAAACAATAATTCGTCCTTTGTAGTTTAAAAAAACGTGACATAATCTTGTCTAAGCACAATACAAAACATAAGTTAATGTAAACAAGCATATATTGATACAAACCTGCAAATGAACTCTAAAGGAGTGTTAGCGAGCAGCCGCTGTGGTGGGTGGAAGTGCCGCAAAATCAGGCTTTGGCTTTGTCGAGGCTTTAGCAAAGGCCTGGTGTCGTACCCGGTTCAGGTCTGCTTCTTGTGGGGCCTGGTACAATGCCAAAAAAGCTGCTCTCCTGCATCAGCTACCATGTCCTGTGTTGCTGAGGGATCACAGAAGACTTTGTAGTAGTCTGTGACCTGCTCCTCGGCCATCAAAAATACTTTCACCACACCTCCCTTGCTCTTGTTGTGAATAGCGGAGGTAGTATCACAACCGCTGAACGAATGAAGCCATTTGCGAAGACCATTCTGTTGCTCCATTCGTTCAGCGGTTGTGATACTACCTCCGCTATTTATAACAAGAGCAAGGGAGGTGTGATGAAAGTATTTTTGAAGGCCAAGGAGAAGGTCACAGACATCTACAAAGTCTTCTGTGATCCCTCAGTAACACAGGACATGGTAGCTGATGCAGGAGAGCAGCTTTTTTTTGGCATTATACCAGGCCCCACAAGGAGCAGACTTGAACGGGGTACGACACCAGACCTTTGTTAAAGCCTCGATAAAGCCAAAGCCTGATTTTGCGGCACTTCCACCCACCAAATGGGCTCCTCGCCAAGACACCCTTAGAGTTCATTTGCAGATTTGTATCAATATATGTTTGTTTACATTAACTTATGTTTTGTATTGTGCTTAGACAAGATTGTGTCACGTTTTTTTAAACTACAAAGGACGAATTATTGTTTGCAGATTCAGTAATGACTATATGGAGATCAGTAGCAGAGCCAACTGCTTGGGGATGGATGAGGGAGGCTTCCTTATCCCCGTCACAAGCACGGACCCAGTTGCGCCAGAATCCGTCCTACATAATATATTTTGCGGCAAGCATACCCTGCTCGCTTGTGCGCAGCAGTTGCCGTGCTTCGTGTACCAATGGCCATCCAATCGTCAGCATCAACGGCGACGACGACGATGATGATAATCTTGACGATGAACTCGACCTTGGTGCTAAGGCTTTCGCGGAGCTGGTGATCTGGGTGCTGGTTTTCGGGTCTTCTTCCGCGTAGACTTGGTTGAGTGCTTGACGTTTCGACCATCTTGTCGTGGTCTTCTTCTGAAGCGAAGTGAACTCACTCAACCAAGTCTACGCGGAAGAAGACCCGGAAACCAGCACCCAGATCACCAGCTCCGCGAAAGCCTTAGCACCAAGATAACACGACTCTACGGGGAGGAAGTTTTTCACTCAACAAGAAGACTAGAGATACTTCGAATCAGGAGGCAAAAACTACTAAGTCAACTAGCATTTCTACGCCGATGTAGAGAAAAAGGAGTCATCCCGGCGTTCCTGAGGATCATACATCATTTACAATCAAGGAAGGCCAGAACAATTTTGAACCGAGCCAGTCAAGCCCTGCTGAGAGAACGAATCCAGGATAACAGAAGACAACTAGACGACGTATCCAAACAACTCTACGAGCTTCACCCTCGATTAACCGGCATCCTAGATGAAGAGACATGGTCAACAATTGGCCGACTGTCCACCAACAAGGCAAGGGCAGCGGCAGATAAATCAAAAGAAACGCAGGAGAAAAAGTTTGAGAAACTCCACAGCACACAGCATCCACATCAACCGAAACTAGAAAGAAACAGAGTTGTCATAAACATGTCGTCATTACCGTTAGATGCCGACACAACATCAGTTCTCTGCAAAGGTTTCAATTATGCCGTTACTCCAAGATCAATACCGAGGGAAGACATAGTAAGTTCTTTGGAATCAACTCTTTACCAGCTATCCAGGGAAGACGCAGAAGAAATCAGAGCAGCATCAGCCGCCATTCTAAAACAAGCCAAACCACCGAAACCAAACATAACGAGAGGAGAAAGACAGGCCCTAAAAACACTCACGGACAACGCCAACGTAACAGTTCTGCCAGCGGACAAAGGAAATGCCACTGTACTAATGGATAGAGCAGATTACCAGAAGAAAGTACTAAACCTGTTAGAAGACCAAGTTTATGTCCAAATCACACGAAATCCAACAAGGACCATCGAAAAACAGGTAACAAAGGCAATCAAGGAATCATGCATACCAATAGAGCACCAGAAGAAACTGATACCATCAGAATCGAGGACACCACAATTCTACTGCCTACCCAAGATCCACAAAGCAGGAGTTCCGTTACGACCAATTGTAAGCGCAGTGAATTCACCAACCCATGCGCTAGCAAGATATTTAGCAGACATACTCAAAGCATTTATTGGACAAACAGAACACCATATCAGGAATTCACACCATTTCATACAAGAGCTGAAGAACATCACAGTGGACCAAGAAGATATACTAGTCAGTTTTGACATAACATCACTCTTCACAAATATACCAGTTAATGAGGCGATAGAATTAGCTCGGGAAGAATTGCAGAACAACGGTTTGGACACCACCTTAGCAGACCTGATGGAGCTCTGTGTCAACTCGACCTATTTCAACTTCAATGGAAGTTTATATAAACAAAAAGATGGAGCAGCAATGGGTTCACCTTTATCACCAGTACTCGCTAACTTATTTATGGAAACTTTCGAAATATACGCTTTGGACAACTACCAATTGAAACCAAAATGTTGGTTTAGATATGTGGACGACACTTTCATTATATGGCAACATGGCCGTAAGGAACTGGAGAATTTCAAAGACTACCTAAACAGCTTACATCATAAGATCAAATTTACCATGGAAATAGAAACAGAGAACCAACTTCCATTTTTGGACGTCCTCGTATTCAAGAAGGATAATGGAGGATTAGGACACAAGGTATACAGAAAACCGACGCACACCGACAGATACCTGCACGCCAATTCTCACCACCACCCAGCACAAAAACAGGCCGTCGTTAACACACTAGTACATAGAGCAAAGCAAATTTGTGAGTCAGAACATCTGCAAGAAGAATATCGGACCTTAAAAACATCACTACAGAAAAATGGATACAAACCGAAGGACATAGACAACGCAATAAAGAGACAAGATACAACCAGAACAGAAGAAGAAATAGAAGAAAAGAAATACACGGCAACAGCTTACCTACCGTATATACAAGGATGTACGGACAGAATCGGAAGAGTTTTGGAGAAAAAGAACGTCAAAGTAATATATAATGCAAAACAGAAGGCACAACATTTTCCCAAATACCAAGGTCCAGAAGAACTAGAAACACCAGGAGTATATAACATCCCATGTTCCTGCGGACAAGTTTACATCGGAGAGACCAAACGACGTATAAACACCAGACTCAGAGAACACATTAGAAATACAAAGAAGGGAAATTCTACAAAATCAGCAGTTGCCGAACATTCAGAAGAAACCGGCCATTTGATAAAATTCGACAAAACAAAGAAATTAGCCAACACCAAGAATTATTGGCCAAGAAGATACAGATACAGATACATTGAAATAAATAAACATCCGAATAACTATAACCGTGACAACGGACTACAACTACCAATAACGTGGAAGTCAATGTTCCGCATGAGCAATGATCCGCAACACGCCTCCTGATAACCTGTATAAATAGAGGAGCTCAGTCCAGCAGAGCTCACTTCGCTTCAGAAGAAGACCACGACAAGATGGTCGAAACGTCAAGCACTCAACCAAGTCTACGCGGAAGAAGACCCGGAAACCAGCACCCAGATGAACTCGACCAATTACTTAATATGGCCAAGTATTTACAACTTGTAATATAAAATTTTCTAACTGTTAAGCATTACCTCCCACAATACACAGTTTTTCCAGCTATTCGCATTTTAAAACTCACGTACAGCCTTAACTGCTGCCCCTAGTGAAAAAATGAATATGATCTTTTTTGTAGACAATTTAATTTACTTTCATTTTGTATAGAATGACCTTTTCTCTAGGATGCTTAGTTTTCGAGATAATAACGAAAAACCTACAAACCGACCCTTTCCACCCCCCTCCCGCCTAACCCATGAGGCCCACGGCTGGGGACTTCTGGTATGTTACTCTTAAGGGTCAACCCTTCAACTTAAAATAATAATCCGTTGAGCACTATTTATTTCCGAATTAATGTCTTCGTTTCCTGGCCTATAAGCCTCAATCTAATCCTGGAGAAACTCCTAGACCCCATATTGCTAATCCACATGCTGGAGGCCGTCGCCAGAAAACACATCTTCAACGAATTCCAGTGCGAATTTTGTCTTACCACCCCACCCAACACTTTCTCCGTGTTGGGAAAATTATGACCACAATACCAATACTACCATAGTCTCACTAAACCTCGAAGAGACATTTTACATCTGTGCATTCACAAATTCCATATCGGGGAAACTCCGATTCGCATTATTAAATTATACTTGCCTAACCGCCGTTTCCGAGTCTTAGTAAACCAGGTTTATCTCTGAGTTCTGTCATATTCGGAGTACCTCAAGTCTCCTCCTCTTCATCCATAAATAAACCAAATAACTCTACAGATTTACATATGCCCGATATACGCTGATCATACCTCCATACTGGCCACTTCACGAAACACAGGACTAAATCTCACATTACTATAAAAACAGAGTACATGATCATATAGAGTGTGACCCATTTGTTTTATAAAATCGTTATTTATTGTGCGATTTAAATTAAATTTTACTCAAGTATAGAACAAACTAGAATCTAATTTTGGCCAGAAAAACTTTCGCCTCCTACAAATGCAAAGCCACCTGCGGTACCAATATATGCGGAAAGAATCAAAAAGTCATATTAGGTATTCTTTTTATCGGAAAATTTTGTTAATGAAACTTGTTCAGAATTGTCCAAAAACCTTAAGTCCAAAATTTAATCAAAATTAAAAAATGTTGAAATTTTTATTAAAATAATGTCCAAGTCCGGAAATATCACTTTAATGGGTTTTATTGTTTAGAAAACTGTACTATGACAATTTTGTTTGATATTAAACTCCGGGTAATTGTCAAGCAATTTGCAGTTTTTTTAAAAATAATTATTTTTAAAATTTTCATAATTTCAATTTTCCAATTTTTTAAATTCAATTAAATTTTAGACTTAAGATTTTTGGATAATTCTGAACAAGTTTCATTATCAAAATTTTTCGATAAAAAAATGCCTAATATGATTTTTTATTTTTTCCGCATATTTTGGTCCCGCATTTGCATTTGTAGAAAGCGAATGTTTTTCTGGTCATAATTAGATCCTAATTTGTTCTATACTTGAGTAAAATTTGATTCAAATCGCACAATAAATAAAGATTTTACAGGGTGACTTCAAAACAAATGGGTTACACTGTATGTCGGTTTCCATAATAATCAAAAACCTTTGAGCTCGACTGAATTCAACAAATACAATCCAAATAAAATCATCAAAAACCACGCACTGCAGTGATCGGAAGAGTTGTCTTATCTAGGCACAATTATAGACAAACACCTGTTATTTAGCAAACAAAATAAACAAATTCGCCACAAAACTCCCACGTTCGTTTAATCATCCCGCCCTCCACGTAGTCGCACGCCTATACAAATCTATATAAGACCCTTTCACATCTATGCAGGGCCGGATATATAGGGGGAGGGGGGTAACTTTGAAGCCGATTCGGCAAAAAGGTCACCATTCTTTCGGCATTTGGAAATTATGTACATAAAATCATAAAAATACTCAAAACAGTGAAAACTCAATACCATAAATAATTATTACTATTCAAGCCCCCATCTTGTGTTTGACTTAAATCATCCTGGCAACAGCATGGCCAAATCTGCTTGTTCTAGCCTCTAGCCCTGAGCAGTGAGCGCTGTATGTATATGAGTATATGTATATCTACAGTGCCATGTCATAATTGCTGGAAACGTAAACATGACACTTCGATTTATCAAAAGTCTTCAATCAGATTTATATTTTTTTGTATCCCAAAAATTAAATAACCATCTAGACGCGTCAATATAGAAAAGTTAAAAATTGGCAAAGGACCAATCGCAATATTTTTTTCTCTAAGGAACATTGGTAAAAAGAAAAAAACAGGCTGCTGGGACTTTTCTATTAATAAACTACCAATTTCAAGCACTAAACAAATTAAGTAAATTCGTTAATTTGCCATCTCGGAAAGTATTTGAGAAAAACGACTGAAAATGTATACTTCGAGGTCGCTGATTACGATTGTGAAGTGAAAATTGGAAAATTCAAGATTGGCGGCTACAGAGTATAAAAATGCGATATATTTTTTAACATATTATTTTAACATTTTTTTAAGGCAATTATAGTTATAATTTAATATATAATTTTTAAAATTGAAAATGATGGTCTTAAAATAGTAAATATTTAGCATACAATTTAAACTTTGTTTACGTGAATTTTACGTGGAAATTGCAGAAGTAAAAAGTGTTTTAATATTGTATGTAAGGAAAGAACTGTTAAAAAATTAAGTACAATTCTTTTTCATTATTTATTTCTACACAATTATAAAAATTGTTTACTTAAATAATATATAAAAATATAAATTTAATTAAACACCATTCTTTAAAACAATTTTTTTCAATTTCATTTCAGTTGTTTCTAAATGAAAATATTGTTCCTCTTGTTCTTCAATTTCATTTCTTCATTCTTCTTGAACATCGTTGATTTCATTATCATAAAATAATGTACCTATTCAACATATTATTGAAATAAATCTCATCTCTTCCTATTGAAAAGTTTGGTACTAATATTAAGGAGATACTAAGAAGGGTGTCTTTACCGTGGATCAAGAAAACGTGCTGTATTTAAAATTTGTATGCCCTTTGAACTAATTAACTGTAAAATTAATTTAGTAACTGGTAATTAAATTACATCTATTTAAAATATTTTTAATAAAAAATTTTTGAGTGATTTACCCGAATATTTTTAAAAAATGGTTAGGTACCTATTTTATTTAACTAAACTAAGGTTAACTCCCAATTGGGGTGAAGGAGAGTTACTCATAAATCATATATTTTGGTGCAAAATGGCATTCTAAACACTTTTTTATTCTTGTAATTTTTCTCACAAATGCAAACTTAAGACAGAAAATCTCATTTTTATACCTCAGCCGCCATTTTGGTTCAGCCATCTTGAATTTTCCAATTTTCAAAATTGTAATCAGTGATCTCAAAATCCCCCGAGTATGTATACATTTTCAGTCGATTTTCTCAAATAGTTTCCGAGGTAGCAAATTAACAAATTTAATTAATTTGTTTAGTGCTTAGAATTGTTCGTTTATTAATAACAAAATGAAAGAAGTCTCAGCTGCCTGTTTTTCTTTTTATCAATGTTCCTTAAACTTCAATAAACAATTTGCAAAGAAAATTAGGCCTTTGCTAGAAAACTTCTCAGAAAATATCTATCTTGACGCGACTAATCATATATAAAGAAAATAAAGGGGCAAAGGAGAAGAAGTCATTCGGCATTATAACAATTTTGCATCCCCCCATAAAAACTGCTTAAAACCGGCCCTACACCTATGCACCACAAGCACAAATCCAGTACACAATATGACAGGATCTCCGACCGTAGACAAATTCATCCTCCAATAATTCATTAGATCTTTTGCCGATAAACTAATTCAGCACACCAACCCGATCATCAGCGTTGTCCTCACTCCCAAATTTCTAACAGCCCCAAAATACCGGTTTATTAAATACCTATATCAACCTCTAAAAAATATAACCAACAAAATCGCGTCGCTCTCATGTGGCTGAAGACAGAAACGAAATCAGAATCTCCGCCTTAAAATATCCGTACACCACTTAGAGAAAGAGATTAAAAAAAATAATATGAAAAGAAAGAAACAGAGACCAAAAATTATCCAGAAATAATATATTCACAAATGCAAAAAGAAACAAAATAATTCTCTGACCATCAACATAAATAAATCTCTTATTCTAGTATAAAAACTACCTCACAGACACAGCTCATAACACAAGCCCACGCTATCTTTGGAAAAAGTTCAAACATAAATATTTCGCGAACGTTGATAATACTACAAAAATGATAATAATCTTATTTGTTCAGCACTAAATTCTATACAAATTCGCAGAAATAATCGTTTACGATTACAATGAATCAAAGTTTGCAAAAAGTTGTTTTTCAAATCATCTGTAGTAATATAATTAACTGCATAAAAAATTATCGAAAATTCAGCGCATGAAAACGCGTTGCCTAGAAACTGCTTGATTTCATTTTGATGATATTTGACAAAAAATGCCCGAGACGCAGTCGATGGTACTTTTTCAGTCAAATCACATCAAAATGAATGAATGCGGTTTCTTAAAGGCTTTGAATGCTGAATTTTCAGATTATTTTTAATGTACGAGATATATTTATTAGACCATTTCCAGAACAAAACATAGACCAAGAAATACTTTTTATTATTAACTAAATTAATAGTTGAAATTATTACAATGAAAAATGCAATTGTTGTAGGGTATAAAATGGCTCCACACCAATAATATGTTTATTTATTTATTATAAATTCTTGTCAAAAAAATCACGGCTGGGTATACTTTCATTCCCGTGTCACAATTTTTAAGCGAATTTATGTAAAAATCGAATTTTAAAATTATTTTTTATAGAAAAACCCAAAAAAGTAGGTAATTAATTATGTTCCTTTTGTGTCTATAAGCTGCTATCTTCACAGAAAACTAAAAAAGAAAGAAAAAAATCTTCAATTTTTATATTGACTCAACTGACGTTTTAGCTGTCAAGCCAGTGCAATTTCCAACTATAATGTCCCAAGGACGTTGATAATACGAAATAATTTTATCACGGTTTCCGAAAGCACGTTGCTTGATAATATCCCGACGCCGCGCCGTAGGCGGAGGGTTATTACCTAAAAGCAAGTGCTTGAGGAAGTTGTGATAAGATTATCAACGTTCAAGGCGCATTCGCATAGAAATTTGTCTGCAATTTATTTTATTTATTTATTTAAAACTATTTCAAAAGTCCATAGATGTATTCCAGATGTACCTTTTACTTTTAATTGTATTATTTGGCGTGTTTTCCTCTATTATTACATTTATCAACCCGATTGTCAAAAAATAAATTTTAAATTATTGAACTGTCAAACTGGATGACATAAGTGATAATTGTCCTAGGAAGATTATCAGCTATAATATCCCAAGGATGTTGATAATACAAAATAATTTTATCACAGTTTCCGAAAGCACTTGATTGGTAATATTCCGACGCCGTAGGCAGGGATATTACCTAAAAGCAACGTGCTTGAGGAAGTTGTGATAAAATATAAGCTATTTATCAACGTTCGAGGGGTATTCGCATAGAAAATTTTTTGCAATTTATTTTATTTATTTGTTCAAAACTATTTATTAAAAACACAATTATAAAAGAGCAATTTGTAAAATTAAATGTTAGATTATGTATTATGTATTATTTGGTGTGTTTTCCTCTATTATTATATTCATTAAATCGTTATATGGAGTTCCAAATCGACATTGTCAAAAAATTTATTTGAAATTATTGAACTGTCAAACTGGATGACATAAGTGAAAAGATCCCTAAGGAATCTTATCAGTGTAATTTTGTTCTGATTGGTTGTTTCAGCACACGTGATTATAAATGGGCGAATTTAATAGGATTGCTATTTAAGCTAAAAAATTTCAGTGTAATGTTGTTCTGATTGGTTGCTTCCGCACACGTGATTCGAAATAGGCGAATTTAATAGAATTTCTATTTGAGCAAAAAAATTTCGCTGTAATTTTATGTAAAATTTTCACTTGGAACGAAATTTTTACTGAAAGTTTGTTCTTATTTTCCAAGTTTTCAAAATCTTGCTATTTCATTGGTTCTTATAATGTGAGAGAAATAGTCTCGTAAACTATCTCGTTATTTAACGTGTGTCAAATGGCAATCTTGTAGGGTATTAAATTCTCCACAATTTCTGTCACATACGTCATTTTGTAGGACTTAATAGTTTATGAGCTGTAGCCCGTCAAACTTTATAAAAAAATATTTCTTTTTATCTCGTTAACTATTAATCCGATATAAAAATATGCAATGCAAACTTGTATATGAGCACTAAATTCTACACAGTTTTTATTTCAAACTTGTTTGCAAAACTTATAAAAATAGTTTTTTCCAAATATCTCGATAAATAAATATTCATCGGATAAAAAATATGTAATTGCAAATTCGTACAGCACTAAAGTGCTGAGAATTTAGTGCTCTATTGAGATTGATAATAACGTATTTGATTGTACAATGTATAGTTTAAGAGATATTCTTAAGAACTATTTTTTATAACTTTTGACGGGCGGTAGCTCATAAACTATTAGTCCTGCAAAACGGCATTGACAGAAATTGTAGAGAATTTAGTACTGAACAAAAAATGGTCTTTACCATTTTTGTCGTAGCAGCCACGGTTCGCGAAATATTTACTTTTTGCACAGATGGAAGCCCCCCCTCCCCCTCCCTTCCGGCCACGCTAAATTGACAAATTAGTCAGGATAGTACAGTAAAATTAAAATTTGACCCGGAATAAATTTGTAACAAGCTGATTTCTTGGGGATTGTATTCTATGGCTATCGAGTCTCTGACTGAAAATCCCAAAATATCCGCCGTGCAGAAATTTTAAAAAAATGAACCGCCATGTTGAAATTAGACACTTTTTCCTTTAATCGGTAATAGCCCGTATAGATGACACTTTAGGAAAAAAAGGTAAAGAAGTAAAATTTTGAGAGAGAGAGCTAAGTTTTAATGCGATATACGATTCTTTGCAATCAGTTAAATATTAGCAAAGTTACGATTGTCAAAATGACAGATTTGTATAAAAAAATATTACTTTTTGTATTTTAATAACATAAAATGCAACAAAAGGCAACAACAATTATTATTGGGAATAATAATTAAATATGGTTTATTTTAGAAATTGAACTTTTGTATGTCAAGTTGGCAGGTTGTATAAAATATTGACTTTTTTAATAAATAAGACATACATACACAAAACTGCGTGCTAAAATCAGTTTACGAAATAATCGAAGAATGTCATTTGTCACATCGATAGGTTGTATAAGAAATGTCATTGTTATTAATAATAATTAAAGTAGGTAATATAGGTACATTCGGTAAATAAATCCATTCTGAAAACAAAAAAAACGTAACAACAAATACAATAACAGAACTCATAAATAGTGAAAAATAAACTATAAACTCTTTAAAAAGCATGAATAAATAAGTATAAAAACCCTCAGATACGAGTTTTAACTAAAAACTAGCCTCATTCTCAGAAAGTAACACTTCTGACGCATTGTCACAGTCCTGTCCGATGCAATTTACACAGCTGATACTGCACTTGAGGTTATATGCCTTGAATGTGCAAAATTTTTCTTGCAACCACAGAATAAAATATTTAAAATGAAATAAGTGGCACACTTTTGTACTGTTCTTATTGGTTCTAGATAACCGCTGTTTTTCCAACCCCAGTTCTCTGGATTAAGATTGTCGCTTAACCAGACTTGGATTTGCCAATACACTCGATAAATATGATATTTAGTGGCATCGGATGTTGGCGGAAGAACTGCTAGATCGAAGTGTTGGAAAATATTTTATCTAGCAGAAATCTGATTATACCAAACTATCCCAGTAAACATTAATGTAACTTTACCTCTCTGAGAGGTAAGATTAATAGAACATCTTTATATAAAATATTTTACATAATTTTACATAGCATATATGTAAAATAATATCATATTTAAGTCAACATATTAACTTAATTACTTATACACAAGTTTACATGTTTGCTACATAATTTTACTTAAAAATGTTTACCTACTTCATTTTACGACATCGAAATTATGGAACGCGTCACACGCTCACGCAGCACGCCAGTGTAAAGTGATGTAAAATCTAACGTTTGTGTTTTTTGATCATTTTTGTGAAAAATTGTGGATGACGTCTTTTAATAACTTTGATGCAGAACTGTGAACCATAAAGCGTTGTGACTTTTTTAAACATTATTTTATTTGGAAGTTTTATTAGTGTAGAGGTTAGGTGCAAACATAAACATGCCCTCTTGTTTGCGAATTTGGTGTACATACCTTTGGAGGTGCACCATTTTCCAGTGAATGACCCAAAAGTAAGTTTGTGTTGTACCGTTTTTATAAAGATATTTATTTAAATGAAACGTAATCTTTTTATAGGTTAGAATTATTTCATGGGCAATCGTTATTCTCGACAGACAATTATATCATTACATGTATTTTGTTACCCAAAGGCTGTATGTTGGTGCTGTTCCCACATTATTAAGTTCAACTGAATCCAGCGTAAGAAGTTGTAATTCAAGGAAACCCAGATCTTAATAGTGACCAAAAGCTTTTGCGAAGTACTATGCATAGGTATGGTTATTGTTTACCAACATCTTATAGCACTTACTTTGTGTTCGTTATTGTATTGTACATATATTTCAAGGTTTTGTATGTGTAAAGTAGGCTAATATTTTCCTGCAATTTTTCTTTTGTCCAAAATTAGCTTCAGCACGTCAAAATATTTCAGAAAAATTAGATCAGAACCTTAGGACAAAACCATTGCCCTTTTTTAGGGGATAAAAGGGGTGGTAACCAAAAACTGATAATTTTTTTTTAATATCAGAATCGGTTTCAACATGTTAAAAAACAGGATTAGATGGTTCTGATCAAAAGCGCAGCCCTTTTTTTTTTGTTGTCTTGTGATTAATGATATTGCTTGTATCGCCATTAAAAAAATTAATTTGATCATTATAAAATGATGAAGAAAACTAGAATTGTCTGAACCATTATGGTTAATTTTGTTGCAATAAATTAAGACAATTAAGATTTGTCATTATTAAAAATATGCTTCTGGTAGAATTAAATCATCTTGGTAAAGGACCCCGCACATTTTCTTATATCAAATGGCTCTCGGTGAATGCAATAGTATAATATAATTTAATATTTATACAAAAAAGCTTAAGAAACAGTAACAAGTTCGAAAATTGAATCGTTGATTGTTTACTTTTCAGTGGCGTTAATTAACAATTTGTTTATATGACTGTTAAAGAAACTACTTTTATCATGGGATTCTCACAAGATTGATGCACTCGTCTACAACTTATGTATGAAAAAAGTACTGCTTTACACACTTGTTGCATAAATAAGTAGGTATTTTAAAATTATTTAAAACAATTTTTTGGCAATTATTTAACAAATGCATTTTTTTTTACGCTTTACGGCTCCCAATTGGCGTAGAATACCCCGTTTTTAAAAATTGTTTCTTTTTTGTGATCTTTTGAAGCATTCTAATAATTTTTAATTGTTTAATTTTGAGAAAAAAATTCTTTATAAAAAATTTAAAATGATTTTAAATAGTTTAAAAAAATTGTGTTAACACCACTCAAGAGTAGGAGAAAAATCTACATTCTAAAACAAATTGTTCTATGACTTGATGCACTTAAACAGGCAACGGTTCAATTTTCGACTTTGTTATTGTTTTTATGGCGTTGTTATAAACATTTCCACTTGAAATTTGGTGTGATGATTTAATGGGCTTATTTAGCATATTTTTTTATTACATTTTGCATAAAAATCTCTTAATTTTAGAGCGAAATTCAAAAAACCAGGATATTCTAAAATCTCTAGAGGCTTTAAAATTAATCAAGAATATAGACGCTGCGTGAAGTCATTCACTCTTAGTTGCATTTTCATTTTTTCGGCAGTTATATGCTGCATACTCTTATGTTGAAATACTCCAATAGTCCCCAAATCACCATCTCTGGCAAATTAGACAAATCTGATTTTAAATAGCTGGGTTTTGACAGTGTAAACTCAACTTCGAGGCAGACTTTCGGATTGAATGACAGCACTTTGAGCACATCGGTTCATGTTTAAAGCAGTATACTTCTGAAACTCATCGGATCGACCTCAAATTTTCCATTCCATTGGAAGTGTGTTTTCGTAAAGTTTTGTTAAAATATATACATTATTTAAACTATCATAAATTGTTTAATAACTTAATAAATTGATCAAAATAGTTTGCATCTAGTTTTCTTCACAATTTAGTAAAGGTATACAAACTATATAACCAGATTTACTACACTATACAGGGTGCGCCACTTAAAACTCCCCAGACTTGTAACTTTTTTATTTTCGTAGCGATGACCATGTTGGGCACATCAACTTGTAGACATTTTTAAAGCCTTTAAATATCCATACAGAGTGATTAATTTTTTTTTTTGAATGGTTAAGAAAGGAAACTTAATTTCTTTGAATATTTTTTTACCTCACCCTGTATATGGACTGTGTTGTTGTTTTCTTATAAAGGTTTTAATTAGCTTCAATTTATGTTATTAAAATTAAAAAAAACTTAAAAAATAAAAAATTTGCAATTTCCTACTTAGTACATTTTAATATAAGTTAGTTTTTAGAAAATTTTGTTTTAATTTTTTGTTACCGTTTTATTACGCTGAATATTGTTTGTGATATGTCTTTTACAGATAAAGCATAAAATTATTATTTACATTCCCTTCAAAGTAATTTTTAAAAAAAATCAGTTTGGAGTGTTTTTAATTCCTTTCTCTAAAATCAAAAACAATTTCGAATATGACGTAATAATATAAATTGAAGCTAATTAAAACCTTTAAGTATAAGAAAACATTAACGCAGTTCATGTACAGGGTGACGTAAACAAATATTCAAGGCAATTAAGATTTCTTTCTTAACAATTTTTTCAAAAAAAATTTTTTTTAAATACTTTAAAAATATCTACAATTTGATGTGCCTTAAAAAATAAGAAAATTACAAGCCTGGGGAGTTTTAAATGGTGCAACCCATATATGAAGTAGACTAATATTTCAATTATTTTCACAGGTTGTGTAACTGATGTTCAAGTAGCAAATGTCAGAGTGACGAAGGCTGACCAAAGAACGAGTACAATCAGAAACGACAAGAGAAATGCTTAACACTTATTGTAGATACTTAGTTAACTTGAATATAGATTAGTTACACAAAAGACACTAGTATTAATCTCTCCTAAATCAACAGTTAATAAAATAAATTAAATGAAATTTGAGCTTTACTAGGAATGCAAGGCAAGGTAGGTTGGTGGGTATACATCATTGGAGAAGAAAAAATATCGTATAGCTGCTTTCTAAAGAACATATAGATGACAACGCCTAATGCCTGGTTTACCTACTGGGATATGCAGAGATTAAGATGGAATTGAAACTTTGTTGATACTAATTAACTTAGTTTAAACTGTCATTCAGTTCGAGAATCTTTCCTGAGCTAATATATGTTGACAAATCAACCATATGTTGCATTATATACTTTTTATCTCTTTTTGATGTAGCGTGTATTTGTTTTATATACCTACCATAATGTTCAAAATAGCACCCTATAGTACTTTTTAAATATTGATACTAGAGAACTGGACTCTTGGAGTTCAATATATGAATATAAATTCCTCATGAATTGTCCAGAAAAATTGATATTCTTTAGGAAATAACTGGAGGAGACATCAACTTTTATTTTTAAGTATATCTCTTCACATTTTTAGAAAGTTAGATAGTTTTATATTTTAAATATAACCATTTTTTACAAAAATTCATTCAAAATATAAAACTACTCGTCTCTCTAAATAAGGTATCCGACTTAAAAATAAAACTTGGTGTCAACTTCGGTAATTTTCTAAACAAATATATTTTTCTGTATAACTATTCATATATCTAACTTTAAAAATCCAATTGTGTAGTATCAATATTTAAAAAGTGCTGGGATATGCTATTTTGAACATACGGTAGGTAGATAAAATATATACATGCTACATCATAAAGAGATAAAAAGTATATAAGTTACGTAGCACAATTTTTTTTCATCCCCTTTAATGAGGGGTGGGGGGTGGTAATGGGGGTGGTTAATGCCAAAAAATTTTTTGAGACCCTAGCTTGTATATACTAAATACCAATTTTATCGACTCTTACCTGCTTGATTTACCCATTTACCCCAAATTTACCCCAATTTACCCCCCAACCCTTCATCGGAACAACATGAAAATATAATCTGGTTCCAGATCTCGTTAAAGTACATACATGTACCAAATTTCAAGTGAATATCTTAAACGGTTCCAGAGTAAACGTGCGCACAAAAAAAGTTACGGACAGACCGACAAACAGACAGAAATTTTTTTCGCTTGAACTTAAAATCTCGACGTTTCATGACATTTTAAGCCTATTTAAATTTTTTTTAAATTTTTTTGTCGTTACTATACTTCCACTGGATGTGGAAGTAAAAGAAAGCGAGCCTAGTTGGAGCGTTATTGTTATTCCTAAGCATTAATTACTTCCACATCCAGTGGAAGTATAGTAACGACAAAAAAATTTTTAAAAATTTTTATTGTTCAAATAGGCTTAGAATGTCATGAAACGTCGAGATTTTAATTTTGAGCGAGAAAAAAATTTCTGTCTGTCGGTCTGTCGGTCTGTAACTTTTTTTTGTGCGCACGTTTACTCTGAAACCGTTTAAGATATTGACTTGAAATTTGATACACTTATATATTTTAACGTGATCTGGAACTAGATTATATTTTCATCTTGTTCCATCGAAGGGTTGGGGGTAAATTGGGGTAAATTTGGGGTAAATAGGTAAATTAAGCAGGTAAGAGTCCAGAAAATTGGTAATTAGTATATTAAAGAGAAGCTAAGGTCTCAAAAAAATTTTTGACATTAGCCACCCCCATTACCACCCCCACCCCATTATTAAAGGGGATGAAAAAAAAATGTGATTTAGTGTGTGTACAAGAACCAGAAACCTCAAAATATTTTTTTACTTCATCCTCCTCCACTACTACCCCCTATCACAACCCCCACCCCACTACCGATGTGGGGTATCGTTTTATAGGTTTTTGGGGTAGAGGATTTCAAATATTATATTATTAATATTCCATAAGCAATTATTTCCACATACAAATTCTTTTCTTTGTGAGTGACTTGGATAGAAAATTTGGATGTGGAAGTAGTGATTCCTTGGGCAGCGGTTTTTTATTATGAAATTTAGGCAAGCACACGATTTTTTTTATAATAAAATCTAATTATGATGTGAATAAAAAGTATATTTAAATTTTAACCTTTAAAATATGTTGTAGTTTATCATAGGTATAAATATTTTTCAGCAAAACTACATGAAGTTCATAAGAATATGCAGGGCCGTACTCAGACCGGTTTTCTCGGGTCATTTGTCCGAGGCCCGACCCTGAGAATATGACTTTGCTGTTTGCCAACAAACTTGGGAAAATATAAGGTGTATAGAAAACAGGTAAAAGAGGTGAGCAACTTAGTTTTTTTATTATATTGCCGATTCTAAATACTTATTATTGTTTCAGGTTAAGCCCAGATGTTAAGTTATAGAGTTGCGTTCTAAAAGGTGATTTAAAACATCCCCATTTTTAAGAATGAGGATATTTGCGCAATTAAACTTTGTTTATATTAAATTTTAGCAGGGTTATATGCACTATTCTAATATAAATATTTATATATCTTTTTTTTGTTCGTAAGTATCGTGATTTTTGCAATTCTAAGAGGCGTTTGCTATTTGTTGCATAAAGCTACCAAAAAATCTTTTGCCTAGGTAGAGATGTCGTCTAAAGTAGCTGTGAAGCGAAGTTTTTCTTGGTAAATATGCTCCTTCTCGATTAACTACTTTGAAACAGCAGACGATCAGTTTTGATGTTCCCAAAGACTGTAAGGAGTTAATTCCCATCATTGAAAATTTTCACTATTGTCGTTTACCATTTTTTTTTCAGCTCTCCTACTAAGAGCTTTTAGCTAAAAAAACTGCTGAAAACTTCGAGCTTGCTATTAATCGCGTGAATTATGTTGTAATTCGCTTTATATTAAATTATAAAATCGCTGTTCATGTATAAAAAATCTAAATGATTTTCGATGTGTTCCTCCTCTTTTTTCTCAACTCCTTCACCCTGTCTATTGTTTAAATAAGTGCCCCTTTATTTAATCTAATAATGGATCTTCCCTTGGCATCTATAACCCTTTCCTTTTTGAGGGTGCGTGGGTGTTCGTAAATTCGTATCGTCAACTCCAGCCAATAGCAAACAGATTGGCCGTAATTAAAATGTTCGAGATTACTAGGACAGCATTTTGTTTGTTTTTAGAGTTCATTAGAGTCTAGGTAAAGCACGTTTTATGTTTATACTCTATACGCGCTTTTGTTGAAACAGGTGAGAGCATGTTGTTTGAGTTGGATTTGCCGTTGTATTAATTTTATTTTGGGAGAGTCTTTATCATACTAACAAGCATCAGACGGCATAATTTTACTCAACTTGTGCTTAATGAATTTTAAATAATGGTGCAAATGTGTGTTATATACAGGACGTTTCATAGGTCACGACATTTGATTTGCAAATCAAGTAAAGAACAAGCTAAAAACGTACTCTTTGCCTGTTCACTGAACTTTTTATATAATTGTTACATATTCTATAGGATACTCTTCGCAGTTTTTTGAAAATAATGTTAGTTTTAAACATTTTTAATTTTATAGTACGAACTTAGTTGGTAAAGGACTCAAAAGTAAAAATAAAAAAAAAACACAAAATTTGGGTTTCGAAGTCAATTTCAATTAAAAGCGTAAGAACTACACCACCACCTTACACGTAAAAGAATGCAAATTTTTACATTATAAGACACGAGCTAAAATCATATTTTCACTGTTGTATATTACATTATGAAATGTATATTTGTAAAATATATAAATATTTAGATATTATACTATCGGTCTTTCAACATAGTTTCATGAAAGGTTTTTCTACAGTGAGTTACTCAGTTACTCAGTTTTCTGCTGAGTCCATATGCAAGTTCTAATCGATGAAATTTACACAGATTCTGCAAAAGCACTCGACAAACTTGATATATAATACCTCGTAAGTTTTTCTAGTTTCTTCTGCTTTCCCATTAGTGAATAGAACCAACAGCTTTGTGACGTGTATTTTCCGAACACCCTGTAAATATAATTTATTTTCTAAAAATGTATCAGTAATATTAATCGTAAAAGGTAAAAGTTAAATAAACCCTATGAGTTAGTAGGTAGATAAAATATATACATGCTACATCATAAAGAGATAAAAAGTATATAAGTTACGTAGCGTAAGGTCACTATCAAGTGGTTGAATATACATATATGCTACATCATAAAGAGATTAGTTACGTATGCTTTACATAGCAAGTGGTTGAATATACATATACGCTACGTCATTTGTTCCATACCGTGAGGTCACAGTGTTACCTCTTCACTATGTAAAAATCATATGCACATGTTGCTGATATTTCGCAGAGTATGCACATATGATTATACGTCACATTTTACATAGCACGTTACTTCTGCGAAACTTAGTTTACGTAGCATTTACGTATATGCTATATATTTATGTTTGCTGGGATTAGTTTTTTTTCTGCCATACCATCTTAAAATAAATTCTTTCCCAATTACTGCAAGCTGATTTGCTTCAGCAAATTTACTTTTGAAAATTAATAGCCTGTTACTTAGTTCAGTATTATTTCCTAAAACTGAAAAAAAACTGTTTTTTTTTGCCATTTCTATGAAATGCAGAGGTGGTATCGCGTCCGGAGATGGCATATGGAAATAGAATATTTTTTACTACACTTTCACCTAGTTCTGAACATCACTTACATATAGTCGTTATTTTATCAGATTTATCTCCATCACTAGGTCTCATCATGTATACATTTTTTGTTTTGCAATGCTCAATGAGTAACGATATTAAGTCTATATCTCGGCCAACAACTACTTATAACAGGGTTACACATATCAGCTGAATAATCAATGGCAGCTTTTACAATTAAATAATCAGCATCTGCATTCGCAAATTTGACTGTGATATTCTTTTGGGAAAAATTTGATGTTGGAAGTTTAATTAACTGATCTTTATTTGACGCTGATGCTAAAAATTCGTTTTGGTATATCTCTACTATTTTTTTGTGGGTCAATATTAATTTCTTTGATAAGGAACAAATGAAACATACTGATGAATAATATCTTTATATTGAGCTGGACATTGCCACACAACTTTTCTAAGGAGAAACCCCCTGACTATTGCTTCAGGGACAAAAACACAAAAAACCTCATTTTCAATTGCGTCTTTGACCCTACATTTTCGTAATAAAACAGAAAATATTTTTACTGCATTATCAATTACTGCACGAAGAATGTTATTAAGCATATTGCAGACTAAACACATTTGTTTTCTTTTAATGCACTTGTATATAAATTGATAAGTTGAATTCTAACCTTGCAACCAGTTCTTTATTCTTGCTTCCAGTCATTTTACGGCCAGGATACTTGAGCCAGCGCCTTAATTGAGCGCAAGTGTGTTCTTCCGCAATATTGTGTACTAATTTTGCACCGTCAATCACACTTTCGTCTAAATTAATATAAAAAAATGATACCGGTCCAGCCATTTTGGCAATCGAGTATCCGAACATTTCATAGTTCCCGCAAACAAACATAGCGGCAGCACATGCTCGCTTCTATGATGAAAAGGCCTATTTATTACAAATGTCAATATTTCATACTACCTGTCAACTTGACACAGAAATGTATTATCTAAAATAAACCATCCCAAGTAGCACAGTGTGGACTATAGAGTTTTCGCAACTAAAAAGTGCATAAGAAACGCAGCCATTTTGAACAATATTTAATTTTTTGACATTTAATATCATATTTGTAATATAAAAGTATTTTAATAGTTTCTAGTAGACATAATATTTAGAAACTAGAGGAAGCATTATACTCTTCGCCGATTTACTGAGCTTTTTATATAATTGTTACACATTCTATAGGATAGGATTCTCTTCGCATTTTTCTTGTAAATAATGTTAGTTTTTGGATATTCTAAATTTTGTGATACCAACTTTGTGAAAAAAAAAATCTATGAAAAAAAAATCACGATGTGAGGGATCGAACCCGGGACCCTTAGATTGCGAGACGAAACTCTTGCCGCTGCACTACCATTTCTTATTACTAAAATTGTTAATGAGTGTAATATATACCATTAGAAAATTTATTGTGATTATTAGGAAACACACATTAGTAAAATGTATTAAAAAAAATAGTGATAAGAAATAACATTTCGCAAGGTTTCTATTTATTACAAACCATAAAAAAATGTAAAAAATATTTTTTAAATTTTAAATTACTAGAAACTTTTTTATTTACCAATCTATTTTGTTAAAAAACAATAGGGTTCTTCCTCTAGCTAACACTAAGTTACTCTCCAAATTTCAATACAATCGGATTGTTCTTTGTTGAGTTATCGTGCTTACAAGAAACGTGACGGACGGAGAGACGGACGGGCAGACGGGCAGACGGACAGACGGACAGACGGACAGACGGACAGACGGACATTTTGAAAGTTGTTCAGAATTCGTTCACCAACATAACGATATAAAATTTTTTTCTCTACGAGCGATATTTACTAATTTAGAAATGTGCCGATCAAATACAATATACTCTTCGTTTTTGCGAAGAGTATAATAAGTAATTTTGAACCATTTTCCGAATAAAAAATTAAATTTCATAATTTTGAGGTCATTAACAATTTCTTTTAAATCAGGAAATGTCTGAGGCGCTTTGTACATACAAAGGTACAACTTATTTCACGAAAAAATGACAATCGCATGTAATTTTATTCAGATCCATCGCCAAAATCGCTGATATATTATTTTTACTTATAGGTTAGATCCAATATTAAAGTATACATCCATTCCTGTAAACAGTTATTACAGCCTAATAATTTATCTTGACCAGATTTGTACATGAAAACCGTAATCCAGCTTCTCTAAAGTATTTTTATACCAAATGGAATTCACATCTAAATAGCCATAATCTTTCTTATTTTACTGTAAATTTGCCACAACTTTAGGGCCATTGTAACCCTATAAATGCCAAAAAATGTTGTACCATTTTAGTTGTCACAACGTTATCGCAACATTTTTAAAACGTCAGCGCAGCTAGCCACGACATCCAAATGGCCATAACTTTAGCTGCGACAACTTTAGCGTAACCAATTTACAGCTACTTGTGTTACTTGAGATGTTCAATTAGTATTACCAACTAAAGTTTTTGTTGACAATTGTTACATTCTTGTGTTAAAATACAAAAAATACCATTTCTTATATAAGAATGTCATTTTGACAATCATAACTTAATATTTTACCGATTTACACCATATTGAAGCTTAGCTCTTTCTCTCAACATTTTGCCTCTTTACTTTTTTCCTAAAGTGTCATCCGTGTGGCCTATTACCGATTAAAGGAAAAATGTGCCTAATTTCAGCATGGCGGCGCATTTTTTCTTTATTTCTGCACGGCGGATTTTTTGGGATTTTCATTCAGAGACTCCTGAATAGCCATAGAATACAATCCCGAAGAAATTAGCTTATTACAAATTTGTTCCGGATTTGGTCCAAGTTTAATTCTATTTTACTGAAGTAGGAGGCACCCCGAATACTTGAGAAAAAATTGACTTACATTATTTTGCATTACGAATCCACTTTTACGAAAACACTGTTTTGACTTGTTAATTGGTCTAGTAAATCGTAATACTGACTATGGATGAGTACATTTTAAAATTGAGAAGTTCTTATGGAAAATAACTTTTTGGAAAATAACAAATGTATGTATGGCCATTATTAATGTATTATTATTTTAATTTACCCCAAATTCCTCCTATCCCATGAACAGCACTAGCGCCAACAGGATCATCAATACCAACCTAAAAAAAATAAATAAATAAAGATGTGGATTCACATATCTTATCTTAAAATAGGGAATTCGGGGATGTATAACCCATACAGCACAAAAACATCCATAAAATATTGCATAAATATTTCTTCAAAACATAGCGATATTTATGTAACATTTAGCTTCGTGCAAATTTTATTATATAAATATTTTATAGATACAAAAATGTCCCGCTCGTGCAAATTCACAAAATGTTTATATAATATATAATAAATATTTCTGCAATATCTCTAAAATGTTTAAAATATTTAATAATTATTTTAAATGTTTATTTAATGTCACAATAACATTTAAATATCATTTAATTTGAATACAAATTATGTCCCACAAACCTTTAAGTAATATTTACTTAAATATCAAATTTTTTCGCCCATTACTTTATAAATTCTATAAAAAAAATAAAATGGTTACCAGTTTCGGACCTAAAATTACAGATGTGTATTCAGACCAAACAAGTAACATTAGACATTAATATCTTGTAGCCCCGTAGTCAGCGAGTTTAGCTGTCAACTGGGACACTTGCGAAGCGGGTTACAACTCTGCTCATCAAGAATAATTTTAATTTTAAAATTATCCCCAATAAGTGGTTCCGATTATACTAAAAACTTTTGGGCCTCGTTTCCCTTTACCTAATGCAAAATTCTGGATTTTCAAGGAGTTACCTAGGGACTTCGAGAGGCGGTTAAGAATACATTTTAAGAAAACTTTAATATTATTCTATTATGTCATTTCTATATACTTATACATATAAACAAATAACAAAACAAATGTGCATCATAATTATTGTAATGTAAATATGAATTCTGCGTAAACACAATGAAAGCATAGTAATCCTCTCAATCCTCTTCTCTATCCTCTAGTTACGTTTTTCATCATTTGTCCTGTAATAACAAATAAATTATGAGAGGAAGAAATTTCACCTTACCATTTTATTATAACGTTAATAATTAGGTGCTATTATTTCGGTACATAATTCACAGATGGCATTTTTTCAAATAATATTGACACTGAAGTAGCTTCACCACCGAACTTTATGCTGTCGATGGCATCAATGGTGGAATGGACATTTTTAGAAATACGATTTTCAAAAATTTTAAATGTTAATTTATTAATACGAAAACAAGATATACTTCTTTGGTGGAAATTCAGCTCCAGTTTTAAACTTTGAAAAAATACATACAAATTTACTGTCAAATATTAAATTGGTGAAAAATAACAATCAGCATTTACTTATTTTTAAAATATTGGGCCTCGTTTTACTAAATATCTTGTAGTTAGCTCTCTGCATAATATAGCTCTTGGATTTTTACTATTTGTTTTATCATGAATTTCTATAGATAAAATTTGTTAACATCTTTTCTGATTTAAATTATTAAGTACTCCCTTATATTAGTAAAAAATATACTTACAAAGGGTTTTTCTTGTTGACTCTTTCCTTTCTTCCTTTGCACCAAACTAGCAAAGTTTTTATAATTTTGGTGATATCGCTTTCTGTGGAATCTCTAGTCTATGCATTTAGTCTTACAGCTCATTTAAATAACGAGAGATATATATTTAACATTTTATTCTGATAAAAAACGGTTACTTAAAATGAGTGAGGCCACATAACAATTTTTGAATGTCTATTTGTCTTTAAACCCCTCCCAAAAGTATATACTCCTACAATGTTTGTTAAAATGTGATAGTAATGGTTGCCTTTGAAAATAAATCAACCTTAGCCTTAGCTCGTTTTTGTAATAGATTAGAATAAGTGCCTCTAACATTTATAACCATAAATGATGTACCTTTATATTGTCGTATTTGTCTATTAACATGCCTGGAAGTAGGCCTCGAGGTTTATAAAAAAGTCCCAATCCTACCTTAGCCTATCTTAGTTATAATTTTTCCCTAAAACATATCTGATGTCTTAAGATGGGTTTATAAAAACTGGCTTTTGTCTTAAGTTGATCGTAAAATAGATACGCGAACGTTTCACGCCAATTGGAATTGATTTCTGATCTATTCTGTGTATTAGCCCCTATATAGGAAAAATTAACCTAAAAATTTTAGGTTAAGTTAGGACCAAGACAGGATTGCGACTTTTATAAACGGCATACGGGTAACCTGTACATTTAACTTTTTAGGGAAAAAATTAAGACTAAAATAGGCTAAGTTAGGACTGGGAATTTTTTTATAAACTCGCCTTTAGATGAATGCATAACTTTACAAGTGTTTTAAAGCAAGTGCAATAACTGCAATATACACTTACCAAATGTGTTAACTAAAATAAAAAACTTCAAAACGTTAAAAGCGCCATTTTCGTTCTAGATCATACATCACTTAATCCATTATTATAATTTTTTGGAATCACAATCACAAAAACACAAACGTCAAATGTTGAAATGTTCCTGAAGTTCCCGTTGACGCTTTGACATTCCACATCTACACGCGTATGCGCACAAATCACTTGTGATGATGGGTTCCTATTGTCGCTCATTGGCTGAAAGTTACGCCAACCTATTCTATACAATTCACAATTGTACACATTTTGAACACATAATATCTCCCATGATACAGTATATTAAATTCTATGCATATTTTGTAAGAGTTTAAAAAAAATAAATTAATATAAAATATATGATATGCAGGTCGGGGTATTTGCCTGCTGAGTAGTTGTTTCCTTCAAATCCTATTTTCATTAACAGTGAAGCCAAGTCTCAGGCTTATTACTCTTAAATAGCCTAATAAATAAAAATTTACCAACAGTAGAAAGTTAGAGTTTATAATTTTTTCTATCGGTTGATATATAAAATATTTATTTAAATAATGCGTACCTCGACGCATACGGTGTCTTCAAAAAGAATAAAAATTAGATTAGGGTTGCACCGATAGAAGTAAATAACATTTTACACGAGTTTTATTTTTTATATATTTGAATTTTGACCTAGGGAGGAGGTGTAGTGGTAGGGGAAGTGGGAGGTTTAGAAATGAGGCAGCAGACTGGTTAATTGGTTAAAAGTTTTTAAATAAATGACGAAAGCAATATAAGAACCAATAAGCTTTGGAAGAAAAAAATTGTTTTAACTAAATATATACCCAAACAGCATACAACATTATTTGAATATTCAAATAAAGTAGCCAATGTTCAAATAACATTTAAATGTTACCAGAACATACCATACATGTTTCTATGAATTTTTTTATATTATGTATATTTGCAAATATTTTCTGAATATATTTAAAAAGTACAATGAAAATATAATACATACGTTTAAATATATTATTACAACCTTATTATAAATGTATATGTTACAGTAGTATATAATGACAGAGCTGCTGGAGCGGAGAGTTGAACATTAGTGTTCAGCCAATCAAAACCTATGAAAGAGCTGGTGGAGCGGCTCATTTTTTTGTGTTCAGCCAACCAAAACCATTGTATACGTATATGCAGGCGGTAATTAATTCAATATGATTATTAAAGCATGACGACAGATGGTAAAATCGTTTATGAGTCATACTAGACATATGGACAGATATGCGGGCGCTAATTAAATCAATATGATTATTAAAGCATGACGACAGACAGACAGACGGACAGATATGCAGGCGCTAATTAATTCATTATTATTATTATTCAATATGGTTATTAAAGCGTGATGACAGAGATCATTGTTTGATTACTAATGACAAACATCAGGAAGGTAATTCATGTATTTTAATAAATGGTGGGGGAAAATTCTTAACGCATGCGCAGCAGTCAAGATATATGACGAGGTTATAAAGAGATCATATAGTTAGTTAATTTATGCGAACTTAATTGACTTGTTTCGAAAAGTTTCGGATTCTGTGACAGATGGTAAAACCGTTGATGAGTCATACTAGACAGGTGACCGTTATATGAAAATGAACTCCTGACGGTAATTAATTCTAATTGACTCAATGTGTAAGCGCATGCGCAAAAGCCAAAACATCTTATCATAAAAATATTGCAAATGCTTATTTTAACGCTTAATTGTAAAATTATATTTCCATCGCCCCTGTATATAACAAAAGTTTAACACAAATTATTTTTAGCCCTCTGTATACTACTATTTAAATTAAAACAAGTAAATACTGAGATAAATGCGGCTCGAATAACCAGAGACAAGTATAATTAAATTTGTTGAATTACTTTTTAACATTATTTAAAATAAAATGCATACAGACACTAGCTTATTGCGAACCCCCTCAATTCAATTCAACTAGGTTATCAGTACATCTCGACGGCTTAATTATTTTTATCAGACTGGTGAAAAACTTACTGGTTTTTAGAATAGACAGACAATGCAGGTTATTACATATTATGCCAACAGCATCTCAACGGTTGAATTATTTCATTATTCATCATACATGTTTATGCTTTCCAGTTACTAAACGATCAAATACATAATAAACATTTATCATTAAGCGAGTAAACGAATTTACTGGACTTTTGTTAAAACGGGGGGTATAATATCAGTTGTTCAGTTTTTGATAGAACTCAAAAAAATTATTTGCGTTAACATACGAGGTGCATAGTTTTTGACTTCCCGCTTTGCTAAAAAATATCTCGAAACCAGGACTTCTGGAACTTGAACTATTTCAACTTGTACAAATATCAATGAAAAAAAATCTTGTAGACTAGGAATAAAAACAAAATATTTGGTTACTAATATTTATTAAGATTTACATATATAACTTTTATAATTTACTATTTTTAACTAGAAATATTTTACATTTTCATCTCAGATACAGGGTGTTAACAGTAAAATATCAATATTTACAAAAACTTAAATGGTATTGCATATAATACAAAAACGTGTTAGACAATACGTAAAAAATGTGCTGAGATATCTGAGAACTTTCGATGTTTGTGTTGTAGTCCACAACCACATCAAAAAAAACAACTCATACACAATGACTTTGCTTCATTTTCAACCAAATCAATACTAAAATAATTTTGAATTAGACATACATATTGGTAAGTCCAGTTCTGCACAAACTGTAAACTATTAACTTCATACTTCTCTATTATGGATTCACTGTCTAGTTCTAGTTCTTCAGAAAGAGTATCAATCATATTTACTTTGTTGTATACTCGGAAAGACTCAGAGCAAAATTGCATATGCTTTATATACCGTTTAAAGATATAAAAAGATAAAATATGGTAAGATGAACTAGGTTATGACCACCAGATGGCAACTAGTGCTGGGGGTAATAGAATATCTCGCTTTGCTAAAGAAAAATTGTGTCGAAGCCAGGGATGGAAACTCAGACTGAGCTATTTCAACCTACATAAATAATAATGAAAAAATCTTATAGACTAAGAAAAAATAATATCTTTTGACTAGTAATTTTTACATTTTCAACTCAGATACAGGACATTAACAGTAAAAAATCAATTAACGCATAATACAAAAACGTGTTATACGCGTGTTTCTTTTCTATTATGGATTCACTGTCTAGTTCTTCAGAAAGAGTATCGATCATATTTAACTTCACATATACTCGAAAAACTCAAACAGAGCATCATTTCAAATGTTTTATATAGCGTTTTCACTGAATTTCTTCCACTTCATAACATGCAAACCCAGATTTATATTATACTTTGTATCGTGTTATAAGATTAGATAGGAAAGTCACATTATTCTCCCATACCCGAATTAAAAGATAGCACATTGTTGGGCTTTCATATACCAAATAATATATTTTTTACAGAGTGCCATATGCAATCTGGACATTGCTTTCTCGCGCGATGTCTCTGAAAAAATAATGATGTCATAACATGATGTAATATATTTCTTTACATATGCAATCTAGAGCTTGAAATAACCTCAACACATAGTTTCATTAGCTTGTCTCGACAAGTGTAGGATTCCGCGAATAACATATGCAGGTGTTAGACACGTGACATGTTCCCCCTCCCAACAAAAAAATTTACGATAAAAGACGCATGCGCTACCACATCAAAACCTATTGGTATTTCTACCGACTATAATAATCAATCAGCTCAATCCTACAATTACTGTGCCACATTACGCTTCAAAACTTATTGATATTTCTACCGACCACAATAATCAATCAGCTCCAATTCTACAATTATTACTGTGTTACATTACGTTTTGTACTTCGATTTTAATTCTAAAGTTCCTTGTTAGAATTATTAGAAGAAAACAATGAACGATATCAATGATGACTTAAAAAATGCCATTCTCAAATTGTATCAGGATATTTCAAGAGAAAAAGTTCAAGAACTCAATACATCTCCCAATATTGCGTATCATGTTAGAGATTATGAAACTGATACTTTAGTTCGTCTTGGACATCTAGAGTACACACTGAAAACATATGGTCGTGCTGAAGAGTTATGTAGCCATGTCTTACGAAGATTCATTCCTCTCGATGTGTTTTTAAAAGAAATGATTTCAGAAGGATTTTTTCACATGCTATTCTCTATTAGAAATACCATACCTAACGAATATACTGTAAAATATAATATTTATTTACATATCAGAATGGCTAGATATCAAGTGTATTCGAATCCAAAGATTGCATTTCAAAGGACGTATATAGTGATTGGTGAACATAGTACAAATTTGTTTTTTGATAGACTTCCATATGATTCTTGTTTCACCACCTATGCAATAATTCTCTCTTAACTCTCTTAACCACCTGTGGAAAGTTCTCCTGAAACCGATTGGAAGAGGTTTTATCTCATCCAAGGAACAATAATGAATTTCCGGTATTACGATGGAAAGACCGATACAATACATGAGGATTTTCAAACAGTTTTCAGCTCCAGTAATCAAGATTTCAAAGGAAAATAACTGCATATGGGCTATGAATCGATGAGTTGTTTACGAGAAATTCTAAAAATCAACAATTTACAAATTACTTCAAGATTCTTCAGTGGATCGGAGATTCGAGACAGTGTCAAATATACTTAACTTCATTTAGATGCAAAGAATATGGGCCCAAAACTCAACTGCTCACTCTATATAGCAAACGAATTAATAAGAGAACAGAAGCAAGGTAAAAAAATTATATGGCTTTACTGGTGAAGAACTTCGGAATTTTCCATCAATATATTTGATTGAAAAAGCTGCTCTCATCAAACTTCTTTATACAAGGTCCAAGTTACCAAGGAAATATACACACAACTTCAAAACTTCAGATTCAAATACCTTGTTTTACAAACCACAATAGGACAGAATGACATAGTTATGTGGATGGTCCACCAGACTCACAATCCAGATGTCATGTATGTAAATGGGAACCTTCAAAATGTGCATGATTTATGGTACATAAATAACTACACATCTTTAATACAATACGTTTTATTTCAGTAAATATATTGAACTTTTTAATATAAAAATGGAAAAATGCAGGTCATTGCAAAACAGGCATATTCTCTATATCAAATACATCTTGACGATTATTTCATAAACTTAAATAAAGAGATTAAACATTACCCACAAAACTGATGTGACATATGCAAAATATAATTAACCTAAAAAGGCGTCTGAAACCATGACAGACCACGTTACCTACAAATTAGACCATTTGTTACATTTTCACACAAGAGGATAAATGTTTATGTATACCAACCATTCATGAATTTACAAAAATAGAACACAAAACTCAAAACACACCATTGCCATGAAGATAATTATTCTGCAAAAGATACAGTACAACAAAACCAGGAATATCTAAGCCCATCTGTTAATAGTTAAATAGAGGCGAATAATAAACAAATTCGCATGTGACAATGTGAGAAATAAAGTATTATAAAAACATATTCTTAGTTGCAAAATACATCTCAAATTGTTTATTTCTTACTTGAGGCCAGATGTTTATGTTCAACGCTTATGAATGTTTAAAAAAAATAGAACAGGAAACACATAATTGCTATGAAGATAATTTTCATTTATGGTAGGGATAAAAATACCATTTTATCAAAAAGAACTTACATATGTCTGTCTTGTTTCAGAAATGCTATTGAATTTACATTTTTAGATATAGGTATATATAACCATAAATAATATTAGAAAATATAAATTAATTTAAACAGATGTCGCGAAATAATGTACAGGGCCTTATATCCGACAAAATCGTATTTTAATTATTAAGTATCGAGAACAACTGATACACGTTCATGAATTTTACTTCATATTTTGAGATCTACGTACGCTAGTGATAAATAAAATCCCTGTATTTCCTGTCGCATTAAAAATTTCATATACCTTTTCCATTAATAAGTATTTTATGCTGATAATGGCGTATTTACCTTTATGATAATCAACCAGCAAGTTAGAACATTCTTCATACACCACAACTTGTAAGGGATCACGCATTTTTAACTACATTTCAAAATGTTGTTTGTTTTTACGAGCAGATCGTGTGGTTTAAATTCATTCTGACGTGTAAACAACAAGCATAATATTCAAATCTAAGATAATTTCTGGACTTACATGGAAGACTGACTAGGGTAGTCTTTATTACTGAAATAAAAAAATATTTTTAGTATTTTTAGCAGGAGGTAATTTTTCAATATAATACTTTATTCCGATTGCTCGTCAACAGTCCAACGCTAATATATGTAAACCATATCATACTATACCATACCATACTATGCCATACTATACCATACTATACCATACTATACCATACTATTCGTCGAATACACAGGGTAATTAAAAAAAAGATACTACATTCAATAGATATGCAGGAATTATTTTCAGATTAGGTTTATATATTGTAATAGGAAACACTTACTCAATACAGCAGTCGAAATTTTGAAACTAAACCAGCGTTAAATGCAGTGTGTATAATTATAAAAAATTATAAATAATATTGCAACAAGCATAGGGTAAAAAACAAATGTTTTGGTAACATTACATGAAGCTGGTCAACAAACGGCGGCTGAACGCAGAAATTATTTTAAATCTCCCCAGTTATATATGTTTAATGACGCTAGACCACACAACAACATATTGTATAAAAAACTTTGAGAAACACAACATTATATCTGCAGCATATCCTGAAATAATATTTTCAACACACAAACAGTCCAGTGGCCCGAAGACTTTGCAGTTCGAGAAGAAACCATCCAAAGTAGCTCTATATGAGAATATCATTTTAGGTATACAGCAAACAAATATTTAATTGATGACTCATAGCAAACATCTACAGACAATTAATGATATATTTTTATACAAAGGTTTTTAATTAATAATAATAATATCTTCTATTACGCCTTTCTTTTCCTTTTCTTCATCTGTCTTGGATGACTGCTTGTTGTTCTTCGAGGAGACCTCCTTACCATTGGATGTATAGATATGGTGTGCGGTATAGTACTAAGCTAACCTAACATTTAATAACAAGCTATAAATGCTGCAAAATGAAAATTTTAGAAACCAAACAGTATCCAATTATCTGCTTTAACAGGGCTTAAAGAAAACTAGCAAATCTAAATCACAGAGAGCAATTTATATTTCATATATCGTTTACTAAAATTAGAAGAGATGTCTGCACTTTTATAAACTAGGACACGATTTTAGCAATTTTATGGAACATCTGCGAAAAGGAACACATACATTTGCTTAAGTCAAGCATGAAACAAGTATGAAGTATCCATTCACGTCTATGAAATGTCCATGAATGTCCATAAAGTGTCCATGAACGTCCATGAAGCATCCATCAACGTGCATAAAGGTCTTTAAGCATAAAGTTGGAGTATTCCTACAGTGACCTTTGAGACGGTAACATGTCCTTTCTACTAGATATAGAACCTAATTGTTATGGACTAAGACATGTAAAGACAGGCCTCATGATCGGTGAAACACCAGTTTCGATTGAAAAAGACATACCTGATATTCATGGAAATAAATTCCCGTTGACGAAAGGTCTAACTGAGTTACTAACCAAGAGAGAACCCAAGGATTTTAACGGCGACGACATACTCTCTTACAAGCGTATATTGATGCTGACCAACACCCATTTGAGAAGGTATGGAAAAGAACTTCGCATAAAACCTAACAATTCTTGGAAGTACCAGAACATTATATCAAATTTTTTTCCTCCAAAAAGGAAAAGACGGGATCCTGATGAATATAAAATACAAGCAAATGAAAAATTAGAAAAATCAACAATGCCGTCTGCAGTAGCCGCGGTGTCAGAGCGGCAAGTTATGAGCCGTTCCCAAAGTATATTTTATAATTATCAAACATCTTCTGAGGGAACAAAAAGTGAAGACGTATTAAACTGGGATTCAGATACTGACCCTAACGTCTTGATTGAAGCGATAAGACTGAACAGACGCCTAGGTGTGAATTATGAGATTTATGTAAACACTTTACGAAATATGAAGATTATTAAATAAATTTTTGCAAGTTTGCTTTACAGCGTCTTACTTCTGACTTACCTACAAACTTCCCACTCACATTCACACTCTCCTCTATACCACTATATTCTGAATTCATATATCAAATATGAAATATTTAATTGATGACATATATTTTACTTCTCTTCTATTTCTATTATGGAGATTAATCAGAGGATTTAAAAAGCAGAGTATTCATTGCTAATCAAATAAACACTTAATTCTATAAGCGAAAATTTAAACCAAGAACATCTAACCAATCATAAAGATTTGTTAAAATATTAATGCAACCAATTTGTTAAAAGTTATATAAATTAGAAGATAGCAAAGTAACGGGAACCAAAACTTTTTGCTTCACTTCTTTCAGAAAATCAGAAAAATTCGATATGGTTTCTATGGCTGCCACATGATCAATTATAACATATCACTTATAAGTAAGTACATAAACTTTTAAAAATGGCTTTCAGTTACTAAACGACTAAATGCATAATAAACATTTATCATTAAGCGAAGTAACGAATTTACTGGACTTTTGTTAGAATGGTATAATATCAGTTATTCAGTTTTCGATAGAACTCACAAAAATTATTTGCGTTAATATACGAGGTACATAGTTTTTGACTTCTCGCTTCGCTAAAAAATGTCTCGAAACCAGGTATAGGACTTCTACAACTTTCAGCTATTTCAACTTGTACAAATATTAATGAAAAAAATCTTATAGACTGGGAATAAAAACAATATATTTGGTTACTAATATTTATTAAGATTACAACCATACCATACTATACTATACCATACTATACCATACTATACCATACTATACCATACTACACCATACTATACCATACTATACCATACTATACCATACTATACCATACTATACCATACCATACTATACCATACCATACTATACCATACTATACCATACTATACCATACTATACCATACTATACCATACTATACCATACTATACCATACTATACCATACTATACCATACTATACCATACTATACCATACTATACCATACTATACCATACTATTCGTCGAATACACAGGGTAATTAAAAAAAAGATACTACATTCAATAGATATGCAGGAATTATTTATTTTAACTACATATTAAATGTTAGGTTAGGTTGGGTGCTGTCTAACACCTCCAATATTCATTGGATGTATAGGTTAGGTAGTGGAAGTTGCGCGCGCAGCTTTCACAACCTAACCTATACATCCAATGAATATTGGAGGTGTTAGACAGCACCCAACCTAACCTAACATTTAATATGTAGTTAAAACAAATAATTCCTGCATATCTATTGAATGTAGTATCTTTTTTTTAATTACCCTGTGTATTCGACGAATAGTATGGTATAGTATGGTATAGTATGGTATAGTATGGTATAGTATGGTATAGTATGGTATAGTATGGTATAGTATGGTATAGTATGGTATAGTATGGTATAGTATGGTATAGTATGGTATGGTATGGTATAGTATGGTATAGTATGGTATGGTATGGTATAGTATGGTATAGTATGGTATAGTATGGTATGGTATAGTATGGTATAGTATGGTATAGTATGGTATAGTATGGTGTAGTATGGTATAGTATGGTATAGTATGGTATAGTATGGTATAGTATAGTATGGTATGGTTGTAATTTTAATAAATATTAGTAACCAAATATATTGTTTTTATTCCCAGTCTATAAGATTTTTTTCATTAATATTTGTACAAGTTGAAATAGCTGAAAGTTGTAGAAGTCCTATACCTGGTTTCGAGACATTTTTTAGCGAAGCGAGAAGTCAAAAACTATGTACCTCGTATATTAACGCAAATAATTTTTGTGAGTTCTATCGAAAACTGAATAACTGATATTATACCATTCTAACAAAAGTCCAGTAAATTCGTTACTTCGCTTAATGATAAATGTTTATTATGCATTTAGTCGTTTAGTAACTGAAAGCCATTTTTAAAAGTTTATGTACTTACTTATAAGTGATATGTTATAATTGATCATGTGTCAGCCATAGAAACCATATCGAATTTTTCTGATTTTCTGAAAGAAGTGAAGCAAAAAGTTTTGGTTCCCGTTACTTTGCTATCTTCTAATTTATATAACTTTTAACAAATTGGTTGCACTAATATTTTAACAAATCTTTATGATTGGTTAGATGTTCTTGGTTTAAATTTTCCCTTATAGAATTAAGTGTTTATTTGATTAGCAATGAATACTCTGCTTTTTAAATCCTCTGATTAATCTCCATAATAGAAATAGAAGAGAAGTAAAATATATGTCATCAATTAAATATTTCATATTTGATATATGAATTCAGAATATAGTGGTATAGAGGAGAGTGTGAATGTGAGTGGGAAGTTTGTAGGTAAGTCAGAAGTAAGACGCTGTAAAGCAAACTTGCAAAAATTTATTTAATAATCTTCATATTTCGTAAAGTATTTACATAAATCTCATAATTCACACCTAGGCGTCTGTTCAGTCTTATCGCTTCAATCAAGACGTTAGGGTCCGTATCTGAATCCCAGTTTAACACGTCTTCACTTTTTGTTCCCTCAGAAGATGTTTGATAATTATCAAATATATTTTGGGAACGGCTCATAACTTGCCGCTCTGACACCGCGGCTACTGCAGACGGCATTGTTGATTTTTCTAATTTTTCATTTGCTTGTATTTTATATTCATCAGGATCCCGTCTTTTCCTTTTTCGAGGAAAAAATTTTGATATAATGTTCTGGTACTTCCAAGAATTGTTAGGTTTTATGCGAAGTTCTTTTCCATACCTTCTCAAATGGGTGTTGATCAGCATCAATATACGCTTGTAAGAGAGTATGTCGTCGCCGTTAAAATCCTTGGGTTCTCTCTTGGTTAGTAACTCAGTTAGACCTTTCGTCAACGGGAATTTATTTCCATGAATATCAGGTATGTCTTTTTCAATCGAAACTGGTGTTTCACCGATCATGAGGCCTGTTTTTACATGTCTTAGTCCATAACAATTAGGTTCTATATCTAGTAGAAAGGACATGTTACCGTCTCAAAGGTCTCTGTAGGAATACTCCAACTTTATGCTTAAAGACCTTTATGCACGTTGATGGATGCTTCATGGACGTTCATGGACACTTTATGGACATTTATGGACACTTCATGGACATTCATGGACATTTCATAGACGTGAATGGATACTTCATACTTGTTTCATGCTTGACTTAAGCAAATGTATGTGTTCCTTTTCGCACATGTTCCATAAAATTGCTAAAATCGTGTCCTAGTTTATAAAAGTGCAGACATCTCTTCTAATTTTAGTAAACGATATATGAAATATAAATTACTCTCTGTGATTTAGATTTGCTAGTTTTCTTTAAGCCCTGTTAAAGCAGATAATTGGATACTGTTTGGTTTCTAAAATTTTCATTTTGCAGCATTTATAGCTTGTTATTAAATGTTAGGTTAGCTTAGGTACTATACCGCACACCATATCTATACATCCAATGGTAAGGAGGTCTCCTCGAAGAACAACAAGCAGTCAACCAAGACAGATGAAGAAAAGGAAAAGAAAGGCGTAATAGAAGATATTATTATTATTAATTAAAAACCTTTGTATAAAAATATATCATTAATTGTCTGTAGATGTTTGCTATGAGTCATCAATTAAATATTTGTTTGCTGTATACCTAAAATGATATTCTCATATAGAGCTACTTTGGATGGTTTCTTCTCGAACTGCAAAGTCTTCGGGCCACTGGACTGTTTGAGTGTTGAAAATATTATTTCAGGATATGCTGCAGATATAATGTTATGTTTCTCAAAGTTTTTTATACAATATGTTGTTGTGTGGTCTAGCATCATTAAACATATATAACTGGGGAGATTTAAAATAATTCCTGCGTTCAGCCGCCGTTTGTTGACCAGCTTCATGTAATGTTACCAAAACATTTGTTTTTTACCCTATGCTTGTTGCAATATTATTTATAATTTTTTATAATTATACACACTGCATTTAACGCTGGTTTAAACCCATAGTTTCAAAATTTCGACTGCTGTATTGAGTAAGTGTTTCCTATTACAATATATAAACCTAATCTGAAAATAATTCCTGCATATCTATTGAATGTAGTATCTTTTTTTTAATTACCCTGTGTATTCGACGAATAGTATGGTATAGTATGGTATAGTATGGTATAGTATGGTATAGTATGGTATAGTATGGTATAGTATGGTATAGTATGGTATAGTATGGTATAGTATGGTATAGTATGGTATAGTATGGTATAGTATGGTATAGTATGGTATAGTATGGTATAGTATGGTATAGTATGGTATAGTATGGTATAGTATGGTATAGTATGGTATAGTATGGTATAGTATGGTATAGTATGGTATAGTATGGTATAGTATGGTATAGTATGGTATAGTATGGTATAGTATGGTATGGTATAGTATGATATGGTTTACATATATTAGCGTTGGACTGTTGACGAGCAATCGGAATAAAATATTATATTGAAAAATTACCTGCTGCTAAAAATACTAAAAATATTTTTTTATTTCAGTAATAGAGACTACCCCAGTCAGTCTTCCATGTAAGTCCAGAAATTATCTTAGATTTGAATATTATGCTTGTTGTTTACACGTCAGAATGAATTTAAACCACACGATCTGCTCGTAAAAACAAACAACATTTTGAAATGTAGTTAAAAATGCGTGATCCCTTACAGGTTGTGGTGTATGAAGAATGTTCTAACTTGTTGGTTGATTATCATAAAGGTAAATACGCCATTATCAGCCTAAAAGACTTATTAATGGAAAAGGTATATGAAATTTTTAATGCGACAGGAAATACAGGGATTTTATTTATCACTAGCGTACGTGGATCTCAAAATATGAAGTAAAATTCATGAACGTGTATCAGTTGTTCTCGATACTTGATAATAAAAATACGATTTTGTCGGATATAAGGCCCTGTACATTATTTCGCGACATCTGTTTAAATTAATTTATATTTTCTAATATTATTTATGGTTATAAATACCTATATCTAAAAATGTAAATTCAATAGCATTTCTGAAACAAGACAGACATATGTAAGTTCTTTTTGATAAAATGGCATTTTTATCCCTACCATAAATGAAAATTATCTTCATAGCAACTATGTGTTTTCTGTTCTATTTTTTTTAAACATTCATAAGCGTTGAACATAAATATCTGGCCTCAAGTAAGAAATAAACAATTTGAGATGTATTTTGCAACTAAGAATATGTTTTTATAATACTTTATTTCTCACATTGTCACATGCGAATTTGTTTATTATTCGCCTCTATTTAACTATTAACAGATGGGCTTAGATATTCCCGGTTTTGTTGTACTGTATCTTTTGCAGAATAATTATCTTCATGGCAATGGTGTGTTTTGCGTTTTGTGTTCTATTTTTGTAAATTCATGAATGGTTGGTATACATAAACATTTATCCTCATGTGTGAAAATGTAACAAATGGTCTAATTTGTAGGTAACGTGGTCTGTCATGGTTTCAGACGCCATTTTAGGTTAATTATATTTTGCATATGTCACATCAGTTTTGTGGGTAATGTTTAATCTCTTTATTTAAGTTTATGAAATAATCGTCAAGATGTATTTGATATAGAGAATATGCCTGTTTTGCAATGACCTGCATTTTTCCATTTTTATATTAAAAAGTTCAATATATTTACTGAAATAAAACGTATTGTATTAAAGATGTATAGTTATTTATGTACCATAAATCATCCACATTTTGAAGGTTCCCATTTACATACATGACATCTGGATTATGAGTCTGGTGGACCATCCACATAACTATGTCATTCTGTCCTATTGTGGTTTGTAAAACAAGGTATTTGAATCTGAAGTTTTGAAGTTGTGTGTATATTTCCTTGGTAACTTGGACCTTGTATAAAGAAGTTTGATGAGAGCAGCTTTTTCAATCAAATATATTGATGGAAAATTCCGAAGTTCTTCACCAGTAAAGCCATATAATTTTTTTACCTTGCTTGTGTTCTCTTATTAATTCGTTTGCTAGATAGAGTGAGCAGTTGAGTTTTGGGCCCATATTCTCTGCATCTAAATGAAGTTAAGTATATTTGACACTGTCTCGAATCTCCGATCCACTGAAGAATCTTGAAGTAATTTGTAAATTGTTGATTTTTAGAATTTCTCGTAAACAACTCATCGATTCATAGCCCATATGCAGTTATTTTCCTTTGAAATCTTGATTACTGGAGCTGAAAACTGTTTGAAAATCCTCATGTATTGCATCGGTCTTTCCATCGTAATACCGGAAATTCATTATTGTTCCTTGGATGAGAAAAAACCTCTTCCAATCGGTTTCAGGAGAACTTTCCACAGGTGGTTAAGAGAGTTAAGAGAGAATTATTGCATAGGTGGTGAAACAAGAATCATATGGAAGTCTATCAAAAAACAAATTTGTACTATGTTCACCAATCACTATATACGTCCTTTGAAATGCAATCTTTGGATTCGAATACACTTGATATCTAGCCATTCTGATATACTAAATACTCCTTTATTTCTTTATTCGTGATATGTGACAAAGTACAAGAAATATACAGCGGCTGCTGAAACAATACTTTCTTACTCCAAAATAAACTGCTCGACTAAAACAGCCTGTCAATTAATAATATTTGATGTATTGAGGTTTTATGGCCATTCAGACTAAAATTATCAGTCAGGTAGCCTGTTGAGGTGAAGAAAAATAAGATTAGTCACTTCTAATAAATCTTGCTATTCCTGTGCTTTCCACGAGTTTTGGTATGATATAAATCACAATAAGTCCTATTTAGCAAATCAGAACAAATCCAAACATAGTTTCATAAAACTTTTGAAAAAATATAGATGTAATGTGTAATGAAAAATAGAGAATAAGTAGAGAATAGTTTTAACAATGTTTGTATTGGTATTATGATACTATTATTATTATTAAAATTATTAAAATATTTCAAAAATATTTCAAAGAATGTATACAAAAATAAACAGAATAGAGTTAGGTGACAGTATGCAATATGAAATAAGTGACACCTGCATCTCAAAGCATCAACCAGGAAGAGATGGAATCACCTAAGCACGAAATGCTTGTTTTGTGAACTCCATACTTTCCCGGTTGATATGTAAATTGATTGCATAGCTTGATATATAAAAATAGGAACAGAAATGAACAAGGAGAGAGGAGAATATAATTTAATATTTAATAAAAACAAGTCAGTAACGGTTCAAAACAGTAGCACTCGGTAGTAAGTACTTAAAATCAGAGAACTATAATTGGATAAGTTAGTGGATATTTGTAACGTAATTCGTGGTTGCAGGTAAGTATAGCCCATAAAGTAAATAGTTTTTATAGTTAGATACAGTTCGAGAGTCTGAAATAATTGTCGAAATTTTCATATTAATGCAGGATAAACTTTATAGAATCATGATTGTGAGTGATAAACTTTTTTATTTCTATTTTATATTTATTAAATTTTTCTAAATTTTTTATATGCAGTGGTAAAATATTATATAACTTTGGACCGAGATAGAAGACAAATCTTTGTGTATGGCTTTTTTTGAATAACGGCAATCCTATAGACCTATTTTTTGCAAACCTAGTATCATATGTAGGATGGGCTGGTGAGGGATTTTTGTCAAACATGTGTAATAAACAGTGATAAGCGAACAGATTTCTTATGTTGAATATGTACGTCTTTATATAATTGTGTAGAAGAGTAAAGTTTTTTTTTCTTTAAAATTATCTTTAGAATACTATTTTGGGCTGTTTGTAGAATATTAAGTACATTATTACATAACCCTCCCCAGATAATAACACAATATCTAACCAATGACTCTACTAGCGATTTATATATAACCATTAAATTTTTCTTATCTAATATATCTCTTAATGTGAAGAACTTATGTGTAAGTTGTCTAATTTTTTTTTGTGAGATAAGTAATATGCTCGTTCCATCTTAGATGATGGTCAAGCATGACACCTAAATATTTGATAGTATTAGTTTTACCAATTTGGGGGCAATTGCAATTTGCTTGTTGTAAACATGTATTATTGTGTATATGTAGTATATCTTTAGTAGGTTGATCAGAAGCTATTAATGTGAATGTTAGAAATTTCGTTTTTTGGATATTTAAGCTCAATAAACTAAAGTTTAGCCACTTAGAAATCAGTGCTAAACTTTGTTCTGCATTACTATATACAATATCCCAGGAATTTTCTGAAAATACAATAGCAGTGTCATCAGCATAAGATATTAAGTGGCCTTGAAATTGTTTTAGTTTAGTGATGCTATTGATGTATACAAGGAACAGAATTGGACCCAATACAGTCCCTTGTGGCACACCCATTTTAACAGTGAGAGAATCACTGTATACGTTATCAATTTTTACGCGTTGCTTTCTACTTGTGAGGTAATCCTCTATTAAACATAATGCTGGTCCCCGTATACCATTGCTTTGTAGTCTATCTAGTAACATTTGATGTGACACTGTATCGAAAGCTTTCGCTAAATCGAGAAATACAGCCATGCTTTTTTTTGATTTATCTAGGTTTGCCACAATTTCTTGTATTAAGTCCAACACTGCATGTTCTGTACTTATATTCTTTTTAAAGCCAAATTGTCTATTTGTGATCACGTCATGTTTATCAAAAAATTCCACCAGTCTCTTTTTAAGACATTTTTCAAATATTTTAGCGAAATTATTGATAACTGAGATAGGTCTATAGTTGTTCAGATTTTTGTAATCACCTGATTTATGTACGGGAGTCACGTTCGATTCCTTCCATTGATATGGTATTTGACTAGTTTTAAGTGTTAGATTAATTATGTGTATTAAAGGTTTGATTATGTGTACGTGTATGGATTTTATTAATTTAACTGATAACCCGTCTGGTCCAGCCGATGAGTTGTTTTTTAGACTGCTAATGGTTTCTATAATTTCGTTTTCTGTTACAGGTTTAAGGAATATCGATGATAGATTAGAATACCTTTCTAGGATATTACTAGGCAGGTTATCAATTGCTTCAATTTTTTGCGACATTTTTGTGCCAATATTTATAAAGTAGTCGTTAAAAACATTAGCCTTATCTGTATTACTCGTTACTTCTAACCCTTCATCATTTGTTATGTTAATATATTTAATGTGTTTACGTGTTGCCGTTGAATTTGAAGCATTGTTTACTACCTCCCAAATTTTTTTACAACTGCCTTGTGCCTCTGCAAGCTGATTCTTATAATATTGATTTTTGACTTCTCTTATTAATTTATTGAGCATATTTCTATATTCTGCATGTTGTTTTTTAAGTTCGGGTGAATAATTTTTTACTAACCTTTTTTTTAGGTAGTCCCTATGCCTAATAGAATTTATTAATCCATCAGTTATCCATGGCTTTAATTTGTAGAATTTGTTTTTGACAATTACGGACTTTGTTGACTTATTTAGTAACGTACGAATTTTATTTATAAAAAAGTTATAGCTAGCTTGAGTTTGACTACAATTCATCACTTCTGACCAAGTTTCCTGTTCAAGTAAATTGTTTAATTTTTTAAAATCAATTTTACTAATAACTTTATTTTTTAATTCTTTATTACTTGTATCATTTTTAAAAAATTCTAAAACTACTGAAGTGATGTAATGGTCGGTAATATCTGATTCTATAATCATGGGGATGATTTTGGTACAAGAATTAGTATTTTTATTCCGTCTAATAAATATATGGTCTATAATAGATTGTGAAATTTTCTGTTACTCTCGTACATGAATTTATATATGATATGTACCCATTTTCTGTCAACATATTTATGTAATTATTCACATCCATTGACTTTGTATCGAGCAAATTAATATTTATATCTCCTAGAAATACTTCAATTTTATTTTTATTTACATCAGTGATAAATTGTCCTAGGTCAGTTATATAAGTGTTTAGATTTGTGGACGGGGGTCTGTAGGAAACAACGAATCCTACACTGACCTTATTTATTTCAACTGAGAATCTTAGTAACTTTGTTTCAGTGAGTGCGAAATTGACGACATTAGCAGGAATGTTGTCTTTGATGTACACAATTACTCCATCGTTTTGGTTATAATTTGATTCATTGTAATAAATAGTGTAATTAGGAATATTAAAGCAACTTAGTGTATGCACATTCCAAGTCTCAGAGAGGACAATGATGTCTATATGCTCCTTTATTGTCTCTACATATATTAAAAATTCCTCAAAATTTTTTTTGATACTTCTTATATTTAAATGTAATATTCCCAGGTTATTCCCATTTTTCATATCATTAAAACCATCTTTTAAACTACCGTGTATTACTGTTTTGATCCCATCCTGTTCATTTATTAACCTAAATAAATCTATCATATTATTAATGTATAGTGTTTAAATTTAAAAACTAACTAAGCAAAGAAGAATAAATGCAAAACACAAATAGACACTAATTGAGTATAATATAACAATATATCTTAGTGGGTACTTATGAAAATATGGAAATTAGAATACAGATTTAGAGAAGAGAAAGACAATAGCAATACTAAAAATAAAAAGTAAAAAATAAAAAAAAGAGAAGATAAACCTATTTTGATGTGGATCGTGTGGTTGGCCGAGAGTTGTTTTTGCTTCTTTTACCTTTCCCTTCGTCCTCTTTCTCATCACTTAGAATATATTCCTCTCTTTGTACATAGTTCTCTGCAAACTCCAAACCCGTTGATGATTGCCTCGTTTTTGACGTCGACGGAACACTATTTAAAGTTTTTTTCAGAGGCTCGCAAACAGTTTCTTTAAGTGTTGTATCGTCTATTTTCATTAGATCATCATAAGAAAACGATTCTCCATTTACGATTAGTTTATTCCTGTATATTTTGGCACTGTGTTCTTTATTTTTCGCGTTTTTATAATGTTTATATAACACCTTTTGTTCCCGTCGCTGTTCTTCAGACAAGTCGTTAGCAATATTTATACCCGAATTTTTTAATTTCTTAATATGTTTAAAAATGTCCTGCTTTTTAATATGAGATATAAATTGTACCATCAATGGACGTGGATTGTGGCTTTTTTTCCCAATTCTATAGATATTATTTAAATCTTGAGCGCTTATTGTCACTTCCAGATGTTGATAAGAAAAATCAGAAACAGTTTGTATTAAGCTTCTTTCGGGCTCTTCTTTGAGACCAAAGATAACTATATTATTATTTCTGGCTTTAATATCTTGAATATCTAGTTTTCTTCTTAGTTCCTGATTTTCCTTTTCCAAAACCTCTGCTTTTTTTGATAACACATATAGTTTTCTGCTGTTCGTCAAACTTAGTATTTAATTTAGTTACTTGTTGCTGTACTTCAGTAATTTGACTTTGGATCATTGTCAAAATGGAAAATAAGTCATCGATTGTTTTATTCTTTTCTTGATCGCCCATAATAAATCAATACGCAAAAACAGTAGAAAATTCGAACGCTGTACACTTTTATATTCACATAAAGTTACTTGATTTTACAAACAGCACATGTTTCACTCATTGGCCCTTTCCAGATGTCAGGTCTAGGTACCTGCTACTTGACCCTTAGATACACTTGTTGTATAGTTTGTAACACATTTTTACATTATAAGTCACAATTTCAATACACTACACTATCTTATTAATTATTAATAGCTTTATATTACTTGAGCATGTAGTGAGTAAGATGGTTTAACACGGATTTTTTAAAGTTACATCACTGTAATTTTTTGTCAATTTCTTTAAATTTTATCCCGGTTTTTCTTACGTATTAAGCAGGAGCGTACCCGTCACGCGTCAGCCAGCCAGCCATGGACACATATGTAACTAAATATTATATTTTACAATATGTTCGTTAGGTATGGTATTTCTAATAGAGAATAGCATGTGAAAAAAACCTTCTGAAATCATTTCTTTTAAACACACATCGAGAGGAATGAATCTTCGTAAGACATGTCTACATAACTCTTCAGCACGACCATATGTTTTCAGTGTGTACTCTAGATGTCCAAGACGAACTAAAGTATCAGTTTCATAATCTCTAACATGATACGTAATATTGGGAGATGTATTGAGTTCTTGAACTTTTTCTCTTGAAATATCCTGATACAATTTGAGAATGGCATTTTTTAAGTCATCGTTGATATCGTTCATTGTTTTCTTCTAATAATTCTAACAAGGAACTTTAGAATTAAAATCGAAGTACAAAACGTAATGTAACACAGTAATAATTGTAGAATTGGAGCTGATTGATTATTGTGGTCGGTAGAAATATCAATAAGTTTTGAAGCGTAATGTGGCACAGTAATTGTAGGATTGAGCTGATTGATTATTATAGTCGGTAGAAATACCAATAGGTTTTGATGTGGTAGCTCATGCGTCTTTTATCGTAAATTTTTTTGTTGGGAGGGGGAACATGTCACGTGTCTAACACCTGCATATGTTATTTGCGGAATCCTACACTTGTCGAGACAAGCTAATGAAACTGTGTTGAGGTTATTTCAAGCTCTAGATTGCATATGTAAAGAAATATATTACGTCATGTTATGACATCATTATTTTTTCGGAGACATTGCGCGAGAAAGCAATGTCCAGATTGCATATGGCACTCTGTAAAAAATATATTATTTGGTATATGAAAACCCAACAATGTGCTATCTTTTAATTCGGGTATGGGAGAATAATGTGACTTTCATCTTATAACACGATACAAAGTATGATATAAATCTGGGTTTGCATGTTATGAAGTGGAAGAAATTCAGTGAAAACGCTATATAAAACATTTGAAATGATGCTCTGTTTGAGTTTTTCGAGTATATGTGAAGTTAAATATGATCGATACTCTTTCTGAAGAACTAGACAGTGAATCCATAATAGAAAAGAAACACGCGTATAACACGTTTTTGTATTATGCGTAAATTGATTTTTTACTGTTAATATCCTGTATCTGAGTTGAAAATGTAAAAATTACTAGTCAAAATATATTATTTTTTCTTAGTCTATAAGATTTTTTTCATTATTATTTATGTAGGTTGAAATAGCTCAGTCTGAGGTTCCATCCCTGGCTTCGACACAATTTTTCTTTAGCAAAGCGAGATATTCTATTACCCCCAGCACCAGTTGCCATCTGGTGGTCATAACCTAGTTCATCTTACCATATTTTATCTTTTTATATCTTTAAACGGTATATAAAGCATATGCAATTTTGCTCTGAATCTTTCCGAGTATACAACAAAGTAAATATGATTGATACTCTTTCTGAACAACTAGAACTAGATAGTGAATCCATAATAGAGAAGAAGTATGAAGTTAATAGTTTACAGTTTGTACAGAACTGGGCTTACCAATATGTATGTCTAATTCAAAATTATTTTAGTATTGATTTGGTTGAAAATGAAGCAAAGTCATTGTGTATGAGTTGTTTTTTTTGATGTGGTTGTGGACTACAGCACAAACATCGAAAGTTCTCAGATATCTCAGCACATAACAGACTATGCCGTGGAATTGGGAAATAAAGCCTTGGTTTGCTGCAGGTGTGGAAATTCACTTTTTACGTATTGTCTAACACGTTTTTGTATTATATGCAATACCATTTAAGTTTTTGTAAATATTGATATTTTACTGTTAACACCCTGTATCTGAGATGAAAATGTAAAATATTTCTAGTTAAAAATAGTAAATTATAAAAGTTATATATGTAAATCTTAATAAATATTAGTAACCAAATATTTTGTTTTTATTCCTAGTCCTTGGGTGCTGTCTAACACCACCAATATTCATTGGATGTATAGGTTAGGTAGTGGAAGTTGCGCGCGCAGCTTTCACAACCTAACCTATACATCCAATGAATATTGGAGGTGTTAGACAGCACCCAACCTAACCTAACATTTAATATGTAGTTAAAATAAATAATTCCTGCATATCTATTGAATGTAGTATCTTTTTTTTAATTACCCTGTGTATTCGACGAATAGTATGGTATAGTATGGTATAATATGGTATAGTATGGTATAGTATGGTATAGTATGGTATAGTATGGTATAGTATGGTATAGTATGGTATAGTATGGTATAGTATGGTATAGTATGGTATAGTATGGTATAGTATGGTATAGTATGGTATAGTATGGTATGGTATGGTTGTAATCTTAATAAATATTAGTAACCAAATATATTGTTTTTATTCCCAGTCTATAAGATTTTTTTCATTAATATTTGTACAAGTTGAAATAGCTGAAAGTTCTAGAAGTCTAGAAGACATTTTTTAGCGAAGCGAGAGAAGTCAAAAGCTATGTACCTCGTATATTAACGCAAATAATTTTTGTGAGTTCTATCGAAAACTGAATAACTGATATTATACCCCATTCTAACAAAAGTCCAGTAAATTCGTTACTTCGCTTAATGATAAATGTTTATTATGCATTTAGTCGTTTAGTAACTGAAAGCCATTTTTAAAAGTTTATGTACTTACTTATAAGTGATATGTTATAAATGATCATGTGGCAGCCATAGAAACCATATCGAATTTTTCTGATTTTCTGAAAGAAGTGAAGCAAAAAGTTTTGGTTCCCGTTACTTTGCTATCTTCTAATTTATATAACTTTTAACAAATTGGTTGCACTAATATTTTAACAAATCTTTATGATTGGTTAGATGTTCTTGGTTTAAATTTTCGCTTATAGAATTAAGTGTTTATTTGATTAGCAATGAATACTCTGCTTTTTAAATCCTCTGATTAATCTCCTTAATAGAAAGAGAAGAGAAGCAAAATATATGTCATCAATTAAATATTTCATATTTGATATATGAATTCAGAATATAGTGGTATAGAGGAGAGTGTGAATGTGAGTGGGAAGTTTGTAGGTAAGTCAGAAGTAAGACGCTGTAAAGCAAACTTGCAAAAATTTATTTAATAATCTTCATATTTCGTAAAGTATTTACATAAATCTCATAATTCACACCTAGGCGTCTGTTCAGTCTTATCGCTTCAATCAAGACGTTAGGGTCCGTATCTGAATCCCAGTTTAATACGTCTTCGCTTTTTGTTCCCTCAGAAGATGTTTGATAATTATCAAATATACTTTGGGAACGGCTCATAACTTGCCGCTCTGACACCGCGGCTACTGCAGACGGCATTGTTGATTTTTCTAATTTTTCATTTGCTTGTATTTTATATTCATCAGGATCCCGTCTTTTCCTTTTTGGAGGAAAAAATTTTGATATAATGTTCTGGTACTTCCAAGAATTGTTAGGTTTTATGCGAAGTTCTTTTCCATACCTTCTCAAATGGGTGTTGATCAGTATCAATATACGCTTGTAAGAGAGTATGTCGTCGCCGTTAAAATCCTTGGGTTCTCTCTTGGTTAGTAACTCAGTTAGACCTTTCGTCAACGGGAATTTATTTCCATGAATATCAGGTATGTCTTTTTTAATCGAAACTGGTGTTTCACCGATCATGAGGCCTGTCTTTACATGTCTTAGTCCATAACAATTAGGTTCTATATCTAGTAGAAAGGACATGTTACCGTCTCAAAGGTCTCTGTAGGAATACTCCAAATTTATGCTTAAAGACCTTTATGCACGTTGATGGATGCTTCATGGACGTTCATGGACACTTTATGGACATTTATGGACACTTCATGGACATTCATGGACATTTCATAGACGTGAATGGATACTTCATACTTGTTTCATGCTTGACTTAAGCAAATGTATGTGTTCCTTTTCGCACATGTTCCATAAAATTGCTAAAATCGGGTCCTAGTTTATAAAAGTGCAGACATCTCTTCTAATTTTAGTAAACGATATATGAAATATAAATTACTCTCTGTGATTTAGATTTGCTAGTTTTCTTTAAGCCCTGTTAAAGCAGATAATTGGATACTGTTTGGTTTCTAAAATTTTCATTTTGCAGCATTTATAGCTTGTTATTAAATGTTAGGTTAGCTTAGGTACTATACCGCACACCATATCTATACATCCAATGGTAAGGAGGTCTCCTCGAAGAACAACAAGCAGTCATCCAAGACAAATGAAGAAAAGGAAAAGAAAGGCGTAATAGAAGATATTATTATTATTAATTAAAAACCTTTGTATAAAAATATATCATTAATTGTCTGTAGATGTTTGCTATGAGTCATCAATTAAATATTTGTTTGCTGTATACCTAAAATGATATTCTCATATAGAGCTACTTTGGATGGTTTCTTCTCGAACTGCAAAGTCTTCGGGCCACTGGACTGTTTGAGTGTTGAAAATATTATTTCAGGATATGCTGCAGATATAATGTTGTGTTTCTCAAAGTTTTTTATACAATATGTTGTTGTGTGGTCTAGCGTCATTAAACATATATAACTGGGGAGATTTAAAATAATTCCTGCGTTCAGCCGCCGTTTGTTGACCAGCTTCATGTAATGTTACCAAAACATTTGTTTTTTTACCCTATGCTTGTTGCAATATTATTTATAATTTTTTATAATTATACACACTGCATTTAACGCTGGTTTAGTTTCAAAATTTCGACTGCTGTATTGAGTAAGTGTTTCCTATTACAATATATAAACCTAATCTGAAAATAATTCCTGCATATCTATTGAATGTAGTATCTTTTTTTTAATTACCCTGTGTATTCGACGAATAGTATGGTATAGTATGGTATAGTATGGTATAGTATGGTATAGTATGGTATAGTATGGTATAGTATGGTATAGTATGGTATAGTATGGTATAGTATGGTATAGTATGGTATAGTATGGTATAGTATGGTATAGTATGGTATGGTATAGTATGATATGGTTTACATATATTAGCGTTGGACTGTTGACGAGCAATCGGAATAAAATATTATATTGAAAAATTACCTCCTGCTAAAAATACTAAAAAAAATTTTTTATTTCAGTAATAGAGACTACCCCAGTCAGTCTTCCATGTAAGTTCAGAAATTATCTTAGATTTGAATATTATGCTTGTTGTTTACACGTCAGAATGAATTTAAACCACACGATCTGCTCGTAAAAACAAACAACATTTTGAAATGTAGTTAAAAATGCGTGATCCCTTACAGGTTGTGGTGTATGAAGAATGTTCTAACTTGCTGGTTGATTATCATAAAGGTAAATACGCCATTATCAGCCTAAAAGACTTATTAATGGAAAAGGTATATGAAATTTTTAATGCGACAGGAAATACAGGGATTTTATTTATCACTGGCGTACGTAGATCTCAAAATATGAAGTAAAATTCATGAACGTGTATCAGTTGTTCTCGATACTTAATAATAAAAATACGATTTTGTCGGATATAAGGCCCTGTACATTATTTCGCGACATCTGTTTAAATTAATTTATATTTTCTAATATTATTTATGGTTATAAATACCTATATCTAAAAATGTAAATTCAATAGCATTTCTGAAACAAGACAGACATATGTAAGTTCTTTTTGATAAAATGGCATTTTTATCCCTACCATAAATGAAAATTATCTTCATAGCAACTATGTGTTTTCTGTTCTATTTTTTTTAAACATTCATAAGCGTTGAACATAAATATCTGGCCTCAAGTAAGAAATAAACAATTTGAGATGTATTTTGCAACTAAGAATATGTTTTCATAATACTTTATTTCTCACATTGTCACATGCGAATTTGTTTATCATTCGCCTCTATTTAACTATTAACAGATGGGCTTAGATATTCCTGGTTTTGTTGTACTGTATCTTTTGCAGAATAATTATCTTCATGGCAATGGTGTGTTTTGCGTTTTGTGTTCTATTTTTGTAAATTCATGAATGGTTGGTATACATAAACATTTATCCTCATGTGTGAAAATGTAACAAATGGTCTAATTTGTAGGTAACGTGGTCTGTCATGGTTTCAGACGCCATTTTAGATTAATTATATTTTGTATATGTCACATCAGTTTTGTGGGTAATGTTTAATCTCTTTATTTAAGTTTATGAAATAATCGTCAAGATGTATTTGATATAGAGAATATGCCTGTTTTGCAATGACCTGCATTTTTCCATTTTTATATTAAAAAGTTCAATATATTTACTGAAATACGTATAGTATTAAAGATGTATAGTTATTTATGTACCATAAATCATCCACATTTTGAAGGTTCCCATTTACATACATGACATCTGGATTATGAGTCTGGTGGACCATCCACATAACTATGTCATTCTGTCCTATTGTGGTTTGTAAAACAAGGTATTTGAATCTGAAGTTTTGAAGTTGTGTGTATATTTCCTTGGTAACTTGGACCTTGTATAAAGAAGTTTGATGAGAGCAGCTTTTTCAATCAAATATATTGATGGAAAATTCCGAAGTTCTTCACCAGTAAAGCCATATAATTTTTTTACCTTGCTTGTGTTCTCTTATTAATTCGTTTGCTAGATAGAGTGAGCAGTTGAGTTTTGGGCCCATATTCTCTGCATCTAAATGAAGTTAAGTATATTTGACACTGTCTCGAATCTCCGATCCACTGAAGAATCTTGAAGTAATTTGTAAATTGTTGATTTTTAGAATTTCTCGTAAACAACTCATCGATTCATAGCCCATATGCAGTTATTTTCCTTTGAAATCTTGATTACTGGAGCTGAAAACTGTTTGAAAATCCTCATGTATTGCATCGGTCTTTCCATCGTAATACCGGAAATTCATTATTGTTCCTTGGATGAGAAAAAACCTCTTCCAATCGGTTTCAGGAGAACTTTCCACAGGTGGTTAAGAGAGTTAAGAGAGAATTATTGCATAGGTGGTGAAACAAGAATCATATGGAAGTCTATCAAAAAACAAATTTGTACTATGTTCACCAATCGTGAAATGCAATCTTTGGATTCGAATACACTTGATATCTAGCCATTCTGATATGTAAATAAATATTATATTTTACAATATGTTCGTTAGGTATGGTATTTCTAATAGAGAATAGCATGTGAAAAAAACCTTCTGAAATCATTTCTTTTAAACACACATCGAGAGGAATGAATCTTCGTAAGACATTGCTACATAACTCTTCAGCACGACCATATGTTTTCAGTGTGTACTCTAGATGTCCAAGACGAACTAAAGTATCAGTTTCATAATCTCTAACATGATACGTAATATTGGGAGATGTATTGAGTTCTTGAACTTTTTCTCTTGAAATATCCTGATCCAATTTGAGAATGGCATTTTTTAAGTCATCGTTGATATCGTTCATTGTTTTCTTCTAATAATTCTAACAAGGAACTTTAGAATTAAAATCGAAGTACAAAACGTAATGTAACACAGTAATAATTGTAGAATTGGAGCTGATTGATTATTGTGGTCGGTAGAAATATCAATAAGTTTTGAAGCGTAATGTGGCACAGTAATTGTAGGATTGAGCTGATTGATTATTATAGTCGGTAGAAATACCAATAGGTTTTGATGTGGTAGCGCATGCGTCTTTTATCGTAAATTTTTTTTGGGAGGGGGAACATGTCACGTGTCTAACACCTGCATATGTTATTTGCGGAATCCTACACTTGTCGAGACAAGCTAATGAAACTATGTGTTGAGGTTATTTCAAGCTCTAGATTGCATATGTAAAGAAATATATTACATCATGTTATGACATCATTATTTTTTCGGAGACATCGCGCGAGAAAGCAATGTCCAGATTGCATATGGCACTCTGTAAAAAATATATTATTTGGTATATGAAAGCCCAACAATGTGCTATCTTTTAATTCGGGTATGGGAGAATAATGTGACTTTCCTATCTAATCCTATAACACGATACAAAGTATGATATAAATCTGGGTTTGCATGTTTGTTATGAAGTGGAAGAAATTCAGTGAAAACGCTATATAAAACATTTGAAATGATGCTCTGTTTGAGTTTTTCGAGTATATGTGAAGTTAAATATGATCGATACTCTTTCTGAAGAACTAAAAAAAGTGAATCCATAATAGAAAAGAAACACGCGTATAACACGTTTTTGTATTATGCGTAAATTGATTTTTTACTGTTAATATCCTGTATCTGAGTTGAAAATGTAAAAATTACTAGTCAAAATATATTATTTTTTCTTAGTCTATAAGATTTTTTTCATTATTATTTATGTAGGTTGAAATAGCTCAGTCTGAGGTTCCATCCCTGGCTTCGACACAATTTTTCTTTAGCAAAGCGAGATATTCTATTACCCCCAGCACCAGTTGCCATCTGGTGGTCATAACCTAGTTCATCTTACCATATTTTATCTTTTTATATCTTTAAACGGTATATAAAGCATATGCAATTTTGCTCTGAATCTTTCCGAGTATACAACAAAGTAAATATGATTGATACTCTTTCTGAAGAACTAGAACTAGATAGTGAATCCATAATAGAGAAGAAGTATGAAGTTAATAGTTTACAGTTTGTACAGAACTGGGCTTACCAATATATATGTCTAATTCAAAATTATTTTAGTATTGATTTGGTTGAAAATGAAGCAAAGTCATTGTGTATGAGTTGTTTTTTTTTGATGTGGTTGTGGACTACAGCACAAACATCGAAAGTTCTCAGATATCTCAGCACATAACAGACTATGCCTTGGAATTGGGAAATAAAGCCTTGGTTTGCTGCAGGTGTGGAAATTCACTTTTTACGTATTGTCTAACACGTTTTTGTATTATATGCAATACCATTTAAGTTTTTGTAAATATTGATATTTTACTGTTAATGTAGAAGAACGCACTACCGGGCGTCAAAATGACGCGACACCAATTTATTTCTCAGGGGGCGCCAGTCGCGTATTACCCCGTTCTTCTACCTCCCAGGCGGGTTCGAGATAAGATGCACTTCGGTAGCTGAGTAATGGACCAAGGCTGCACTACCACAGATCGGAAACTACGCTCTCTCTGGATCCGAATTCCCTCGTTAGGGGTTTAGGCACCTCTTAATTTCCTGAATTTTTGCATAAAAAAATCCCAACCGAAGAATTTCTCTGCGGAGGGATTAGTTTTGGTACGCGAAAATCACGTTTTGGTCCATTAATAACGGAATATATTTCTCAAAAAACGCATAAAAAAATCCCTATCAAACCTCCGTAAAGCAACCAGAAGGTCGAACGTTAATGCGAATTAACTCGACACATCCGGTTTTCTATACGAAAGTTCCAGGGATTATAGACCGTCAACAGGCCTCAAGATCAATTAAGAAATATTAGTTCAAAGAATCCGTTTATTTAACAGAATTGGTTATACAAAATTCTCAAGATAAGAATCGTGCCTTCCCCAATCAAGGTAGTGACTTTCAGACCATACAAGCGAGAGCGCTCACGCTAACGATCGATTAGGTAGAAAAGATTCATACATACCTTCTCAGAATCAAAATGTGAACTTTTAGAATCATTTCAGACTCTGGGTAAATGAATAATTAAGGCTGACTGAAATTAACTTAAAAAAGTTTTACTAAATGAATTTAGTTTCGCTAGAGACTACTTAGCTTTAAAGTTCTTGTATCGTGGAGATTCACGTACTCAAACACATTCAGAGGACTTATTACTGCATAAGTTGAGTGGCGTTCGATCAGTCCACGACTTACTAACCCTTATCACAGTCGTTCAATATTATCGATTTGGCAGCGTCTCACCTTCGAGCGACTTTTAGGCAAAATTGAATTTTTGGATTTTTATGCACAAGGCGTTTTCCTCTATAACTTTGTCATTTGAAAAGCCCTGTTATTGGCTTTTCTACCATTGCTTTGTTTGGACCACTCAACGCGCTCGACCAAATTGCGAGCCGCTGGGTCAATCCAAACTCTTTCCATGCGAGAAATCGGCCTTGTACATGTGCATTGATTTTTATAAATTTTGGCTTATCGGCACTACGCCGCGCGCCGGCTTTGACAAAATCTTCTATTTTGCCTTTCGGACGCATTGCATCGTTAAAATTTTATGCTCATACTTTAGAATTGGGCTTTCAATGACCGTACCTCAAAGGTCAATGTCTTTGGTTGAGGAATAAAAAATAAAAAATAAAAAATAATTTAAATTATATTTTCGTGGTACTTTTTAAACTGACTTTGTGGTACTTTTGAAAAATCCATTTTAAGACCAATTTTAGCGTACTTTTGAAAAATCGATTTTCGAACCAAATTTCAAGGTACTTTTGAAAAACTAATCTGCGGGTGAAATTTTGGCTTACTTTTGAAAAATCGATTTTCAAGCCAAATTTCAAGGTACTTTTGAAAAGTTAATCCGCGGGTGAAATTTTGGCGTACTTTTGAAAAATCGATTTTCAAGCCAAATTTCAAGGTACTTTTGAAAAGTTAATCTGCGGGTGAAATTTTAGCGTACTTTTGAAAAATCGATCTTCAAGCCAAATTTCAAGGTACTTTTGAAAAGTTAATCTGCTGGTGAAATTTTGGCGTACTTTTGAAAAATCGATCTTCAAGCCAAATTTCAACGCAGTTTTGAAAAATTAGTCTGCAAGTGAAACTTTGGCGTACTTTCGATAAATCGATTCCTGGGCCAAATTTTGACGCCCTTCCAAAAATATTATTTTTCAAGGTCCAATTTATGGTACCTTTGAAAAAGTATATTATTCATAAATCTTTGTCATTATATACTTCTACTCTCATATTCTGAACCAAAAACATTTTTCCTAAGTGAAAATTCGGTGTTTCTTCGAATTTTCACTTGATCATTTCCAACGCCTTATAGAACCCAAAACGGTCCTTATGGACTGATCTGCGCCTCTGCAGACTCCCAAAAATGTCTTTAAATGAAATTTTTGCCTAAGTCGAATTTTGATTATGTCTTCAACTTAGGACGATTTTGGAGAGTTCTACAACACTCCCCTCCTTTGGTTGAATCTTTTCTACTCATCGATTGCCTTTAATTTCCATATTCACTTGTATGTCTGTATGCCTTCATTTGACGGTCTGACCTATGGTACAGATGTTTAAAAATAACGGCCTTAATTGGGGCAGACGGCTGATTCGCCTATCTAACTTAAAAATAAATACATTTTTTAAGCAATACGCCAAGTTGATACAACATTTTTATCAACTTAATTACACCCGCGTCGAGGTGCGAAGCGAAGCGTAGCACAATTTTGATTAGCGTCCACTCTCACTAATTCGTTGCACTCGCTTTTTCGCCCTGGTCTCGCTCTTGCTTAACTTCGGCCCTTTCTAGAAGAGGCTGTCTATATCTCCATGCCGCAGCTTGGACGGTCCTCGCCTTTGAGTTCCAGACTTCACCATGCCGCGCCCTTGCGACAGGCTGGGTCATCTTTCCATTTCTGCACATGGAAAATGCAGTTCTGCAACTAGATTGACTTTTTAGCAAGTCGTCGACTGGGACGCGTCGACTAACAAACACAATGTGTTGTTTTTAATGAAATATTTTTCTAACATGAATTTTGTTAACTTATAATGGTTAGAAATTGGTTCTTCGTAAGGTAGATTGAATTGGCTTACGATACTCGTGCGGTCATCACTACTTTGTGAAAAAAGTATAAAAAAAAAATTGAAGCGTCTTCTTGAGTGAAGAACGACTTCTGAAACTCGTCTCGTAGTTTCTACTTCGTAAGGTAGATTAAATCGGCTTACGATACTCGTGCGGTCATCATGACTTGTGAAAAAAGTATAAAAAAAAATTGAAGCGTCTTCTTGAGCGAAGAACGGCTTCTGAAACTCGTAGTTTCCATTTGGGGTATACGTTAATTTTGTTGACTTAAAATGATTAAAATAGAAGTTGTCTTCTTGCATAAGAAAAACAGCTTCCGAAACTCGTACTGATTCGTACTTATGCATACGTCCATTACTCGAACTTGGCGGCTCTCGCTCTTGAGAAGCTAGGCTTACCGGATCGCGCTCTTGCGTCGGGTTCGCCGTCTTTCCATGTCTGCTCATGGAGTAGACTTTAAATTTTCGATTCGACCGCATATAGGTCAAAATCGCCACTTAGAATTTTGAGAAAAAATATAAAAAAAAGCAAAAACGGCTATTAGCCGTGGTCGACCTCGGAAATATCTAGAGGCGACTCTTCTATGTCTGGCTCATCTCGAGCATCATCGGGGTCTCGACTTATTACATCCGGCTCATCTTGAGCACCTGCTGGAACATTGATTTGAACTAGTGTGGTATCGCTACGTCGCTCTGACCTGGGCGCGATCTCATTGTCTGATGAGGAAGCGTCGTCACTAAGATGAGTTTCATCCGGACTATCTTCTGATTCTTCAGACAATTCCAATTCAACATCGGGATCTCCCTTAGGTGCCGGCCTGATGGCATCGACATGTAATCTCGTCGAAGTTACCCCCTTGTGAATGAGGTAAACTTCATCGGACAATCTCTTTAAAACCTCGTGTGGCCCACTCCACGACGGTGTGAAGGTATGATCCTTCCTGATCCTTTTAGTCATTACCATATCTCCCACTTTATATACGACCGGCGTTACCGCCACTTTGGGCACGTAACGCCATTGGTAATTTGTTTGATTTCTACGAATCTCCTTGACTCTTTCAAGGCGGGGAACGTCCGCTTGATTACGACGCTCTTGTCTATAAGCGAACATATTCCAATCACCAATCTGCGGTAATTCATAGCCGAGCACTACGAAACTGGGCGTATGCCCCGTAGCGGCGTTTTTTCTTGTTCTCAAGATATATGCCATCTGACTAACATGTCGATCCCACTCGTCGTTGGGTGAACCATATAATAAGGTTTTTAAGATCTTCTTAGCTTCTTGCACCCTCCTTTCTATTGGATTGGCCTGTTGGTGGTAAGCTGCTGTGAAGAATCTTTCAATATTGTTACGTGTACAGAACGTATCGTAAAAGCCGGAATTGAAGTGGCCTCCCTGGTCGGAAATGATGACCCTCGGAACGCCATATCTCGCCACTAGTTCCTCTTCGATAAATTGTGCTATTGTTTTTCCACTGACTTGGGTGAACGCCTTGGCTTCGACCCACTTACTAAATACATCCTCTACCATTAATATATATCGGTTATCTGCATCTTTGGTTCGCTGAAGCGGTCCTATTACATCGACGCTTAGAACTTCGAACGGATGCGATGGAGCATGGCTTCTGAGAGGAGCCTTCGGTTGTGACTGTCTGCTTTTTACGGAATTACAAATAATGCACTCATTTAAATATTTGTTAACTAGTCTCGACAAATTATTAAAATAATAGCGGCCCGAGATGATTCTAACAGTTTCATCGCGGCCGGGGTGACCTACTTCCGGTCGGTCGTGAAAATGAGATATTACTCTCATGACCATACGTTTTGGTACGTATAATTTTTCTTTGACATTTTCGCTGCTCGTCCAAAGTGTGCCGCCTATCACTTGTCGCGTATTGACGAATTTCACCTCTGCCTCGGTTTTATCTGCTTGTCGCACTAGAGTATTCCTTCGTTCAATTTGGTCTTGGATATCTCTGGAGTGCGTTTGCGCTTCTCTGACCTGATCGTTTAATTCCAATGTGGTAATCACTGATATTCGTTCCTTGTACGAGAATTTTGGTGGATACATTCTCTCCTCTTCGTCGTCTGCTTCGACGTTCGGGCCTTGAGGATTTCTGCTCAAATAGTCCGCCAGTATGTTTTCTTTACCAGGACAATGCTCTATCGAGAAGCTATATTCTTGAAGTAATAACGACCATCGTGTAAATTTGGTCTTTTCATCTTTATGCTTATTCAGCCATAGTAGCGCTCTGTTGTCAGTTCTAACGATGAAAGGATGGTCTGCCAAATAAATTTTATATTTCTTTATATAGTTAACGACGCTCAGGCATTCTAACTCGTTTATGTGATAATTTCTCTCTGTTGGAGACAGCGTATTGCTTGCATAAGAGATGATGTGCTTCTGGTCGTTATCCCCTAGCTGATAAAGGACGGCCGATAATCCTATCAGGGATGCATCGGTTTGTAAAATGAACATTTTGTTAAAATCGGGCCGGTGTAGTCCTAGTGGTTGATTCAATACTTCTTTTAGTAAAATAAAAGCTTCTTGGGCTTCCGGATTCCACTTGAAGCGCCAGTCTTTCGAGAGTAGTCGGGTCAAGGGCTTAGTAATTATTGCTACATTAGGGATATATTCACGTACCCAATTACATAGGCCAAGGAAACGCTGAAGCTGGCGCCTCGTCGTAGGGGCCGGATAATTTTGTATCTGTAATATGTGTTTTTCTAACGGCTGAGTGGTGTTGGCATTTATTTGATGCCCGAGATAGGTTATGCTTGACGTGGCTACCACACATTTTTCCGGTGACACCTTTAAATTATGTAAACGCAGACGTTCAAAGACGGCTCTCAGATGATTTACATGCTGATTTATGTTTTCACTATAGATGATAATATCATCGAGATATACTTTGCAGAAATGATGCAAGTAGCCGGTCAATACGTCTCTTGCCATAAATTTTTGGAACGTACATGGAGCGGTCTTCAATCCGAAAGGCATCACGTTAAATCGGTAAGATGCTCCATCCATTGTTGTAAACGTAGAATAATTTTTTGACGACTCCTCAAGAGGGATTTGCCAGTATCCGCTCTTGAGGTCCAACACCGTAAATATGTTGGCGTTTCCTAGATCCTTTATACTCTCGTATATCTTAGGTAAGACGGATGCTTCGTCTTCCGTTACTTCATTTAAGTGACGATAATCAATGCAGAAGCGAGGCTTCTTGCCGGGCCTTTCTATTATAATGGGAGGCGAACTGTACTGAGCGGTACTCGGTTCTATAACTCCGGCTTTCAGCATTTCTTCAATTTGATCGTACATAACTTTCTTCTTAGTAGGAGACATAGGATAAGGTTTGATATTAAACGGGCGGTCGTCTTTAACTTTTATTTTATGTTTAGTTGTCACAGTGGTTGCTTGGGTAGGCACCGCGGTGAACAATTCAGCGAATTCCTCGAATAGAGGTTTTAAATTATTGTTTCCGATGATCAGTTCTTCGGGAAGCCGGCATTGCTTCTTTGTTTGATGTGCCGCTTGATTCCAGAAGACGGTTATTCGCTCTTCAGTGCCGACGTAGACACATTTACGTTGATAATCGAATACGACATTGTGAGCATATAAAAACGGGGCTCCCAGAATGAGCTCTTCGTTTAAATTTTGAATGACCTGAAACGTGGTCTGAAAGGGTACATCTAGTACATTAACGTTCATGGTCGTAGTCCCGAGGGTTTCTATTAAACCATCGCCACAAGCCATAACAAATGTTTGGGGAGCTGTAAGCTGATCAATATTGTTCAAAAATTTCGGTTGGATAATATTCCTTGTCGAACCTGTATCCAATAAAGCGTTAACCGCTCGATTATTAATTATAATCTTAATGCGAGGCAGAGGGAAAGCATCGCTAGTTTGATTGATAGATTCTAATGGAGTGAATCGGTGGGGAGATAGGTTGACTTCTTGATCCTTAAACAGGTAATTAAGGTCAGGAAGGTCATCGAAGTTATTTAATTTAAACTTCTTGCTTCGGAGCTTCCCCGAGGGTCGCCTCGAGCCTGGTGGGGCCTGGTAGGCGGGGCTGGTACAGTTCGGCCTGGGCCATCGCCTCTGACCCCCGCTTGGCTTCCCGTATTCATATTACGATAGGGATTGTTTGGGCATTCCGCATGAAAATGCCACTGCTCCGTTGGGCAATATCTGCAAGGGCGATACGGGACTCGGGAGTTCCTTACGTCTCCAGTATCCCTTCTCGGTATATCCCCTCTGGGCAGCGAGGAAATATTATTTGCAAAATGCACCCTTGGTGCTGGCGGATTATCTCTTCTTTGAGATCCATTGAATGGTGTCCTAGATGCACCAAAGGAATTGGAGGACGACTTCGCTAATGCGGAGGGTTCCGTTCTCCAGTTACTGCTCGATTGCTGATTCCCTTGAGCTGAAGCGGTAGAGGTGGACGCTTCTTGGTCCTTGCTTTTTCTGACATTATGCAGTGTCTCGAATTCTTTATTCTCATCCATGATTTTGGCCATTTGTTCGGTCATCGTCCCTAGTGTATTTGTATCTAGTATGACGGCACTCTTTAGGAGCATTTTCATATCAGGTCTCAACTGATTGAAGATGGTAGCCGCCTTCATCGCCTCCGGCTTAAACGGATCGATTCTCTTGAAGAGGCATACCTTCCTGGAAATAAATACTGACGTATTTTCCTCGGCATCTTGTTTCTTGCCATATAAATTAGCTACTGCTTCGGTGAGTACTTCACCTGAATCGTAACGGCTTCTGAACCGCTCGAGGAATAGAGGATACGTGGTAATTAGGGTTCGGTACTGTTCGAACCATTTCCTGGCATCGTCTTTGAGCTGTTCTGATATTTTATATAGACGGTCGTTATCCTGCGTAATTCGTACTCGGACGAAAAATTCCTCCATATGATTAATGAAGGTTTCAGGGTCTTCGTGTTCGAAGCCATGAAATTCAGCATTTGGATGCTTCGACCGATACTTATGCTCGTGCGTGGCTTCGCTTAGAGCTTTGGCAAGACCTGCTGCCATTTGGGCGAACACTTGTTCTGAGGAGGGCTGTATGACTCCTTCAGTGGTACTCGGGCCTACCCCCGAACTACCCAGTACATCCTCCGCGCACGGCCTCTCTTACCCTCTAGAGACGTTGTCCATCACAGATGTCGGCTCGTCGTAAAACTGGAAAGGCGTTGATTCATCCATATCCTTTCCAGAAAGCCCTGCTGACTAACAACGCCCCACGTTGGGCGCCATGTAGAAGAACGCACTATCGGGCGTCAAAATGACGCGACACCAATTTATTTCTCAGGGGGCGCCAGTCGCGTATTACCCCGTTCTTCTACCTCCCAGGCGGGTTCGAAATAAGATGCACTTCGGTAGCTGAGTAATGGACCAAGGCTGCATTACCACAGATCGGAAACTACGCTCTCTCTGGATCCGAATTCCCTCGTTAGGGGTTTAGGCACCTCTTAATTTCCTGAATTTTTGCATAAAAAAATCCCAACCGAAGAATTTCTCTGCGGGGGGATTAGTTTTGGTACGCGAAAATCACGTTTTGGTCCATTAATAACGGAATATATTTCTCAAAAAACGCATAAAAAATCCCTATCAAACCTCCGTAAAGCAACCAGAAGGTCGAACGTTAATGCGAATTAACTCGACACATCCGGTTTTCTATACGAAAGTTCCAGGGATTATAGACCGTCAACAGGCCTCAAGATCAATTAAGAAATATTAGTTCAAAGAATCCGTTTATTTAACAGAATTGGTTATACAAAATTCTCAAGATAAGAATCGTGCCTTCCCCAATCAAGGTAGTGACTTTCAGACCATACAAGCGAGAGCGCTCACGCTAACGATCGATTAGGTAGAAAAGATTCATACATACCTTCTCAGAATCAAAATGTGAGCTTTTAGAATCATTTCAGACTCTGGGTAAATGAATAATTAAGGCTGACTGAAATTAACTTAAAAAAGTTTTACTAAATGAATTTAGTTTCGCTAGAGACTACTTAGCTTTAAAGTTCTTGTATCGTGGAGATTCACGTACTCAAACACATTCAGATGACTTATTACTGCATAAGTTGAGTGGCGTTCGATCAGTCCACGACTTACTAACCCTTATCACAGTCGTTCAATATTATCGATTTGGCAGCGTCTCACCTTCGAGCGACTTTTAGGCAAAATTGAATTTTTGGATTTTTATGCACAAGGCGTTTTCCTCTATAACTTTGTCATTTGAAAAGCCCTGTTATTGGCTTTTCTACCATTGCTTTGTTTGGACCACTCAACGCGCTCGACCAAATTGCGAGCCGCTGGGTCAATCCAAACTCTTTCCATGCGAGAAACCGGACTTGTACATGTGCATTGATTTTTATCAATTTTGGCTTATCGGCACTACGCCGGCTTTGACAAAATCTTCTATTTTGCCTTTCGGACGCATTGCATCGTTAAAATTTTATGCTCATACTTTAGAATTGGGCTTTCAATGACCGTACCTCAAAGGTCAATGTCTTTGGTTGAGGAATAAAAAATAAAAAATAAAAAATAATTTAAATTATATTTTCGTGGTACTTTTTAAACTGACTTTGTGGTACTTTTGAAAAATCCATTTTAAGACCAATTTTAGCGTACTTTTGAAAAATCGATTTTCGAACCAAATTTCAAGGTACTTTTGAAAAACTAATCTGCGGGTGAAATTTTGGCTTACTTTTGAAAAATCGATTTTCAAGCCAAATTTCAAGGTACTTTTGAAAAGTTAATCCGCGGGTGAAATTTTGGCGTACTTTTGAAAAATCGATTTTCAAGCCAAATTTCAAGGTACTTTTGAAAAGTTAATCTGCGGGTGAAATTTTGGCGTACTTTTGAAAAATCGATCTTCAAGCCAAATTTCAACGCAGTTTTGAAAAATTAGTCTGCAAGTGAAACTTTCGATAAATCGATTCCTGGGCCAAATTTTGACGCCCTTCCAAAAATATTATTTTTCAGTCCAATTTATGGTACCTTTGAAAAAGTATATTATTCATAAATCTTTGTCATTATATACTTCTACTCTCATATTCTGAACCAAAAACATTTTTCCTAAGTGAAAATTCGGTGTTTCTTCGAATTTTCACTTGATCATTTCCAACGCCTTATAGAACCCAAAACGGTCCTTATGGACTGATCTGCGCCTCTGCAGACTCCCAAAAATGTCTTTAAATGAAATTTTTGCCTAAGTCGAATTTTGATTATGTCTTCAACTTAGGACGATTTTGGAGAGTTCTACAACATTAACACCCTGTATCTGAGATGAAAATGTAAAATATTTCTAGTTAAAAATAGTAAATTATAAAAGTTATATATGTAAATCTTAATAAATATTAGTAACCAAATATTTTGTTTTTATTCCTAGTCTACAAGATTTTTTTTCATTGATATTTGTACAAGTTGAAATAGTTCAAGTTCTAGAAGTCCTGGTTTCGAGACATTTTTTAGCAAAGCGGGAAGTCAAAAACTATGCACCTCGTATGTTAACGCAAATAATTTTTGTGAGTTCTATCAAAAACTGAACAACTGATATTATACCCCCCGTTTTAACAAAAGTCCAGTAAATTCGTTAACTCGCTTAATGATAAATGTTTATTATGTATTTGATCGTTTAGTAACTGGAAAGCATAAACATGTATGATGAATAATGAAATAATTCAACCGTTGAGATGCTGTTGGCATAATACGTAATAACCTGCATTGTCTGTCTATTCTAAAAACCAGTAAGTTTTTCACCAGTCTGATAAAAATAATTAAGCCGTCGAGATGTACTGATAACCTAATTAAATTGAATTGAGGGGGTTTGCAATAAGCTAGTGTCTGTATGCATTTTATTTTAAATAATGTTAAAAAGTAATTGAACAAATTTAATTATACTTGTCTCTGGTTATTCGAGCCGCATTTATCTCAGTATTTACTTGTTTTAATTTAAATAGTAGTATACAGAGGGCTAAAAATAATTTGTGTTAAACTTTTGTTATATATAGGGGCGATGGAAATGTAATTTTACAATTAAGCGTTAAAATAAGCATTTGCAATATTTTTTTGATAAGATGTTTTGGCTTTTGCGCATGCGCTTACACATTGAGTCAATTAGAATTAATTACCGTCAGGTGTTCATTTTCATATAACGGTCACCTGTCTAGTATGACTCATCAACGGTTTTACCATCTGTCACAGAATCCGAAACTTTTCGAAACAGGTCAATTAAGTTCGCATAAATTAACTAACTATATGATCTCTTTATAACCTCGTCATATATCTTGACTGCTGCGCATGCGTTAAGAATTTTCCCCTACCATTTATTAAAATACATGGAATTACCTTCCTGATGTTTGTCATTAGTAATCGAACAATGATCTATGTCATCACGCTTTAATAACCATATTGAATAATAATATTAATGAATTAATTAGCGCCTGTATATCTGCCCATCTGTCTGTCTGTCGTCATGCTTTAATAATCATATTGAATTAATTACCGCTTAAATATCTGTCCGTCTGTCTGGCGGTCATGCTTTAATAATCATATTGATTTAATTAGCGCCCGCATATCTGTCCATATGTCTAATATGACTCATCAACGGTTTTACCATCTATCGTCATGCTTTAATAATCATATTGAATTAATTACTGCCTGCATATACGTATAAATAGGTTTTGATTGGCTGAACACAAAAAAATGAGCCGCTCCACCAGCTCTTTCATAGGTTTGATTGGCTGAACACTAATGTTCAACTCTCCGCTCCAGCAGCTCTGTCATTATATACTACTTGTTACATTTCAGTAATCTCTGTAAAAATAATACGGTGTGAATTTTAAATTAAATGCAGCGAAATGATCTTGTTACACCCATATATCATGTCAGATTTAATTAAACATCTTTACATATGCTGGTATGTTCAATTTTTCAGGTAAATGCTTAGGCTTATTAATATCTGCTATCTCTTGTATCCAGTAGACCGTCTTGAGTGTCTTTTTTCCCACATACATGCACTGGTGCTCATAATCCATATGTACGCATTCATCTTCTAAGATCGGTGCGCCTAGGATTAAATCTTCGCTTGCATTTTTTATGACAGCAAATTCTCCCTGAATTGTGTCTCCCTGGATTTCGATATTTAACATAACATTGCCGAGTGATTTCACAGTTTGACCTTCACATGTCATGCCAAATGTCTTGACGTTGTTGTTGGATAATTCCGAATTTATAAGTCCCGCACTGATCACATTGCAGCGCCTATGTCGATGAAAGCCTTTACATTTTTGTCATTCACAACGATGTAGATATGTAGGCTAGTTCACAATTAAACAAAAGCCACTAAAATTATTTCGCTTCGTGGAGACCTTGTGTCAACTATACTTTATGGGATTATGACATTGCGATGTTTTCAATTGTTATAGTCTATTAGTTATTAATTATTATTTAACCTAACAAAAAACTAAAAAAATGAAAAAGAGAGGTTGAAAATCTTTTTTATTAATTTTAATTGTTATTACTGTTTTTATATTCAAAAGTACTATAAGATCACATAAACTTTAATTTTCCATTGCTAATTGTTTAAACAAATTTTATAAACAAATAGATATATTAAGTATTTTTGAAAAAATTTGCCATTTTATTGGTTATAAAATATTATGATTAAAATAAAAAATAACTGTCTATCTATAATCAGTTTTTTCCTTTTTTCAATATTTAAAGAAATTATTAAGAAAAAATTTTATTCTTAAAATTTATTATTTGCAATTTTCTATAAGTTGGTAAAAAGAAAAATTTTGTTGTTTTTAATTTATTTTATTATTTAATAAACAATCTGTTATCAACAATCGCCGAATGTGTTTATATTTTCTTTAGATAAAAAAAAAATAACATAAAAATGTCAAAATATATTTTTTATAGAATTTTAATTTTTTTTTTTGACGTTTGTGTATACGGTTGTTTTTATTATTTTTTTTTCCAGCTTGTAGAGAATTGAGATAATCAATTTTTTCCTTAATAATTCGTTTAAATATTGAAAAAAGGGAAAAAATGATTATAGACGTTTAAGAAAAATTCTTTTTTTTTTAATCATAATATTTTCTAACCAATAAAATGGCATTTTTTTTTAAACACGTAATTTATCTATTTGTTTAAACAATTAGCAATGGAAATTTAAAGTTTATGTGATCTTATGGTACTTCTGAATATAAAAGCAGTAATAATAATTAAAATTAATAAAAAAAATTTTCAACCTCACTTTTTCATTTTTTAGTTTTTTGTCAGGTTAAATAAAATTAATAACTAATAGACTATAACAATTAAAAACATCGCAATGTCATAATCCCATAAAGTATAGTTGACATAGGGTGTCCACGAAGCGAAATAATTTTAGTGGCTTTTGTTTAACAATTATCCGACTCAAAATAATCTCAAACTCTAAAAAAATTTGATAATTAACAATAGGCTCATTTTATGAAAAATCTGCAAAAAAATTTTTTTACAACGGGATATTGTTCCTTTCAGTGTCTAAATAATACCATAATTTTTTAAAATTTTTAAATTAATATTTAATAACATATTTACTTATTACGGCCGAATTCAGAGCATCGTAACGGCTGAGTGTAGCTCTGTTTTCAACATGAAATTAAAACTATAATAAAAGAGATAGAGTTTCGGGAGTCGGGACTTTTTTATTGGAAATTTCTTCCTCTTTAAGGATCTTTCTTTAAAATTTCTTAAATACTAATAGTTTTCAAGTTATTTACAAAAACAAAACATATTTTTTCATTTGTTTATAACTTTTGCAATTGTTTATGTGCCGGTTTGAAAATTTTGAACATTTTTCTAAACGTCATTCCGAATCCACTCATATTTCTACGAGCTTTATCAAGATTTAACACGGCTTTGAACTTGCGAACTAGTGTATATGAGGAAGTTTCGAAGTTTTGAAATGCAGTTAAGCGAATGTGATATTTCTTCCGTCTGTGTGGAAATCGTGGTAGAATTTTCTTTCCTCTAGGAGGAAGGCCCTATATGTTGATGCGCAGTGGCATAGTGCTCATGTTGAGGCGGATTTTCTTCTTCTGAGTGATAATTTAGTTGCGAGATTATAATATGGGTGCTGGTCCTGCAGGCATTTTCTGACTGTCGGTTTCACGATTGTTGTTGCTGGTTATGGTTGTTAAAGGGATTCTGGAGGTATTGCCTCCCTTGGTGCATGACTTCAGAGAATTGGCAAGGTGATGGAGGTAGTCTCTCCTTACCAGGGTCCATATTTCTTCTGTCTTCTTGGCAGAAGCCAATCTTCTAGAGTGAAAATTCTGGATTATTCAGCATCTGCGCAGGTCTGATATCGGATGAACGACTTGTCGAAGAATTATTTATTCCGAGGTTTCCTTCAACTTCTGTAGCAATTTGTAGGAGTTTCTCGAGCATTTCATTCCTGAATCAGGTAATAATATATAATTATTTCAGGTAAAAGTTGTAGATAAATACAATATTCTTTTTCGATGGAAGGTCTCGTCGGATCCACCCTGTTAAATAAGCCAATTTTCTTGGATATAAAAATGGTACTCGATTCGTTTCAATTTTGAAATTTGGTGTGTAGAATATGCTCAGCCCGAAATCCACTAATGTAGTCATTGAGTTTGTATGGTGGTCTGCGCTTTCTTAATAAATAAAGATGCCTAAGTCAACCGATAAACGTATCGGAAACTTAACTCCTAAACAAAAGATAGATTTAGTGGAGTTTATCGTAAAGCATCCACAACTTGAATATGCTCAGCCTGAACCGGTTTTGCCATTTTCTTTCGATTGGCGTAATCCCCGCCTTTATTTTTTATTATTTTCTAGAAAAAAATAGAACATAGAACATACCACTTTTTTGAGCAGGGATGGTGGGTGCTTCTGCGGGTTTTCAAGGTGGGTCTGGACCCAAACCTCTTTATTTTGACTTACAACATGCATATTTAAAAGAACTTGCTTTTACTCAGGAACGGAAGTATCAGCCATCTAAGACCTTAGCTATTTAAAAATCTGTTTGGACACTTTGCGGGAAATCAATGGGGAAATTAGAGGAAGTCAAGAGAAAATCACAGGAGATCTTTATTGAAATAAATCACTGCACATACGCGGTTTGACTTTTGATGACTGTGCGTGGTGACTCAATTAGTAATCAGTCAGCTGTGCTGCTTGTTGCTTTTATTGTAGAGATTCATCTAGTGTCGTAGAATGTAAGGGTGCGGACATGCCGAAGATGCTAAGCTGCTAGATTGCTAGAGGTGTAGGTCGCGGTCGCTACATCTATCCATCTATTTGTAAAATAAACCTGTATATAGACGTTTACATCGAGGTCTACCGCGATGTCCAGGTCGATACAAAATAGCTTCTAACACCGAAAGGACAATTCCTTTCTGGCATGACCACCCATCATCGAGGCATCGATGTATCGACCGAGACCGCGACCTGGGGTCGTTTTCAAATATAACCAAAGAGCAGTTAAGGGTAAACTATGGAATGGACCCTCCCCCATCAAAAGATTCCTAAAGGCCTATTTCGACAGCGAGTGCTTTGAATGGAAGAAAATATTGTTCTCGTATATATGTATATTCGTGCACGATCAACCATACACGAAATTATTTCGAGTGATAGAGCAATAAGTTGGTATTTTCAAAATCCGGGAATTGAACATTTTGTGCGATGTGATGATTCACATTATAAATGTGGCAACGTTTTACAGTGTCAGTGTAATCATATTAATAACACAAAAAATTTAATATTTCTGAAATCCACTAATGTAGAGTCATGAGTTGTATGGTGGTCTGCGCTTTCTTAATAAATAAAGATGCCTAAGTCAACCGATAAACGTATCGGAAACTTAACTCCTAAACAAAAGATAGATTTAGTGGAGTTTATCGTAAAACATCCACAACTTGAAAGTGGAATATCTAGTAATAAACTACTTTCAAGGACGCCCAAATTCTGTGGATGGAGGTAACAAATATACTGAATGCTATGCCTGGAGTCAAAAAAGAATGGAAGTTGTGGCATTAAAATCTACAACAAAGATTTACAAATTACTCACAATTTGTAGGTATATAGGTAGTAAATTAAAAGTAAATCTTCTTTTATTAAAATACATTCTTTTATTGAAAGATTGCAGTAAACAAACAAAGAAACTTACTTTTATGGCATTACATAAAGATCCTATTCTTGTGGAGGCCTCCATGAACGATCAAGTAATTCAATAAGGTTTTAAACCATGGGTTTTAATAGTCTAAATTTAATTGGTTGCCACTTAAATCCTCAAAAGGATCCAGAAAATTATATTATACTCCGCTGCCTTTCAGCTAAACTTTCTGCTTCCTCTAGAGCACCTAACCCTGCAGTATTTATTATCTCATTCATCATCATTTTATGTTAAACTAAATCAATCACTCATTCTCATCAACCAATAGTTATTGTAGTTATTATTTGTCTATATAAGTTATGTATCTTTGTACTCTACATATCATATTTACGTACTTTTCATATAATAGACTCACGTTTTGTATGCGATGTAATTCAGCTGCAAATATTCGTGTAGGGATAAATTCACACGTTTCGAAAATACCATAATTAACTTTTCACTCTACAAAATTTGTACATGAAACTAATTCGAGTTGACTCTAAAATAGCACCCCTACACCACGACACGACATACCGCGGTATATACCGCGATGTATTTTTGACATGTCCATACCCTTAAGGAGAAGAAAGTGCGATAGCTAAAGTGCGAAACTGCATGTCGGATGAATTTTACCCTAATACTTCTTTGTTTCCATCGATCCATTTCGATTTAACTACCTGAAATTCCAGTCTAGACCGTAGAGATGAAACCGTTCATCGGATGTATTTTTATTTTTCTGATTGTGCCATATTAGGGAAACTGAATTATTTTCTTTTTCAAGTCCTACCAGGAGGCGAGCGTAGAGGCGACTTCAATGTGAATATCAGTCGATATTCCGTTGAAGCAACGTCGAGCGCGGTTAGTACTTGGATGAGCTCCCATCTTGGGAAATACAGCGTTCTCGTCCCACCTTCTAGAGGCTTGTATATCAGTGTATACTCGGAAGTTACGTAATTTCAGACGAGGATTACGTAGTGGATATACCATCCTTCGGAGGGGATGTAAAGCAGGCTTGTCTATTAAATGTTAGGCAAGTAAAAGATCCCTACTCTTCTTAAGGGAAGAGGTTCGGCAAAATTTCCAGGTTGGGGTAGCTCGTCTCCTGGCGTCGGTGATAGGCCCTGGTAGCGGAAATAGGCTGACGTTAAATAGTTTAAAAAAAAAGTCCTACCAGCGGGGGCCGACATATTTCTCGAGAGGGGCGAGAATATCTAACCTTCGAGGCGGCATTGCATAGACAGAGTGGTGAAATATCCCGGTTTATCGTTTTTCTTTGCTACCTCTGTCCCCCTCCGGCCCCACATATAAACGTCAAGGTTTGGGGGCTCAAATTACGTTATTTTTTCATATCGAAAAAGACGTATGGTCACTTTGCACCTACCTTTGTTGTCGAAGCTTCTGCTCACATTCCCTATTGGCGGAGTAAAACTTACGATATTAAATTATTAGGTATATTTTCTTATTTAATATGTTCAATATTATTTTATTCATTGTTAGAAAGTTGATCACGGTCAATATTCAAATCGATATTATAGCCAACAGTAATTGGCTACAATACGAGTCAGTAGACTAAAATTTAGTGGGTCCGAATATACTAGCGTAATGTTCAAAATTGATTTCATTCACTTACTGAACAAAAATTGGCCGTGGAGTTCGACATATAACGCAGAAACGTAAGGTGTAAAATAATATGTGCCAGAATCTGTTAATAAGGTCTTGCTATCGTGCTTTACAAGAGAATTATTTTAATTGATCATGTCCTATATTCCTTAAAGATGATATTTCCATTATTTTAAAAACCCCACCGACCTAAAAGGTCCAAGAATCATGACATTATGACCAGCTGATCACTACATGTTCACTCATTTTCTTCTCCACACCAAGGGACGGACCTTACAAGCGCCAAGACAGACATATTATAATTGATCATACCTTCGTAACCATGGACCGATTTAGCTTAACCCTATCTTAAAAAATATAGAGAAAGAATAATTCTTGTAGAATAAGTCATTAGATAACTAATTTGAAAAAAGTCCATACAGAACGAGGAGAGAAAAATCACAATTTTCAAAGGTGTCTGCCATTTTGGTTTTTCATGTCTGCCATTTTGAACTATAGATTTTATAGTCTACTTAAATGCCTATCTAATGACGCCAAGTGTATTCGAATCTGTTAAGCAGCAAAAAACAACTACAAAAAATTAATTTATTTTTCACTCGGTATATATTTTAATAGTAAAGATTAAATAGGGTACCAAAGACGAACATGTTAAGAAAAAGTGAGGCTACAATTGGCAAAAAGTAAATTTTTACTTTGCTGCTGGTAATTTCAACATGCTGTTTTAAATGTTTAAAAAACATAGCTTTATATTTAAAGAAGAAATCATTTTTATATAAAATTAGCTTTACATTCCAGAAGAATTAATCTACAAAACAAGCAAAAATTAAAACGCAGTTTAGAAAAAAATCGACTTTAATATCGTGGTAAATTTTGGGTGGTGCGCTAATTTTGGTTCAGTATATTTAAAATTATTATTATTATGAAACTTTTGAACGTGGAATAACTATGGAATTGCTACTACAATAGATATAGAAGAAATACATTAATCCGAGATTAGTTTACATTTGTGCAATATGTATTATACATATTATTATATTTGATTGGATACCTACCTTATCAAAGAGAGGCATAGTTCCACACACTAAAAGAGCGCCAATAGCTCCTATTAACAGAGACTCCCAGCCTGAAAATGAAACTAAGTATACGTAAAGCATTACAATTTTACCTACTTTCAAATAAAGTATTAGGTTAGTAAAATAACAAAAAACAAATTAGCAAAATACATAGTTGGTAGCTCGTCGATTCGAGATGTTATTAGAATAAATGGTATGCAACGCTGAACTTATACTTTCTCGCGCAACTTGAAAATTGTATACACCAGTAAATTATATTTATGTGAATTTTCCGAGAAAACCGAATAATTGTTAAGTTCATAATATACTATTAACGTACAAAATTTGAGCAAAATCGTTAAAGACGTTTTCGAGAAAATTGAGAGTTTCGAAAAATTTGCGTCAGTACCCTGACGTGACTTTTTGTGGAAAACGACTAATTTCGTATTGTTATTTTTGTAAAGTACTATTGTCGTACAAAATTGAGCAATCTCGTTAAAACCGTTTTTGAGAAAATTGAAATTTTCGATTATTTCTCATCAGTAAACTACACTTATCTGAATTTTCCCGGGAATCCACTAATCGCATATGGTTAGATTTGGTATTAACTATTTTAACGTACAAAATATGGGCAAAATCCTTAGATCCATTTTTTGAAACAAATTGAGATTTTCAATTTTTTCACATCAGTAAACTACCCTTAGGCGAAAAATGAAAAACATGGCAGGAGATATTTATAAGTGGATGGTAGATATCGAATTTAAACGAAATACGTCGATTTATTTCGGCCCTAGGTTAAACGACGGACATACACACACACACACACACACACACACACACACACACACACACACCATGCACTCCACGTAAGCACGTAGACATATTTTTCCTAAACCACTTTTTTATTATATGGCATATATATATATATATATATATATATATATATATATATATATATATGTTAGATCACGGTTTACATGAGTGACTTTTTAAAAAGATTTATTTACTTAAATGGAGCCAACGTTGGCTCTTGGAAAAGGAATAATACAATAATTAGAAGTGTTTCATTCTAAGTGAGTTTAATAACTGATTCAACAAAGCGTGTTTAATCATATTTATAACATACAGAACCTGAGTAAGCAAAATATAGAATAAAGGAAATGCAGTTCTGCAGTCATCACAAGTTATAAGAAACAAAGGTGAAATATGATATCTTGAAGATAAGCAATTAATAAGAGAAGTCGTTATCATGTAATATGATATACCTGTGAAGGTTTGTTATGGCTAAGTCTTGGTAATAAGCGTATAATTTTATATAACAACTTCCCCCTCAATAAAAAAGTTGATGTTATGCAGCAACTTTTGAAAATTGTTAGAAACGTTAAATGAATATAATGCAAAATAAATTGAAACAATGTTGAATGAATACAAAGCAAAATAATAAAATACATAAAAGTAAAAATTGGTAAATGATAATAATAATAAGCGAGTAGTACATTACATAAATGTGATAAGAATAAAACACAATGGTCTAAATTAATAGACAAGGGTAAAACTCCACATATGAAAGTCTATGTTAACTCGATGTCCTCTTCTTCTTGAGGTTTAATACCGGATCGCTTTCTTGGAGGGATCAGTCTAGGAAATTTGGTAAAAACTCTGCTTCGCTCTGAAGGAGGTGAAGGAGGGTTGTCCGTTTTGGGTTGGATTCGCAATGCTCCACATCTTCTTCTTCTGCATTTACAAGTTATGTAAAGTAGAACTAATAGAATGATGAGAGTGATTATGAAATATGTGAACCAAGATACGTGTTTGGTCACAAAAGGCTCGTTTATGAGGTCATCTAGGTCTTTGGAATATTGGTCTAATTTGGTTTTTGCAATATCTAGATCTTCTACGTCGAGACTGTTTAATTTGAGTGGTTTTAATTTTGGAATTTCGATTTTGTCGGGCATGTGATTACAGCATTCAAAAGGAATTTGGATAGGATGTGAATTGTCCTTAATTTCGGAAAAGTCTTTGGCACTGGCTTGTATTCTAGTAATGCCTGCATAGGCGTAACATCCTGGTTGTAGTTTGATGATGGAATTTTTGTTGATTAACTCTGTTGTGGATTCTCTCTTTGGACAGTTGATGGTAATGTGAAGTGGTTCGGAATTAATTACTAGCCATGTGTTGTCTTCAAGTTCTTGGACGTTGTATCCCTGACTAATAATGAACAAAGTTTGACAGTTCTCTGGAAGTTTTGGCAATGGTTTTAGTATTCTGGCTTCACATATGGCATTTTGGTCGATAGGATATGCAAACAGGTTAGAACATAGTTTGGTTCCATAATAAAATGGTTTGCATTCTTTCAAATTTTGTATAGGTATGTACATCAAAGAATCATCATCTCTCGCGATATATTTTTGTGAAATAGATAAACAAGTAGTATTGTTAAAACAAATACTAAGTTAGAATCCATTTGAAACGCTTGCAATTCAATAATGTCCAAATACTTAGCAACTGCCGATAATTTAATGGGGAGAGGCAAATTGTTCCTTCGTAAGCTCTGTGAAACTTCTTGAAGTGCTGTCACTAAGTGATAAGGGGTTATGATTGACGTGTGAATGATTCCTAATCTGGCAAATGTTATTGAATTTAGAATGTTCAAATTATCTTCGATATACAAATAGCTTGCCATTAATTGTTCGGAAATGTATAAAAATTTTAGTTTTATGTGAGCAGCCTCGATAGCTTGAGTCATGGTTTGAATTGTGTGTTCGATTTCTTCGAGATCTTTGTTAAACGTTTCCTCGTCAATTTGTAATTTTTGTATGGTCGAGTTGAAGTTTTTAATAACAGAAGTTGTAACTAAAATTTGATTTTTGATTAAGTTTTCCAATTGTTGTTCGTCGTTATTTAGTTTATTTATACAATTAGTATAGTACTGGCCATCTTCAGCATCTAAGTTTCCAGTTATGGATTTGAATATTGTACCGATACCGTTAAGTATCGTTTATATCTTTTTGTATCTGAAAAGATTTCGTCAAATTTCATTTTTATAGAGTTGGATATTTGTGTTAAAAGGTTAAAGTCTGTTTTAATTTCACTCGTAAAAATAATTGACTTATGATCACCATTATGGAGAGTGTACAAGATTCTGTCTAAGATATTTTGATTTTTGTCAAAAGCTAGTTTGAGGGATGAAATGTTTTTATGCACTAGTAGAGTCCATTTGTCATTTGTCACCACGATGTCCGTGTCTTGGTGGTAGTATACACCAACGGTGTTATTGATTGGGGTAATTTTGTATTGACAGAGTGCTGATCCGAACAGCAGGAGAAACCTGAAAATAAATTTAATTTTCAGTATATGGTTTCATTCTATCAAAATTTACTTTGGTTTCTTGTTTCGTTTCGAGGTTTAATAAGGTAGCAGAATTTTGAAAAATTTCTTTTATTTTAAAAGGACCGTTAAATTTGTTTTGCAATTTGTTTTTGATTTGTGATTCTTTTACCTAAACTAAGTCACCTATTTTGTACTCAGATCGTTTTTGGGGAACACTTCTGTCGAAACGAACTTTTGCTTTCTCTTTTTGAGATTGTGTTCGACTACGGGCTATTTTATAGTAGTGGGATATTCTGTTGTTTAAATCTCTAACGTATTTGGTTATTAACTCTTTTTGGTTATATAAAGTTTCAGGTGGTCTGTTGGACGTATGACCAAAGATAAGTTCATATGGGGTGAAACCGTGTGTTTTATTTACCGAATTGTTATAACATATTACTGCATATGGTAAAATCGTGAACGGATGTTCGTTCGGGTTTTCAGTTTTATGAATTCTTATCATTTCAGCTAAAGTAGCATGAAATCTTTCTATTGATCCGTTCGATTGGGGATGTCCTACGCTTGAATAAGTTAATTTTATGCCGTAGAGGGTGCAGAGATCTTTGAGCAAACGGTTGTCAAATTCGCCACCGTAATCGCAATGGATTCTTAACGGGGTACCGTAATGTTGAAAGTATAACAACAAGGTATTTACGACGGATTTTGCGGATTTGTCCGGGACTGCATAGGCTTGTGTGAATTTAGTTAACTCATCACGAATAGTTAACGCGTAATTTCGAGTTGGGAATTCAAACAGATCGATATTAATTCTTTCGAATGGTGTTCTTGGGGTTTCCGTGACTACTAGAGGGTTATTAAGGTTTTTTCGGCATACCTTAGTTTTTTGGCAAGTTTCGCAATTTTTTATAAAATTTTCAACGTCTTTAGTTAGACCTTGCCAAGTGTATTTTTCTCTAATTATTCGAATCGTTTCATTTATTCCGCGGTGTAGATTATTTTTACCAAAATGATTTTGCTCCAATATAATTGGAATTTCATCTTCGTCGGCAGTTCTGACGATATCTTGACAAATTACTACTTTTAAGTCTTTTTCCGCAAAAATGAATGATAAGATTTCAAGTATGGGGAGGTCTAAATTATTTTCGACAAAGTATGTCTTAGAAAGATCCAAAACATCTTGATTTTTAAATAATACCAAAAATAGATGTTCAATTACAGATTCGATATCAAAAGGTAGAGGGATGATAAAATATCTCCTATGTCTGACTGTTTTGCTCGATACAATATTGATTTTATCGTTATGAAATTCGGGGTTTTCTTCGAATATGTCCTCGATAATTTTGTGATGTAGGTCTTGTAAGTTGTTTTGTTGGAAAAAGGTTATAATATCTTTGTGTTCTCGGTATAAGAGTTGTTTGTTTGAGGCTTTGATTTTTGAATAGTCTATTAAAGATGTTGTTTTATATAGGTTGTTGAAAGTTTCAAATTCTCGGGAAATTTGTTCGTTACTGATTTCGTTGTTATCGTCTGGGTTTTCGTCGTCGTCTGACTCTTCGTCATTCGCGGCTAGAACCTTTGAATAGAATTTGGAACATTCGGAAAAATGATTAATTTTGATTCTGGAAAGTGCGTCCGCGTTCTTATTGATTTTACCGAGTTTATAAATTATTTCATAGTCGTACTCTTCTAATTTGAGTCGCCAACGGGCAAGTCTACTTCCTGGGTCTTTTATAGAGAATAGCCAGGTGAGTGGTCTGTGGTCGCTTACAAGCTTAAACTTTATACCGTACAGATATGGTCTAAAGTGCTTTACACTCCATACTATCGATAAAAGCTCGCGTTCAATCGTTGAATACTTAGTTTCTGCACTGCATAAGGTTCTAGAAGCATAGGCAATGGGTAAATCTTTGCCAATAGGCCCCTGGCTCAGCACTGAGCCGACGGCAAATGCGCTCGCATCAGTGGTTAGAACGAAAGGTTCATCAAAATTAGGGTAGATTAATATCGGAGTTGTCGTTAATGTTTGTTTCAAATCTTGAAAAGATTTTATACAATCATTGTCGAAGAGAAATGGTATGTCTTTCTGTAAGAGTTTTGTTAAGGGCTTGGTAATCTTGGAGAAATTAGGGATAAAGCGCCTATAATATCCGGCTAAGCCTAGAAATGATTTAATTTCTTTTTGATTTTTTGGTTGAGGGAAATTTAGAATAGCGTCAACTTTCGAAGGATTCGGTTTTACGCCGTCTTTTGTAATGAGATGTCCTAAATAAGCGACTTCTTTGCGGAGAAACTAGTATTTGTCGGGTTGAATTTTGAGATTGGCTTTCTGTAATCTTTTGAGAACTTCTGTTAATCGAGAAATATGCTCGTGAATAGTAGGGGAGTAAACAATAATATCGTCCATGTAGACGAGACATCGTTCATTTTGGATACCTAATAAAATGTTATCCATCACTCTTTGAAATGTTGATGGAGCATTCTTAAGTCCAAAAGGCATTCTGACGAATTCAAAATGACCATTTTCAACTGTGAAAGAAGTTTTTTGAATGTCTTTCGCATCAATCTCGATTTGGTGAAATCCGGAGGCTAAGTCTAAAGTTGTAAAATATTGACATTTACCTAATTGATCGAGGAGGTCGGAAATATTTGGTAGAGGGTACTTATCGTCAATAGTCAGTTCGTTTAGCTTTCTGTAGTCCACTACAACTCGCCATTTTTGTTTACCGGAGGCGTCGAGTTTCTTTGGTACAACCCAAACCGGAGAGGACCAGGGAGAAATCGAAGGTCTAATGATGCCTTGATCAAGCATATTAGAGACTTGTGTTTTGACTTCCTCTTTATGGATATGAGGGTAGCGATATGACTTTGTGAAAACCGGTTTTGAATCGTTCGTATCAATGGAATGCTTAATTTCGTTAGTAAAAGTTAAATTGTCTCCTTCCAAATAGAATATATCTTGAAAGTCTAAACAAAGCTGCGTTACTATTTCGGCATCTTCTTCGTTTAGATGATCCAAGCGCAATTCGTTCCTAATTTCGAAGGATCTGTCTGTCTGTGGATGTTTGTCGAAATTTTGAGTATTTAAATTAAAAATTGATTTGAATTTTTGTACTGGTTCTAGGTTAAGGTTTGAAAAATTTATGGTTTTTGGAATAGCGTTTGCGTTTATTATTGAAGTTAAAAATTCTCCATTGTGATCGATTTTGACAATGGCATTTGGTAAGCGTACTTTCCCGTTTTCCTGGGCTAACAGTATAGCCTCGGTATTTCGCAGGTTACATTTTAGTTTACAAATTTTTTCCATGCGAGGTTCAATAGAAATTAAATTTTTGATGTTGCTTAAGTTTGAATTTTTTGTATCAGAATTAATAGTTGGTTGTAAAGGTAAATTTACTGTAGTTTCTTCCGTAACTTTAAATAGTGGTTTTGAAATTTGTGACTAGTTGTTTATTTTTAAAGTCTACTTTGCATTCGTAATGTTCTAGGAAGTCTGCACCTAATAATCCATCGAAATCTATATCTAGATTATAGATATAAACTTTGTGTGACTCATTTGAAAAGGGGATGAGAACAGATTCGTTGATATAAATTTTTTGATCAGTGATACCCTGTATGATTACATTTTCAGGAGATCTATGTCTGTAATTTTCAGCTGTTTTAGGTTTAAAAATTGATATACCTGCTCCTGTGTCAATCAAAATTTTGAATTTACCAGTTGCGTCTTTCATATAGTAAAGGTTCTTTGAATTTACAGTTAATAGGGTATGAGAAAGTGTATTTACATGAACGTCTGTTCTGGGAAATTCAGCATTAGGTCGAAACTGTCGTTTAGGTTCATAGTTTGTATTTGGGTTTCTAGTTCCGTAATCGGTTCGAATTGATCTGTTTGTTGTGTTGGAGTATCCGTGGGGTACTCCGGATCTAAGCGAAAATCCTGAGGATTAGCAGTATAATCCTCGTATTGCTCGTTCTGAGAATTAGCGGTATAATTCTCCTGGATATTTTGATTGGTTTCAAAATTATAATTTTCATACGATTCATTTTGACTTTGGCAATTTTGATAATTGTCGAAAGAGTAGTCGTCGTATTGGTTATAATCACATTGGTTTTCGTAAGGTTCATAATTTAGGTGATGAGCCTTTTGTTGATTGAAACGGTTGAAATTCGGGTTAGGCTGAATAGCGGATGGTCGTTGTTGTGTGAAGTTAGGGTTCGGCCTTATGGCTGAGGGCCTGTTTTGCTGTGGTTGATTTGGTTGGCTGTTTTGAGGGAATGTCCTCTGGATAAATTGATTGTTTTGTGAAAAGTTTTGGAAACTTGAATTTCCTGGGTAATTTGGTCGTTGGAAATTTTGCGAAGTTGACGGCATTGTTTGCGATTGTTGCCTCGTGCGGCATTCGCTTATGACATGTCCATTGCGTTTGCAAAATGAACAGAATTTTTGTTGGAAATTTGAAATGGGTCGTTTTTGTTGTAAAGTGGGATTTTTGACCGGACTATTTTTCGGAAATTTCTGTTGTTCGAGATAAGAGAGTTGTAGCTCTCTACGAATTCTGCTTACGGCTTTCAGTATGCTAGGAGGATTGCTAGCACGTATGATGCGGCCTAAATTCGGTTCTAAGCCTGTTAATAAATTGTTTAAGGTCATCGTTTTGATGAGATCTGATTGTGCAGCTCTTTGCGTTGTGGTTAAATTTTGCTTTTGCACTGCGGCGTGCATTTTAGCATTGTGCGTTTGTAAACGCGAAATAAATGTTAGAGCTGATTCACCTGGCAATTGGTGAATGCGCTGCAGGTTCTGAATCAGGGCCGTTAGATCTCTGGAATCCCCAAAGTGGGTTTCCAATAGTGCTTCGATTTCTGGCCAGGTGCCAGGGTTACGAGAATTTATTAATTCGGCAGCTTTGCCTTTCAATTTATTTTTTATGTGGACGGTCAAAAGAATTTTTTGATCTCCAATTGCCATGCTTTGGGCGCAATGACAGGAGTTGAGGAATGTTTGTAAATTAATGGCATTGCCATCGAATTCGGGTATCAACGAAAATATCTCAGAGAGCTTGTAAGGCTCAATTTGCTCTGGTTGTGGTTGTTGTTGTTGTTGTTGTAGTTGTTGTTGTTGTAGTTGTTGTTCGGTTGGTGCCGGTGGCACTGGTTGAACTGGCTCTGGTTGAGCTCTATCTGGCATTTTGCTTTTTGTATTTAGAAATTACTTGGACAAAAATTGGTTGCGTATCAGCGGTATGATACGATAAATTAAATTAGCTTGTTACGTTGCGTGCGTAAATGGATTGTATATTAGCTGTATAATACACAATGTTTCGTATTAGCAGTATAATACGAAAGTAAATAACTTAAGATTAATAAAAAATTGTTGCGTTGTAGCTTGTACAGGATTTCTTTGATAATAGAACTGGCTTGTTTGCCGAGTGTATTAGCGGTATAATACACGTAAATAATTGTGATAAATAATAATTGTAATATGAAATAAAATAACGAGATGATTCTTAAAATGACTTACGTTAGTTTCGTTTCCATGGGTAGGTTCTTCGTCCGTCAAGGGATTGGGATCCGCCACCACCAGTGAGGAAGGTCTCCTTGTTCTTGCAGGTGTACACGCACTAGTTAGGCACCTTCTGCAGATGTTGTCCTTGTTCTTTTGCGCTTCACTACCAGTTAGGCTTCTTGTTCTGATGATGTTTACGGATCCTACCGACTGCGCCAATGTTAGATCACGGTCAAAAGTCACTCATGTAGACTTTTTAAAAAAATTTATTTACTTAAATGGAGCCAACGTTCGACGTATTTCGTTTAAATTCGATATCTACCATCCACTTACAAATATCTCCTGCCATGTTTTTCATTTTTCGCCTAAGGGTAGTTTACTGATGTGAAAAAATTATATATATATATATATATATATATATATATATATATATATATATATATATATATATATATATATATATATATATATATATATATATATATATATATATATATATATGTTGTATTTGGATTTATCAAATTCACTTTTTAAAAACAAATTTTTATTTTAAAACATTACAAATTATGATTTATGTAGATTTACACTGTTTCACAACTATATGCTCGATTTGTGAGCTTCTTAAGTAACAATAGTATTACTGTAAAGAGACTTTGCTCCAAATAATAAAATATTGAAATAATAGTGGGTCTTTACTTAGCCCATTTACTTATGACTAACGAGTTAAACTGTATTACGGCAACTGAACTGTGATAGCTGTTCGGTTGTATTTATAAGGTTGAGTTATCTCAGCTGAATTGCGTTTATTTACATTAATTTGCGTTTCACATAGTAAAATAATCCTGTACGTGATTCTGGTAGACGAAAGTATCAGGTTACGATGATAAAATGAAGATATGAACGGAAATATTAGTTTTATCAGTAAGGGTATTAAATTACTTGTGTGAATCGACTTGATTATGGACTTATAATAATACGTTATACAATACAATATAATATGCTTAAATCTAATATAACAACTCCCTTTCTTATAAAAAAGTTGATGCAATGGATCAACTTTTAAGCGTAACTTTTGCTGTAACTAGAACTTAGTTCGATGTTTTCGGGTTGTTCCCTTATATTTACACTGGGCCTTCTTTTGGGGAGTAGATGCCCATATCCACTAAATATCCTGGACTTCGGTTGTGGAGGTTGTGGAGGTTGAGGCGGCTGATCATTAGAATGGGAGATGCTAATTTTTGTGTCTTTTCCTCTCCTCTTACACTTACAAATTATAATTAAAATAACAAGTGCTATAATTAAAACTATGATAAAATAAGTGAACCATGATATGTGCTTGGTAATAAATGGTTCATTAATGATCTTATCCAAATCGTCGGAATATTGATCCAGCTTGTGTTTCGCGATATTTAGATCGTCTGTATTAAGGTTGCTTAGCTTAAGCGGTTTCAAAATCGGGAGTTTTGGTTTTTCTGGTAGGTGACTGCAACAGTCGTACGGTATTCGCACTACGTGATTACTGTACGTAATGTTGTCCTGCTGGCGTGATGACGTGTGGACTCTGGTGCTGCCTACAAAAGCACTACACTCCGAATGTAAAGTTAAAATTGAGTTCATGGAGATAAGTTTTGTAATAACGTCCCTGTTGTTGCATTTAACAGTCACTGGTAAATTGTCCGAAACTGATATTAACCACCTATTGCTATTAAGTTTTTGTATGCTATAGTCTTTAGCGAACAATAAGTTTGATTGACAAGTCCGGGGCACAACACTTAATTGTTTTAGGATTTGGGCTTCGCATATCGCGTCACTGTCGATGGGGTAAGGAAGCACATTTGAACAAAGTCTTACACTGGGGTTTAGGCGTTTGCAGTTGTCGAGGTTCGGGAGAGGTACAAATAACAATGAATCATCGTCCTTGGCTATATATTTGTGTGTTGTTGACAGGATGTGATGAAGTCCTGTTCGATTATCCAATATAGGGATAGGATAAAGGTGGTAAAGGGTATAGCTTTCGGGTTCCGTTAATGGGATTTTTAAAACAAATATAACTTTAGAATCCGCTTGAAAAGCTTGGAGTTCTATGATGTCGAAATATTGAGCTACCTTTGAAATTTGGGGGGTTATTGGCAAATTATTTTTGTGTAGAGTTTGAGATATTTCCTGAAGTGAAGAAACCAGATCTTTCGGTGTGATTATTGAACTATGCAAGATTTTTAATCGTGCAAATGTAATTGAGTTTAAAATATCGTCTAAGTTATTTTCTAGAAACATGTAACTTTCCATCAGAGATTCGCATAGCTCAAGTACTCGTATTTTTGATTGGATGTAGGCTAAATCATCCGATATATCGTAAATTGAATTTTCGATTTCTTTAATGTCCTTATTAAAGGTTTCCTCGTCGATTTTTAATTTTTGAATAGTAGAATTAAAACTCTTTATTACCGACGTAGTCACTGAAATTTGGTTCTTCATCAAATTTTCAATTTGATGTTCATCGTTCACGAGTTTATTTATACAGTTCGTGTAATATTCACCATCAGAGGCATCTAAATTACCAGTGATAGCTTTCCAAACTGTACCTATTCCATTCAAAATACCGCGTTTGTAGCGTTTAGTATCCGCGAATATTTCTTCGACTTTTTGGTCTAATGATTGTGCAATTTGCGTTAAAAGACTGATATGCGTTTGGACTTCTGACCGAAAAGATGACATGCGAGGGTTGTCTGTTTCAAATGTATTTATCATGTCTTTCAAAATGTTGTTGTTATTTTGGAGGACTGATTTAATTGGTTCGATGTCTTTGTAGACTAGAAGCGTCCATTTGTCATTTGTAATTTCGATGCGGTCTTCTTCATGATAGTAAATTCCGATGGTATTGTTGATTGTGTCGATCGAATATTGGGGTGACACTGCTTTGAGCAGCAGGAGAAACCTGAAAATAAATTAATTTTCAAAGTATGGCTTCATTCTGTCAAAGTTGGTTTTCGTGGTATGTTTAGTCTCAGGATTATAAAGTATGGCGGAGTTATTTAAAATTTCTCTAATTTCGAATGGTCCGTTAAACTTATTTCCGAGTTTGTTTTTGATTTGGCTTTCTTTTACATAAACCTTGTCGCCTACTTTAAATTCGTGAGGATTGTCAGTTACGTGCCTGTCGAATCGCGCTTTTGCTTTTTCTTTTTGTAATTGGGTTTTTGTTCGGGCTATTTTGTAATAATATGAAATTCTGTTGTTCAGATCTCGTATGTATTTCGATATCAGTTCCTGCTGATTGTAGAGTGTTTCGGGGGGGCGACTTGCTGTGTGTCCGAATAATAGCTCGTACGGGGTAAAACCGTGCGTCTTATTAACGGAGTTATTGTAACAAATAACCGCGTATGGTAAAATAGTTAGCGGGTGTTCGTTAGGGTTTTCTAATTTATTAGCCCTTATCATTTCCATGAGCGTCGCATGAAATCGCTCGAGTGAACCATTAGATTGCGGGTGGTGTACACTAGAATGGGTTAGTTTGATATCGTAAAGAGTGCAAAGGTCTTTGAGAAGTCGATTTTCGAATTCTCGTCCGGAATCGCAGTGTATACGAAGGGGTGTACCGTAGTGTTGGAAATAAAGCAGAAGGGTATTTGCGATAGATTTCGCGGTTTTGTCTGGTATGGCGTATGCTTGTGTGAACTTAGTGAGTTCATCTCTAATAGTTAGTGCGTAGTTTTTTGTGGGAATTTCCATGATGTCGATGTTAATTCGTTCGAAAGGGGTTCTTGGTGTTTCGGTGATAACTAAAGGGTTATCGAGATTTTTTCGTAAGATTTTTGTTTTTTGACATGTTTCACAAGATTTTATGAATTTTTCTACGTCTTTTGTTAGTCCAGTCCAATTATATTTATTCTTTATTCTACGTATGGTTTCGTTTATACCGCGGTGGAGGTTGTTTTTTCCGGCATGAAATTGATTGAGAATTATGGGGATTTGATCTTCATCAGGGTTTGTTACAATGTCTTGACAAATTACTAATTTTATTTCTTTGTCGCTAAATATAAAGGAGAAAATTTCGAGGATGGGCAAGTTCAAGTTATTTTCGACGTAGTACGTTTTAGATTGATCAATGTCATTTTGATTTTTGTATATTGTAACGAAGAGTTGCAATATTGCTGACATAGGGTCGAAAGGTAGAGGTACAATATGGTAAGATCTATTCTTCACTGTTTTGCTAGACACGGTGTTAATTTTATTATTAGAAAAATCGGGGTTTTCTTCAAGAATATCCTCTATAATTTTATAGTGGAAGTCCTGTAGGCTGTTTTGCTGAAAGAATGTGATTATGTGTTTATGGTCTTTGTCGAGTAGTTGGTTATTTGAGAATCGAATTTTAGAGTAATTGATTAGGGATGTTGTCTGATATAGTTTTTCGAACGTTTCGTACTCTTGGACTACTTGTTCAGGTGGTACGTCTTCGTCATCGGGAATGTTTTCTGGGTCAGGCGGGTTGTCTAAATTTTGTGCATTGTTGTGGAACGCTACGCATTCTTGTATGTGATTGACTTTAATGCGAGATAGGGCGTCCGCGTTTTTGTTGATTTTGCCTGGCTTGTATATGATCTCGTAATCATATTCCTCGAGCTTGAGGCGCCAGCGTGCGAGTCTACTACCGGGGTCTTTAATAGAAAAGAGCCAAGTCAGAGGTCGGTGGTCGGTGATGAGTTTAAATTTTCGTCCGAAAAGATATGGTCTGAAATGTTTGACTACCCATACGATAGCTAAAAGCTCCCTTTCAATCGTGGAGTATTTTGATTCCGCGTTACATAACGTTCGAGATGCGTAGTCGATCGGGAGGTCCTTACCTACGGGCCCTTGCGATAGTACAGCTCCGATAGCGTACGCGCTAGCATCGGTTGTTAGAAGAAAGGTTTCATCAAAATTTGGGTATATTAAAATAGGGGTTGAAGTTAGTGCGGTTTTCAGTTCTTCGAATGAATTTTTGCAATTTGAATCGAAATTGAATGGGATGTCTTTTTGCAGAAGCTTAGTAAGAGGTTTAGAGATTTTTGCGAAGTTTGAAATAAAGCGCCTGTAGTAACCGGCCAATCCTAAAAAGGATTTAATCTCTTTTTGTGTCTTAGGTTCTGGAAAGTTTCGGATACAGTCAATTTTTGAGGGATTCGGTTTGACTCCGTCTTGGGTAATAAGGTGACCTAGATAAGCTACTTCTTTCCTTAGAAATTCGCACTTATCTGGTTGGATTTTAAGATTAGCTTTCCTTAACCTTTTAAAGACTTCGGTAAGTCTGGAAATGTGCTCATGAATAGTGGGTGAATATATTATTATGTCATCCATGTA